>AP025074.1:26521547-26757595 GCA_036186865.1 Eustoma russellianum
GAAAAAGAAGAGGGGGGGGGGGGGGACCATTAAAGCAAGTAAACTCACCTCTGTTTTCAAAGTAGTAAACAAATACTTAGATAATCTTTGATGGAAAGACCATAAAGTTCAGAGCAAAAATCACCAAAGAGAATAAACAGAGATACTTCTTTTATGAACTACTTATGAGATTAAACAATTTACCACTCAAAGTTTGAGTTTCAGTGATAGTGAGAAGACGAGGAAGAAGAATAAAGCCACCATCTTTATCGCCAGAAAGTAAAACTGAGAAGGAAGATTAAGAAGTATACTAGTACTGCCACCTGAAGTTCGGAAAATTTGTTAGCGTTGATGTCGCCGACGATTAATAAGCGTAAAAAGCAACTGCAACGAGTATTTTATTTATTTTCCCAACTACCATTTCAAGATTTCTTGATTCTGAATAAACATAAAACTAAATAGTCCTTCATTCTGAATAAACATGTTGAAGAAAGCTTAGATGTTACACGGGGAGAACTTGAGTCCGGCTATTTTTGAGAGTTCATTAAGACTTTATTACATATAAACATTAAATTTATTAAATCACTATTTCTGGAATATATGCATATATTAGTCTTTCACTTTATTGTTTTGTAAAAAAGTAAGGCTATTGTTAACGCCCTTTCTTACATATTAACCACTTTCCTTTGTTATTTTTATTAATTGTACAGATATAATCTCGCTTAACTTCTTTGTAACGTGTTCAATTCAACAGATTTTCCATTCGCCATCTTTTATGTAGCTAAACTTACTCAGGAATCATAAAAAGAAAAAAAGGATACAATCCCGTGATGCGATTTCATCACTGGTATCATGCAAGTACATCCGTATACCGATTCATATATGTTGCAGAATAATTTCCTCATCTGTCTAACAATTAAACAATAGTTTGATCCGCTTATCGAAAAATAAATAAAATAATGACCGGACGACGCTTTGCTAGCAAAAATATGAGCCACCAAGAAAAGAGAATGTGTTAGGTGAAAGACGATCACGCTAACCAGAAATAGAATAACCAAGAGAAGGAACTCTAAAATTAGTTGAAAGACGATCAGACTGACCAGACACTTAACATATCCGTCAAGATTAAAGAGTCTCTTTTTGCCTTCTTTTTAACACCGATTTTCGTCGTACTACTCCTAGCAATACGATCATCGCATATTTTTATTCTTTATCATTACCAAGCTATATTCTTTCGGATTAGACAAATCCTAAGTAAACATTTTTTTTTAGTAAGAACCAATATTGAATCCCGCCGTCTCTTATACAACAACCTCACATACCCAGCATATCTAACAGCAGCAAAAGCCATCGTTAGAGTCTGAGGAGAATGAGAAACATGTAAACAATATTTCTATTTCAAAGTAGGGAGTGTTCGATTACAGTGAGACCCCGACTCTATATATACATACATATACATATAATGAACTAGTAAATAATGAGAGATAAATACAAACTAAAAAAATGCAAAGTCAAAATGACATTGGGAGTATCTAAACTAGAGATGGAGAAGTGAAAACGTAATTAAGGCCATCGATGAGGCGGTAGAGTTAAAGCAAAATCAGTTATCATATGACGAGAGAAAGAAGGCTACTGATCCGAATCAGAATTTGGGGGCAACCGACTACAAACGTTCGGGACGCGGGATTATGCTTTTAACGTTTCCGTTACTTTTCTTCTTCTCTTTTTTAAAATGTTTATGTGTGTGTATGTATATAAGTATCTATGTGTGTGTATATATATTATTAGTTTTGGTTTCACAATGAGATAAAGATTACTCATTTTCATACACTTCTTGTCTTTGTATAATAAATACCAGCATATGAACTCAACGGGGCCACTCAGACGTTAAAACCCTCACATGATGCATGTTAGATTGTGACATATTCTTTTTTTATTTTAGATGAAATAAAATAAAATGATTCCATAAATTGGTTGCGCTTTTTATATTGTGAAGTAGCATTTGATCAACACACTTTAACGCAATTTTCATTATTGGTCATTAGAAAATAATACCTGTCTAACAGATGGGTATGATTACATACATCTGACCTTTCATATTTTGTCATAGATAGAAGTCTTTAAGATAATAAGATAATGAAGCTAGATTTAACGCCAAAACAAAACAAAATATGCATACATGCATCCCGAAAACAAAAACTACGATGCAATAATAATTCTTCTACCATTTCTAGTTCTTACTTATTAAAGATGTGGTTGTAGGGTCACAAAAACTGTAATATGCAATAATAATTCGTTTGTTACATTGTTTAATCTATCGTTTCACATTTGCGGCCTTGACTATTGATGATATAGTTGACTATTGATGATATAGTTTTGAGAGATGCTCCTTTTGTTTTAAAAATATTGTCTTTATTCTATCTTGTTTTATCGCAAAAACATTGTCTATTTTCGGAAGATGACAAATATTAATAGAGAAAGTTTTTACACTACCATTTCAATTAACATTTATATAAATCATATCTATTGTGTCTCAGGTAACTAATTAAAGTATAATAGAAATATTATCCATCAAGTTTGACTTTTTAAAATTATGTTTAAATTAAAACTAAAATAACATTTTTGATACGTATTGTAAACATATTTTCTTGAAATAGATTCAAAATATGGCCCATAGCCATTTTAAATATTTTATCCTCAAATGCACATACCATTGATGCCTCCATATACGACCTATTATTGTTGTTATTGTTGTTGTAGTAGTAGACACCCACCGACTAATTGGAGATTCGTGTTCAGGATGTGACATATGAAGAGCGCCTTGAATCTTCTGTTGCATATGTGAGACTAACTGAGGACCCTCTCAGATGTAATTGCCCGGGAATTCTGCGATTCTTACTTAGTAAAAACCACTGGAAACAATTCAAACCAGCAAAAATAAGCTGAGCAGCAAGAAATTTTATGATAGATGTAACTCATGGTTTGGATCTGTTCCAACACGTGGCAGATTGTTTGGATGATAGCTTCTAATTGCTCTTCCCCTTATCTTGTTTTAGTGAATCTGAAAGATGGATGGATACAGAATTACAGTTTCTGTTTCCGTTGGATTATGTAAGATTAAAGATGATGTTTTCAGAGAGAATACAGCAAAAGTTCGTTAACATTTAAGGGATTCATTTTTTCCTTATGTCAATATCTTTTATCCGGAAGGTGGGTTACCTCTCCTTGAGTTTTGGCTTGCACTATTATTGTTCGATCCATCCGTCCAGTATTGTCTTTAAGCTTATAGGCCCTCCTGGCTGTGCTTTTGAATTGGTTTCCCATTTTCAATAGATTCGGTTAACATTTCTTTTCTAGTCACGAGAAGCAAAAGCTTCTAATATACTGTTGGAGAATTAAGGTTGGGCTTGGCCCATCGTTGGATGTTGAAGATTGGGCCTTGGCCCGTTATGAAGTTGCAAGACTTGTGCAACGTACTATGAGCTTAATGAATCCTTAATGTGTAGTTAATGTTAGGATGTGATCTCACTCAATTATGTATTGTGTGAATGTGAAATTAATGCTCAAAGTAGATGGAAATGTTGTGGATGGGTGACGTGTCACCCGTGCGGAGGAATGCCACGTTGGAAGTGTCCATGTGGCGGAAAAAGGCGTCTGACGGACATCGATCGATGACATCGATCGATCGATGTCACTTCGATCGATCGATGTCATCGATCGAAGTGGATCAGGCAGCATAGATCGATGGATAGATCGATCAAAGACGATCAGAGGAAATCAATCTATCACATTGATCGATCGATGTCACTTAGATCGATCAAAGTGATCGATTGAAGTGCTCTGTCAGACATCGATCGATCACATCGATCGATCGATGTCACTTCGATCGATCGATGTGATCGATCGAAGTCTGACAGCGGGCAGAATCATTTTGATCGTGCGGTTAGGTTTCAAACTTGAAACTAACACTATCCTCCGGTTTAAAATAAGATCAATCCGTTGTGATCTAACGGTGGCAGGGAAGATAGCTTTAATCTAACGGCCGAGATTTAAACTGTCTTAACCGCTTAACCGAATATGGTTTCCATCCAACGTTCCAGGTTTAAACCTGTTAATCTATCTTCGATCTAATGGCTGAGATTAAACCGTCCTAATCTGGATAGGAGGTTTTAATCCAACGGCTTAAATTAAACTTCGGTTTTGATCCAACGGTTACGGTACCTCCGACTCCCCTATATAAAGAGGGCTGATGGCTCTTTCATTAACACACCATTTTTACAAGCAATCAAGCATAAGAGCATTCTGCATTTGTAGCACGTGAGTCTTGCATATCGTCCGGGAGAAGTCAGGACACTCTAGAGTTCGAAGGAGTTCAAGTTCAGCAGTGCCGCTCAACTGAACAGGTACCCGTTGTATCCTGGGAGACGATTGCTCATACCGGTTGGGCACAGTATACCGGAGCAATACGTCTTAAGGACAGAGTCCTTGACTCGCCCCGGGTTTGATTTATTTTGTTGTTACATATGCACACAGTGTACGACTGCGTCTTGGTATAGGATTGATTGTGCCAACAATCTTAAGACGTATTCGATTCAATTATATTCAGTACCTTTTGTTTATTTACGCAAAGGCAGTTTCGTACTGTTTTGCAGTCTCTTTCTACTCATTCTTAAACCTGTGATAGTTCTGATCTCTACGTTTTGATCAAACTGAACAGGAATGGAGAACGAGAGCTCAAACTCTGTTCACGGCTTCAATGGTGCTCACTCCGTGTCCGCACCGGAAGGGGCAAACAATGTTGCTGCCGGACCACAAATTAATGCGGTTCCGTTGGCACCTACTGGAGGGCCTCAAATGAATCCGGCTGCCACTGCTGCTCAGGTGGAGAAGCCGGAGAAATTTGCTGGAAGCTTCTTCAAAAGGTGGCAGCAAAAGATGTTGTTTTACCTCACTGCATTGGGGTTGGCCAGAATGCTCAGCGAGGATCCACCTGTGGTTGAGCCTGTGGAGGATCAACAGCAGAATATGCAGAATGCCTTGGGTGCTGAGGCCTGGGCATACACAAATTTCTGTTGTCTAAATTTGATTCTTGGTTGCCTAGATAATTCTCTCTATGGCATATTTTGTACTTTTAAAACTGCAAAAGCATTATGGTTGGCTTTGGACAAAAAGTACCGCACAGAAGATGCGGGTACTAAAAAGTTGATAGTTGGGAAATTTCTCGACTATAAAATGTTAGATTCCAAAACTGTAATTTCGCAGGTGGAAGAAATACAGATGTTGGTTTCTGAAATGGAAGAGGAGGGCATGACGCTCAGTGAATCTTTCCTAGTTGCGGCTGTGATTGAGAAGCTGCCTCCTTCGTGGAGGGAGTTCAAGAGCTATCTCAAACACAAGCGAAAGGAGATGAAGATGGAGGATTTGATAGTCCGTCTTCGGATTGAGGAGGACAACCGTCGCTCCGAAAGAAAGTCATCCATGTCTTCTGGTCAAGCCAAAGCTCATGTTGCTCAGGCAAAGATCAAGAAGAAGCATAACACTTTGAGTGTGAACTCCAAGGGCAAGGAAATTGCAAAGAAGTTCACAGGTAAGTGTTATAACTGTGGTAAACCAGGGCATCGAAGCAGTGAATGCAGGAAGCCCAAAAAGAATCAAAATCAGAATAAAGCGAAAGCAAATCTGGTCGACGCAATGGATGACCTGAATCTCTGTGCGGTGGTCTCAGAGTGTAATGCTGGGGAACGTACGCGAGTGGTGGCTTGATACTGGCGCCACTAGACATGTTTGCTCCAGCAGAGAGATGTTCACGGAGTATTAGCCCGGGAACAATGAACAACTTTTTATGGGAAACTCGGCCTCCTCGAAGATTGAAGGCGAGGGCAAAGTTGTTCTGAAGCTCACATCAGGGAAGCATCTGACTCTGCAGAATGTGCTACACGTCCCTAATATTCGGAAGAATTTAGTATCTGGATCTCTTCTAGTCATGCATGGTTTTAGACTAGTGTTAGAATCCAATAAAGTTATTCTTTCGAAAAATGGCATGTATTTGGGGAAAGGGTATTTGTCAAATAGGATGTTTAAATTGAATGTCATCACTATTGTACCCAAAAGAGATTTGCCCACAGAGGCTAATAAAATTGCTTCCTCTTCTGCTTACATGCTTGAATCTTCTTGTTTATGGCATTTTCGTTTGGGACATGTTAATTACAAGTCAATACAACGTATGAGTAATCTTGACTTATTGCCCAAACTGGACTTTAATAACAAAGGAAAATGTCAAATATGTGTTGAAGCGAAGATGGCAAAGGCGCCATTTCCTTCAATAGAAAGGAACACTGAACCTTTGGATTTAATTCATACCGATGTGTGTGATTTAAAGTTTGTGCAAACAAGAGGTGGTAAAAAGTATTTCGTAACCTTTATCGACGATTGCACACGATACTGTTATGTATATTTGCTAAGTAGCAAAGACGAGGCCCTTGATGCTTTCAAGGATTATAAAAATGAAGTTGAGAATCAACTTAGCAAACGAATTAAAACAATTCGTAGTGATAGAGGTGGCGAATATGATACACCGTTTAATGAATTCTGTTCAGAACATGGCATTATTCATCAAACGACTGCGCCATATTCACCTCAATCAAATGGTATTGCTGAACGCAAAAACCGTACTCTTAAAGAGATGATGAATGCTATGTTGATAAGTTCGGGTTTACCTCAGAACTTGTGGGGGGAAGCAATCCTCTCAGCCAACGTCATTTTAAATAGAATTCCATCTAAAAAGATGGATGAAACCCCATTCGAGCTTTGGAAAGGCTACAAGCCTAGTTACAAATACTTGAAAGTGTGGGGGTGTCTGGCAAAGGTTGCTGTGCCTAAACCAAGACAAGTTAAAATTGGGCCTAAAACAGTTGATTGCATATTTATTGGTTATGCAACTAACAGTAGTGCATATCGATTCTTGGTGCACAAGTCGGATATTCCTGACATACATGAAAACGTTGTCATGGAGTCAAGGAATGCAGTGTTCTTTGAAGATGTCTTTCCGAGGAAAGACAAAATTCAAGAAGTGACAAGACTTGGTAAGCGATTGCGTGAGGCGACTCCTCAAGGAGATGAGGAACCTCGTCAAAGCAAGCGTGCCAAAATGCCAACTTCGTTTGGACCAGATTTTCTAACCTATATGGTAGAAAATGAGCCAAAGAACTTTTCCGAGGCTATGTCAACTCCAGAGGCTCCATTCTGGAAAGAGGCACTTGACAGTGAAATAGACTCGATTCTTCAGAACCACACTTGGGAGTTGGTTAACCTTCCACCTGGAAGTAAACCACTTGGTTGTAAGTGGGTTTTCAAGAAGAAACTGAAAGAGGATGGGTCTATTGAAAAGTATAAAGCCAGGTTGGTAGCTAAAGGCTATCGACAAAAGGAAGGCTTTGACTTTTTTGACACCTACTCACCGGTGACTAGGATCACTTCTATAAGGATGCTAGTTGCGATTGCTGCAGTCTATAACTTGGAAATCCATCAGATGGATGTAAAGACTGCGTTTCTGAATGGTGAGTTGGATGAAGAAATTTATATGGAACAACCCGAAGGGTTTGTGGTTCCAGGACAAGAGTCTAAGGTTTGTAGACTCGTTAAGTCCTTGTACGGGCTTAAGCAAGCGCCTAAGCAGTGGCACTTGAAATTTGATCAAGCCATGTTAGCTAATGGTTTCAAGATCAATGAGTGTGACAAGTGTGTCTACATTAAGAGCACACAGAATGCATATGTGATAGTGTGTCTCTATGTAGACGACATGCTAATCATGGGAAGTACTCGGGACATAATCTTAAACACAAAGAAGATGTTGACGAGAAACTTCGATACGAAGGATATGGGAGTTGCCAATGTTATTCTAGGAATAAAGATTTCTAGGATGACTGAGGGACTCGTGTTGTCACAAACACACTATATTGAGTCTGTCCTAAAACGGTTCAATATGGATGATGTGAAACCGGTAAAGACCCCGCTCGACTTAAGTATACACTTAAGAAAGAATCGAGGCGAACCTGTTGCCCAGCTAAAATATTCTCAGGTAATCGGGAGTCTGATGTACATAACGAATTGTACAAGACCCGACTTAGCTTGTTCGGTAAACAAGTTGAGCATATTTACGAGTAATCCAAGTGATGATCATTGGAAAGCTCTTAGCAGAGTAATGAGGTATCTGAAATACACAATGTATCATGGATTACATTACTCGAGATATCCAGCAGTATTGGAAGGATACTGCGACGCAAATTGGATATCAGACAGTAAAGACTCGAAATCCACCAGTGGATACGTGTTCACGGTTGGTGGTGCTGCTGTGTCGTGGAAATCCACGAAACAAACCTGTATAGCTAGGTCCACTATGGAAGCTGAGTTCATAGCGTTGGACAAAGCTGGGGAAGAGGCTGAGTGGCTTCGGAATTTTCTGGAAGATATTCCGTGTTGGCCTAAGCCGATAGCTCCTATTAGCATACACTGTGATAGTCAGTCAGCTATAGGACGTGCTCAAAGCAGCATCTATAATGGTAAGTCACGACACATATGTCGGAGACATAATACCATTAAACAGTTGATCTCTAATGGCGTGATTTCCATAGATTATATAAAATCAATGGAGAATCTTGCGGATCCGCTTACAAAAGGCTTGCCTAGAGATCATATGTCAAGATTGACAAGCGGAATGGGACTGAAGCCCATAATGCATGAATCTTTATAATGGTAACCCAACCTTGTTGACTGGAGATCCCAGAATCTTGGTTCAATGGGACAACTAAGTTATGAAGGTTCAGTAAGCACTTACTCATTCCGTCTGACAAAAGTGCTGTCTGCAGAGATTTCAGGGTAAGCTGAGGCTTTTAATGATGTCCTATATCTTGATGCGTCAAGTGGAGTATGGCAGAATACTCTTGATAGGAATCACCTATGTAAGTGTGAAGTGGGGCCGCTTCTGTGAGAAAGTCTGGGTGGCAAGATTTCTCTAAAACACATTCTGAAACCAGGTTGTTCATGGCCAAAACGAACACAACCATGAGAACCAAAAGGGTGTTAAAGGAAATATTGTGTGAGTATCATTGTCTTGGTTCACAACAAAGGCTGACTAGTTCAAGACATCAAGTCACTATTTAGCCGAGTGGATCCGATGATACATCACTAAGAAAGGTTCAAAGCCAGAAGCTACCTCTTCTGATGCAATATTTTCTTGTCTGACTTCTCCTCAGAGTCTGCATATGCGTCTGCATTAATTTACATTCATGTGGGGGATTGTTGGAGAATTAAGGTTGGGCTTGGCCCATCGTTGGATGTTGAAGATTGGGCCTTGGCCCGTTATGAAGTTGCAAGACTTGTGCAACGTACTATGAGCTTAATGAATCCTTAATGTGTAGTTAATGTTAGGATGTGATCTCACTCAATTATGTATTGTGTGAATGTGAAATTAATGCTCAAAGTAGATGGAAATGTTGTGGATGGGTGACGTGTCACCCGTGCGGAGGAATGTCACGTTGGAAGTGTCCATGTGGCGGAAAAAGGCGTCTGACGGACATCGATCGATCAATGTCACTTCGATCGATCGATGTCATCGATCGAAGTGGATCAGGCAGCATAGATCGATGGATAGATCGATCAAAGGCGATCAGAGGACATCGATCGATCACATTGATCGATCGATGTCACTTAGATCGATCAAAGTGATCGATTGAAGTGCTCTGTCAGACATCGATCGATCACATCGATCGATCGATGTCACTTCGATCGATCGATGTGATCGATCGAAGTCTGACAGCGGGCAGAATCATTTTGATCGTGCGGTTAGGTTTCAAACTTGAAACTAACACTATCCTCCGGTTTAAAATAAGATCAATCCGTTGTGATCTAACGGTGGCAGGGAAGATAGCTTTAATCTAACGGCCGAGATTTAAACTGTCTTAACCGCTTAACCGAATATGGTTTCCATCCAACGTTCCAGGTTTAAACCTGTTAATCTATCTTCGATCTAATGGCTGAGATTAAACCGTCCTAATCTGGATAGGAGGTTTTAATCCAACGGCTTAAATTAAACTTCGGTTTTGATCCAACGGTTACGGTACCTCCGACTCCCCTATATAAAGAGGGCTAATGGCTCTTTCATTAACACACCATTTTTACAAGCAATCAAGCATAAGAGCATTCTGCATTTGTAGCACGTGAGTCTTGCATATCGTCCGGGAGAAGTCAGGACACTCTAGAGTTCGAAGGAGTTCAAGTTCAGCAGTGCCGCTCAACTGAACAGGTACCCGTTGTATACTGGGAGACGATTGCTCATACCGGTTGGGCACAGTATACCGGAGCAATACGTCTTAAGGACAGAGTCCTTGACTCGCCCCGGGTTTTGATTTATTTTGTTGTTACATATGCACACAGTGTACGACTGCGTCTTGGTACATGATTGATTGTGCCAACATATACTAGAGATTGCATTTCAATCGTGATATTATGACATGAGTGAGATCGTAAATGATGTATACAAATGTGCATGGCATAGATCAATGCAGAAAAGAGAAAATGTGTAAAAATTATCTGCATCGTTTTATGTTACTACATTCATGTTATAGTTTCACATTAAAAAACATTATTTAATATGTACACCAGTCCAATTATAAAGAGAGAAGCATACAAAAAAGTAAGACTGCTTTGAGCTTTACAGCCCTTATTCACCCAAACTTACATCTTACAGATGCATTAACCAAATATGCTGTGAACTCCGCCTACTTGAGCATTGTTTTGACCTTCACCAAAGAGGAGTATAACTATTATTCTGAAAACATTCCCTTACCAAATTTGATATCGGAAGATATCTACAAATGTTTGAACTATTACAAATGATGCAGTATTCCTGCTTTGTCGCCAACATCATGAAAAGCCAAGGCAAATTAGAACAATCTTGCAAAATTGCATCAAATATTAGCCAGGTTACTATTGCTAGAACTTGATCTCATGGTGTATTCTGCTACTAGCTTTGCAAACGAAGACGACTTGTCTTCCAACAATTTTGTGGGAGGTTCGTATTCTTGAATAAGGCCTGCATATCAAGAGACAAAATCATGAAGGAAAACTTTCAGACAGATAGCAGAATACAAGTTTGCTATGAAGAGTCTATGATGTATATACCATGATCCAGTAGTAGGACCCAATCACTGTCCAGCACAGATGTTATTCTGTGTGCAATAGTGATAACGGTCGAGTCAGCGAAATGATGTCTGAGAGTTTGTTGAATCAGATTATCAGTTGCTGTATCAACTGATGCTGTTGCCTCATCAAGCACTAAGATCTTGCTTTTCTTGAGCAACACGCGCCCAAGACAAACCAATTGCCTTTGCCCGACACTCCAGTTTTCTCCATTCTCAGAAACTGCACAATAAGTTAGAAACATCAAACATATAAACAGCCTCAACTAAAATTATGGATTCAAGTTTCTAAAATGCCAGTAGGGTATTGGTGCCATTGGATCATCTTCATGCATCATATTCATGATCCAACGGTCCGAAAGCTGGCTGGCACTTCAAAAAATCTAGAATTACCTGGAGAATCAAGCTTTCCTTCCTTTTTCCGGACCTCATCACCAAGCTGGCATTTATCTAGAGCCTAATATAAAGAAGTTGAGAGATTACCCTCCTTTTCCATCATCTATCATAGTATGTAACTATCATAGTATGTATAGTAACGAATATAGAAGACGCAAAGAAACCAACCTCCCATATATGTGCATCAGTATATTCTTCCAGGGGATCTAAATTACTGCGTATTGTCCCCTCAAACATGGTTGGATCCTGTGGTATTATGCTCAAACGAGATCGTAAATCATGTAGACCAATGGAGGAAATGTTGAGGCTGTCTATAGATATAACTCCAGAAGTTGGTTCAACAATCCTAAACAGCGTTTGTATGAGAGTTGACTTTCCACTGCCTGTCCTTCCAACAATTCCGGTCTTCTTCCCTCCGTAGAAGGTGCAAGTAAGACCTCTTAGCACCAAAGGCATATGTGGGGCATATCGGACCTACATTAGCGGCAAAAAAATTTCAATATGGAGTCTCTCAATTATGACAGCTAGCAAGGTCATAGAAAACTATGTTAAGTGAAAATCAGTTACCTGGAGATCGCGAATATCCACCTCTCCTTTCGATGGCCAATGACTCGCTGGCTTATTTGACTGGATGACAAGTGGAGGCTCACTTGGTATGGAAATGTATTGAAGAATCCTTTCAACTGATATTATTTTATTTTCCATCAAGCAAATATTCCAAAGAACCCGAGCTTGTACAGTATTCAGGTTAAGTCCATAAGTAATTGCTAAACCCGCGATGCCTTAAATGACACAAAACCAAACAGACAAAGGGTCAGAAACTATTCAGCAGCATCTAAAGAGAAGATTCAAGAAAGATAGCTAAGAAAAAAAAAATCGTACTTGGATCTATTGTTCCTTCTGGAATGGAGATCAAGAAAATCAACGAAAAGGTAAAAGTAACGAGTGACAATATATCCAGGCGAAAGCAAAGCCACTCCATTGCAGCAGCAGTATGAAACTTTGGCCGAGAATAACCATCAATCAAATCCATACTTGTGTCTTGGAATCTGGTTTCCTGATCAAAGCTTCGAATCGTACTTGCTCCAGATATTGTCTCAGCAAAGTGCTGTATAACTGGAGCTTTGCATACCCCACTTAGCCGGGAAAGCTCCCTTGCAGAAGATATATAGTATCGCTGCACAAGATGAAACACCAGATGTTTGTACTATATATGACTAAGTATGAAGATATAAATCAAGATCAAGGTTTTCATACGCACAAAGCAATAGGATACTTAGACAACATAAAGCACGAGTACACAGAGAAGATATGGGAAATCGTGTACCTGCAACCAGATGCATACTGTGATCATTGGTATGAAAACGATAAAAACCTGCCATGCAACTTGTGACATGACAGCAATAATTCCCAGGAGCTGTATTATTGAAAAGGCAAAGCCCCCAACTTGATATTGAATATTCAAATCTACCGCACTTTGATCCGTAGAAGCCTGTATAGGAAAAATACTCAGCAAACCTCCAATATCCAACATACAGGGCAAATCATCGATGGATACTATTGCAACGTCTCAATTGAGCATCTCAGATTCATAAACATTGACAAGCTCAATAACATAAAACAATTTGCTAGTCTTACCCTGTTCAAGATTCGACCACTTGGGGTGGCGTCAAAAAATGACATCGGGGCACGGAAAATTGCAAGATGCATTTTGTCGAAGAATAGTGTGGCCGTTTTACACCCAGCTGTGGCAAGAAGCGTTGCCCTGGAAAGGATGCAAAGAGAACTTCCAACAGCAAGACCGACATAGACAAGAATGAGGGTGATGCCTCCAACTGGAGGAGCAACATCCTCCGACACAGGTGTAGCCCAAGCCATCCAATAATTGCTCCCAATTTGCAGTAGCTGAAATAAAATTTGTGCCAATAGTATAAACGGCACAAGAGTTCCCCCATATGCCATTGTTATATATCTCCAATAAACTGGAAAACCGACTTTTCCTTTCTCTCTTTCTTCTTCTTGAACAATCTGTCCTTTCTCTTGAAGAACATCTCCTGTTTTGCCATTCTGGCCATCTGTGTTATCAAGTTTCAGAGCCGTGTCACTGCCAGGATCATTGCCATCTTCAGTGATTTTACTTGGGCCTCCTTCAACCGAATCAAGCACTGACAAAGCTTCCCTGTGAGCTCCCACAAGCTCCATGAAGTCACTTCCTGATTCAAGAATGTCATTATACCTCCCACTTTGTGTAATTCTACCACCCTTCATCACCTGACGGCATTATGAATAGATAGATAGAGTAATCACATGGAAGTTAGATACATAGTCTGCATGATGACATTTACAAACATATCTGAAAAGGTAAGATCAACGGCTTATAAACAACAACAGAAAAATTCCAGGTAGCCTACCAATATGAGATCTGCTGCAGGCAAAAATTCCACTTGATGTGTCACATAAACAACTGTTTTTTGATCCAAAAGGCCCAGTATGCACTCCTGCATTCAAGATAGCATCAGAACAGGCTTTCAGAAACCTAAGCTTGCAAGTTCACAACCATTGGGCTATAGGGACAAAAGGGAGGAGCATTATGCAAGCAAACAGTAACTAATTGTTTGTTTGGAATGAAAATGTCTTGATTTCACATTGTGTACAGAGTCCCTATATATAGTATTTCTATCTACGTAAAAAAATGTGTAAATATTTTATTGGCACACAACATAGATATAGAAAATGAGGGAATTTCATTTCTTACATTGAAGAGATGACTTCCAGTATGAGCATCTACCGCACTGAAAGGATCATCGAAGAGATAAACATCAGCGTCTTGGTACAGGGCACGAGCAATCTGTATTCTTTGCTTCTGTCCTCCACTCAAGTTAATTCCCCTTTCACCTACAACTGTTTGATCACCAAATGATAGAACTTCCAGGTCTGTCTTCAAGGCACACGCTTCAAGAACATTATCATACTTCTCCCTGTCCATTTCCTTTCCAAATAATATGTTCTCTTCTATTTTTCCACTTTGTATCCACGGCGATTGAGCAACATAAGCCTTCGTTCCGCAGAGCTTTATACTTCCAGAAAGTTTAGGCATTTCTCCCAAAATACATGAAAGTAAACTAGACTTTCCAGAACCAACAGAACCACAAATTGCAACTCTCATGCCTGGGGAGACTCTAACATTGACTTCTCGCAAAGACGGAGTGGGAGATGATGCATCCCAACTGAAATTCCCATCTACAATCTCAATTGCTATGTCAGAGCTACCATTTGGAAGCTTCTCTACAGCATTGGATGGCAGATCATCAAGGGAAAGGAAATTAGCAATCCGATCAAGGGACACTTTGGTCTGTACAATCATTGTGATTGTATCAGGAAGATTATAAATGGGTTCTTGAAGTATCCTAAATGTCGCTAGAGCAGAAAGTATTTTCCCCGATTCAAGCGGAATACCCATTAGCAGGCAAGCACCAAAAGTAACCACAGACACAAATGTAGGAGCAACCCAAAAGAGAAAGATGGTCATAGCAGCAGTGTATACATACTTCTTCAACCATCCTGCCTCACTTTTCCTAAGATCCATGATCTTTGACAGAAACTTCATTTCCCAAGCTTGCAGTTTGAGGATCCTCATGTTTCTCAAGACCTCAGATGTTGCTTTCATCCTTTTATCTTTTGCTTTCATGAGGTGATCTTGGTAAGTCTCCTGGAGTTTCCCAAGAGGATAGTTCACAAGCATTACCAGTACTGTAGCAACAAACGTAACGAGCGAAGAAAGTCCAAGATTTCTATACAGGATTAGCAATGCCAGGCCAACCTGTAAGATAACCAACCATGCATCATGCAGGTACCAACAAAAATCACCAATTCTCTCCGCATCTACTGCCATGAAATTGATTATTTCCCCAGAAGTGTTCCCCTGCTTTGACTTGCATGATAGTGTTAGACCTTTATTGTAAATCTTGGCAACCAAAGCTGCCCTGGCCCTAAATCCAGCTTGCTGCACCTTAAAGAACCAGTGCCTTTGAGTCACACATTCAACTAGCTTTGCACCAAAGAATACAAACACCAACACATAACCTTCATTCTCAAATAGTATTCGTCCATTAAGATATTGAACAAAGGTGTCAATTAGATAAGGACCAACATAAGTAGCCAACGTGTATAGTAGCGCAAAACCGCCTGACAGTATGATCTCCCATCGTACTGTGAAAATCAAAGCCTTCACCAACATGAGTGTGGTAACCTGGTTACTACCACAAGAATCAGAATCCAGCTTACTTTTCATTTTTGGAAAGGCCCTTCTAACACTATCAAATCCAGCTAGTTGAGGGACATCCTCAAGGTCCAATGTTTTCTTGTTACCAAGAGAAATTAGAGGCCCAATCCAAGAGAAAGCAAGAATAGTAAATATATTAGCATTGGCATAAGGAGTAACAGTTTTATCCCCTGTAGATTTCTTAGCCTCGCTCATATTAGAACCATTTCCATTCAAAAGGGGTTCCTGAAGAAGATTATCTCCCCCTTCTTTTCTCCCAACAAACCCAAAGTAACAGAACAACAAACCCATAGCTGCAGAGATAACATCAGCCGGCCAAAACAGAGTTGGTAAAGTTTGTTGCTTTTTCAAATAACGGAAGTCTACCACAAGAAAATAGCAAGACAATATGAAATGAAGCACCCACCATGCTCTCAAAGTAAAAGGGTACCTTTTATCACTCGAGTAGGACAAAAGGGTATGCAAAAAGACTGGAATTGCTAGCCAAGCTAGAGTCTTTAGAGCAAAATCAGAGCAGGTTAAGATTTTTTCTTCTGTCCAACCATTTCTATACCAATAAAAGGTGCCAAACAAACACAAAGCAAGATTAACCACTGCAAGACCAAAGCAACTAAAGAGAGCTGGTTTGTAATGCAACAAGTTAACCTTTTTACCAAAACTATCACGAGCTCCGCCCTTAATTTTCATGTAAACCCATGTGATAAACAGCAGAACCAACAAAATGGCGTGCAAAGAAGATGATAAACCACGTAATGAAATCGGGTTCAGGAGAAAATCACCAACCCCCATGTTCAAATATAACAGTGAAGGAAACACAGACATCCTTTTAGAGGATGTTTAAATCAAGAGCTTTCTATTCAGTCTTGGAATTGTTAATTATTTTTTCCTTTGGGGAGGCAAATTTAGTTTTCAGATGCTAAAAAATGGGAAGAAAGGAGTCTTTAGTTAGAACTCTGGAAAAAGCACCTGACTTTACCCTGCCCTCGACATATTTTCCAAAACATATTTATATAGGAGAGCCTGGATTTTAAAAATGATGGTGATGATGGTGAAGAGGTGGACTCCCACAGGAGAATTTGCAGTCAAAAGGCGGCTGAGTTTTCTTGGTCTTTACATAACGTGGTTAGTAAGAGTCACACGAGTCCGTGAGTTTCGGCGACTTGCTGCAAATACACGACTATAAAAGTCACATTTTCATTTGCGGCCAAACCCAACATATGGTGCTTGTTTTCTTTCTTTTTTTTAAAAAAAAAACTGGCAATAATATCGGATCAAAGCTGTACATTCTCATTCTTCATAATGTTTCTTTTTTTTTTTTTCTTTGATGCGATTTTTGTATTTAGATAGCAACTCAACTACGACGTTAGTAATATCTAGAAGGTCATGTCTTAATATACCCACTAAACAGGATTTTTTTTATTAATATCTAGAAGATCATGTCTTAATATGACCAGTAAACAATAATTAGACGTTTTACCAATAAGATACAATGCATATAGAGTCAGGGGTTTCACTGGAAGCAGACTCTCTATCCCTTTGGAACAGATGTATTGTTTCCCTACCACTTATCCTCCCCAGACCCTGGCGATCGCTTTTGCTGTCGTTGGGATATACGGGGTACGGATGATGACGACGACCAATAAGATACAAAAAAATTGGGGTTGGTTTTCTGTTTTGAAATATTCATCAGAGTTAATATGCCAATTCTTTCGGTAATTGTTATGATATCTACTATGTATTCGTTGACCGTTTTTATCATTTGAGAAACACAACTCTATATATCTGAATGATTTTATTTGGTTCACGAAATATAAGAAGGCATAAAGGGTTCAGATGTATTGTTTTCTATGCATAATGAATTAAAATCTTTAAACGTGTGACCATCTTTAAATGTGTGACTTGAAGAGGGGTGAAGATTTTTTCTTTGGAGCACTAGCAACGGTGTTTTGAATGAAAAATCTCCATCTTTGAATTTACGAGCTGTCAAATTCTTTTCTTTGAAACACTTGTAATGTAATTAAAATAAAATATGTTTAGCAATATGCTTTAAAAAAGTAAAATAATCAGCAAAAGATACATAATCTAGTGGTGCAATAATGCACAAAATCTAAAGTAAATATCAAATAAAGATTGCAAGTTAGATCATTATATGCCGTCTACATATGTTTATACATTTCATTTTAAGCAGCAACCAACTATATTTATTCTGTATTTCTTTAGGTTCAATCATAGAAAAAGAAGGTATTAAGTAGTTGATTCGAGATAAGTGGTCTTACTTTGTTTTTTTGTATTTGGTAAAGTTGTTTTATGAAATTGTTTTTCTTTTACATACCTGTTTTGGTATAAATTTAATCATATAGAAGTATATTGTTTTTTGTGAAGTATATCTTTTACAAGAAAGTTTATTGATGAGGTTCGATTTATGACATGAGAATGCATTTTTGTGATGTTAAATGAATTATATTATGAGAATGCATTTTTGTGATGTTAAATGAATTATATTAAGATCGCATGACTAGTCAAATAAAGAAACGAAAATGTATGTTATGTGTTATGTGGTCTAGCAATTTGTTCGAGTTGTTAGGGTGCCTAAACATGGGAGGATTAAACTCCATGTACTCGTCTTATGGTGAGGACCAATAAGCCTTTTCTAGAAGGTTTTCTTTTAGACGGAGTATTCCGACAAATAGTGTAAGTCGGTTAAAAGCTAAATGAAAAGTACTATATGTAATATTTAAATGTGAAAAACTTGACGCTTTACCGTTTTCTTTTGTTCGTATAAAAGTTATTATTGTTTCAAAACTTGTTTTCCAGGCATACATGATTCTACAAAAGGTAGTTAGATTACTTATTGAGTACGTTGTTTTGCTCAAACTACTACTTACCATTTTTGTAGATATGAAAGATGAGTAATATTTAGATTGAGAACGACAACCAGTGGAAGTGGTGAAGGAGCATCGGAAATTATTTAAATATATTACTCCATTGTTAGTTACTTGGATTTTAGACAATATTTTTGGATTAAGTGTACTATAATTACTATCTTCAACGTTATCTGTGGAGTAGTTTTATTTCATTGATGAGATATTTCTACTGCTCGTTGATTATTCTTACTTATTATATTGAATTGTGTTAGTTACTTTTATTGGACTTTATTTATGTAATTGGGATTGACGTGATTATAACGTCATATAAAAAAGAATTGTATTTTTCGAAAAGAAATACGGCGAATGTAATATCTTCGGTCTAAAGGTTTGGGATGTCACATATGAAGAATGCCTTGAATATTCTGTGCATATTTGAGACTGAGGACCCTTTTTTCTTATAATTTTAAGGCTTTGTGTTTATCCTAATATGTGTAAGTTAGTAACCTATAGTTCCAATATATTCAAGGCTTGTTAACAAATTTCTTGATTGATGCTCCAAACTGGAGATGGTTTTCCTCTCTAGAGTCCCTCTCAGATATCATTGCCTGGGAATTCTGCTGAGTCTTACCTAGTAAAAACCATTGCAACCAATTCAAACCGGCAAAAATAAGTTGAGGAGCAAGAAATTTTATGATAGATGTAACTCATGGTTTGGATCTGTACAAACATATGTGGCAGATTGTTTGGATGATAGCTTCTAATTTCTGTTCCCTTTCTCTTGTTTTAGTGAATCTGAAAGATAGATGGATACTGACTTACAGTTTCTGTTTCTGTAGGATTATGTAAGATTAAAGAATTTGAAGTTCTAGTTTATGCTTTCAGAGAGAATACAGCAAAAGTTCTTCAACATTTAAGACTCATATATTTTCTTTATGTCAAGATCTTTCATCCGGAAGGTGGGTTATTCAGAAAGTTTGGCTTGCACTATTATTGTTCGATCCATCTGTCCAGGATTGTCCTTAAGCTTGAGGCCTAGGCCATCCTGCTGGCTGTGCTTTTGAATTTGTTTCCCATTTCCAATAGATTCGGTTAACATTTCTCTTCAAATCACGAGAAGCAAAGCTTCTAACATACTAGAGATTGCATTTCAATCGTGATATTATGGCATACAAATGTGCATGACGCAGGTCAATGCAAAAAAGAGAAAATGTGTAAAAATACACTCATTCATCTGCATTGTTTTATATTACTACATTCATGTTATAGTTTAACATTTAAACCAAATATTGCTGGGAATTCCCCTACTCAAGCATTGTTTTGACCTTCGCCAAAGAGGAGTATAACTATTGTTCTGAAAGCATGTGACTGAGCCTTCCCTTACCAAATGTGATATAGGAAGATATCTAGAAATGTTTGAACTATTACAAATGACGCAGTATTCCTACTTTGTCGGCAACATCATGAAAAGCTAAGGCAAAATAGCACAATCTTGCAAAATTCCATCAAATATTAGCCAGGTTACTATAGCTAGAACTCGATCTCATGGTGTATTCTGCTACTAGCTTTGCAAACGAAGACGACTTGTCTTCCAACAATTTTGTGGGAGGTTCGTATTCTTGAATAAGGCCTGCATATCAAGAGACAAAATCATGAAGGAAAACTTTCAGACAGAGAGCAGAACACAACTTTGCTATGAAGAGTCTATGATGTATATACCATGATCCAGTAATAGGACCCAATCACTGTCCAGCACAGATGTTATTCTGTGTGCAATAGTGATAACGGTCGAGTCAGCGAAATGATGTCTGAGAGTTTGTTGAATCAGATTATCAGTTGCTGTATCAACTGATGCTGTTGCCTCATCAAGCACTAAGATCTTGCTTTTCTTGAGCAACACGCGCCCAAGACAAACCAACTGCCTTTGCCCAACACTCCAGTTTTCTCCATTCTCAGAAACTGCACGATATGTTAGAAACATCAAACATATAAACAGCCACAACTAAAATTATGGATTCAAATTTCTAAAATGCCAGTAGGGTATTGGTGCCATTGGATCATCTCCATGCATCATATTCATGATCCAACGGTCTGAAAGCAGGCTGGCACCAATTCATAGTAGTTCGCAAACAGGTACACTTCAAAAAATCCAGAATTACCTGGAGAATCAAGCTTTCCTTCCTTTTTCCGGACCTCATCACCAAGCTGGCATTTATCTAGAGCCTAATATAAAGAAGTTGAGAGATTACCCTCCTTTTCCATCATCTATCATAGTATGTATAATAACGAATATAGAAGACGCAAAGAAACCAACCTCCCATATATGTGCATCAGTATATTCTCCCAGGGGATCTAAATTACTGCGTATTGTTCCCTCAAACATGGTTGGATCCTGTGGTATTATGCTCAAACGAGATCGTAAGTCATGTAGACCAATGGAGGAAATGTTGAGGCTGTCTATAGATATAACTCCAGAAGTTGGTTCAACAATCCTAAACAGCGTTTGTATGAGAGTTGACTTTCCACTGCCTGTCCTTCCAACAATTCCGGTCTTTTTCCCTCCGTAGAAGGTGCAAGTAAGACCTCTTAGAACCAAAGGCATATGTGGGGCATATCGGACCTACATTAGCGGCAAAAGAATTTCAATATGGAGTCTCTCAATTATGACAGCTAGCAAGGTCATAGAAAACTATGTTAAGTGAAAATCAGTTACCTGGAGATCGTGAATATCCACCTCTCCTTGCGATGGCCAATGACTCACTGGCTTATTTGACTGGATGACAAGTGGAGGCTCACTTGGTATGGAAGTGTATTGAAGAATTCTTTCAACTGATATTATTTTATTTTCCATCAAGCAAATATTCCAAACAACCCAAGCTTGTAGCATATTCAGGTTAAGTCCATAAGTAATTGCTAAACCCGCAATGCCTTAAATGACACAAAGCCAAACAGATATAGTGTCAGAGAGTATTCAGCAGGATCTAAAGAGAAGATTCAAGAAAGATAGCCAAGGAAAAAAATCGTACTTGGATCTATTGTTCCTTCTGGAATGGAGATCAAGAAAACCAACGAAAAGGTAAAAGTAACGAGTGACAATATATCCAGGCGAAAGCAAAGCCACTCCATTGCAGCAGCAGTATGAAACTTTGGCCGAGAATAACCATCAATCAAATCCATACTTGTGTCTTGGAATCTGGTTTCCTGATCAAAGCTTCGAATCGTACTTGCTCCAGATATTGTCTCAGCAAAGTGCTGTATAACTGGAGCTTTGCATACCCCACTTAGCCGGGAAAGCTCCCTTGCAGAAGATATATAGTATCGCTGCACAAGATGAAACACCAGATGATTGTACTATATATGACAAGTCTACAACAAGAAGTAAAAAATATGTCATCCCTAATCGAGTTTGATGTGTGAAGATATAAATCAAGATCAAAGTTTTCATACGCACAAAGCAATATGATACTTAGACACCATAAAGCACGAGTACACAGAGATATTATATGGGAAATCGTGTACCTGCAACCAGATGCATACTGTGATCATTGGTATGAAAACGATAAAAACCTGCCATGCAACTTGTGACATGACAGCAATAATCCCCAGGAGCTGTATTATTGAAAACGCAAAGGCCCCAACTTGATATTGAATATTCAAATCTACTGCACTTTGATCCGTAGAAGCCTGTATAGGAAGAAATACTCAGCAAACCTCCAATATCCATCATACAGGGCAAAGCATAGATGTATACTATTGCAACGTCTCAATTGAGCATCTCAGATCCATAAACATTGACAAGGTCAACAACATAAAACAATTTGCTAGTCTTACCCTGTTCAAGATTCGACCACTTGGGGTGGCGTCAAAAAATGACATGGGGGCACGGAAAATTGCAAGATGCATTTTCTCGAAGAATAGTGTGGCCGTTTTATACCCAGCTGTGGCAAGAAGTGTTGCCCTGGAAAGGATGCAAAGAGAACTTCCAACAGCAAGACCGACATAGACAAGAATGAGAGTGATGCCTCCAACTGGAGGAGCAACATCCTCCGACACAGGTGTAGCCCAAGCCATCCAATAATTGCTCCCAATTTGCAGTAGCTGAAATAAAATTTGTGCCAATAGTATAAACGGCACAAGAGCTCCCCCATATGCCATTGTTATATATCTCCAATAAACTGGAAAACCGACTTTTCCTTTCTCTCTTTCTTCTTCTTGAACAATCTGTCCTTTCTCTTGAAGAACATCGCCTGCTTTACCATTCTGGCCATCTGTGTTACCAAGTTTCAGAGCCTTGTTGCAAGCAGGATCATTGACATCTTCGGTGATGTTAGGGCCTCCTTCAACCGAATCAAGCACTGACAAAGCTTCCCTGTGAGCTCCCACAAGCTCCATGAAGTCACTTCCTGATTCAAGAATGTCATTATACCTCCCACTTTGTGTAATTCTACCATCCTTCATCACCTGACGGCATTATGAATAGATAGAGTAATCACATGGAAGTTAGATGCATAGTCTGCATGATGACATTTACAAACATATCTGAAAAGGTAAGATCAACGGCTTATAAACAACAACAGAAAAATTCCAGGTAGCCTACCAATATGAGATCTGCTGCAGGCAAAAATTCCACTTGATGTGTCACATAAACAACTGTTTTTGAATCCAAAAGGCCCAGTATGCACTCCTGCATTCAAGATAGCATCAGAACAGGCTTTCAGAAACCTAAGCTTGCAAGTTCACAACCATTGGGCTATAGGGACAAAAGAGAGGAGCATTATGCAAGCAAACAGTAACTAATTGTTTGTTTGGAATGAAAATGTCTTGATTTCACATTGTGTACAGTCCCTATATATAGTATTTCTGTCTACGTAAAAAAATGTGTAAATATTTGATTGGCACACAACATAGATATATAAAATGAGGGAATTTCATTTCTTACATTGAAGAGATGACTTCCAGTATGAGCATCTACCGCACTGAAAGGATCATCGAAGAGATAAACATCAGCGTCTTGGTACAGGGCACGAGCAATCTGTATTCTTTGCTTCTGTCCTCCACTCAAGTTAATTCCCCTTTCACCTACAACTGTTTGATCACCAAATGATAGAACTTCCAGGTCTTTCTTCAAGGCACATGCTTCAAGAACATTATCATACTTCTCCCTGTCCATTTCCTTTCCAAATAATATGTTCTCTTCTATTTTTCCACTTTGTATCCAAGGCGATTGAGCAACATAAGCCTTCGTTCCGCAGAGCTTTATGCTTCCAGAAAGTTTAGGCATTTCTCCCAAAATACATGAAAGTAAACTAGACTTTCCAGAACCAACAGAACCACAAATTGCAACTCTCATGCCTGGAGACACTCTAACATTGACTTCTCTCAAAGACGGAGTGGGAGATGATGCATCCCAACTGAAATTCCCATCTACAATCTCAATTGCTATCTCAGAGCTACCATTTGGAAGCTTCTCTACGGCATTGGATGGCAGATCATCAAGGGAAAGGAAATTAGCAATTCGATCAAGGGACACTTTGGTCTGTACAATCATTGAGATTGTATCAGGAAGATTATAGATGGGTTCTTGAAGTATCCTAAATGTAGCTAGAGCAGAAAGTATTTTACCCGATTCAAGCGGAATACCCATTAGCAGGCAAGCACCAAAAGTAACCACAGACACAAATGTAGGAGCAACCCAAAAGAGAAAGCTGGTCATAGCAGCAGTGTATACATACTTCTTCAACCATCCTGCCTCACTTTGCCTAAGATCCATGATCTTTGACAGAAACTTCATTTCCCAAGCTTGCAGCTTGAGGATCCTCATGTTTCTCAAGACCTCAGATGTTGCTTTCATCCTTTTATCTTTTGCTTTCATGAGGTGATCTTGGTAATTCTCCTGGAGTTTCCCAAGAGGATAGTTCACAAGCATTACCAGTACTGTAGCAACAAACGTAGCGAGCGAAGAAAGTCCAAGATTTCTATACAGGATTAACAATGCCAGACCAACCTGTAAGATAACCAACCATGTATCATGCATGTACCAACCAAAATCACCAATTCTCTCCGCATCTACTGCCATGAAATTAATTATTTCCCCAGAGGTGTTCCCCTGCTTTGACTTGCATGATAGTGTTAGACCTTTATTGTAAATCTTGGCAACCAAAGCTGCTCTGGCCCTAAATCCAGCTTGCTGCACCTTAAAGAACCAGTGCCTTTGAGTCACACATTCAACTAGCTTTGCACCAAAGAATACAAACACCAACACATAACCTTCATTCTCAAATAGTCTTCGTCCATTAAGATATTGAACAAAGGTGTCAATTAGATAAGGACCAACATAAGTAGCCAACGTGTATAGTAGCGCAAAACCGCCTGACAGTATGATCTCCCATCGTACTGTGGAAATCAAAGCCTTCACCAACATGAGTGTGGTAACCTGGTTACTACCACCAGAATCAGAATCCAGCTTACTTTTCATTTTTGGAAAGGCCCCTCTAACACTATCGAATCCAGCTAGTTGAGGGACATCCTCAAGGTCCAATGTTTTCTTGTTACCAAGAGAAATTAGAGGCCCAATCCAAGAGAAAGCAAGAATAGTAAATATATTAGCATTGGCATAAGGAGTAACAGTTTTATCCCCTGTAGATTTCTTAGCCTCAGTAACATTAGAACCATTTCCATTCAAAAGGGGTTCCTGAAGAAGATTATCTTCCCCTTCTTTTCTCCCCACAAACCCCAAGTAACAGAACAACAAACCCATAGCTGCAGAGATAACATCAGCCGGCCAAAACAGAGTTGGTAAAGTTTGTTGCTTTTTGAAATAAAGGAAGTCTACCACAAGAAAATAGCAAGACACTATGAAATGAAGCACCCACCATGCTCTCAAAGTAAAAGGGTACCTTTTATCACTCGAGTTGGACAAAAGGGTATGCAAAAAGGCCGGAATTGCTAGCCAAGCTAGAGTCTTTAGAGCAAAATCAGAGCAGGTTAAGATTTTTTCTTCTGTCCAACCATTTCTATACCAATAAAAGGTGCCAAACAAACACAAAGCAAGATTAACCACTGCAAGACCAAAGCAACTAAAGAGAGCTGGTTTGTAATGCAACAAGCCAACCTTTCTACCAAAACTACCACGAGCTCCGCCCTTAATTTTCATGCAAACCCATGTGATAAACAGCAGAACCAACAAAATGGCGTGCAAAGAAGATGATAAACCACGTAATGAAATCGGGTTCAGGAGAAAATCACCAACCCCCATGTTCAAATATAACAGTGAAGGAAACACAGACATCCTTTTAGAGGATGTTTAACTCAAGAGCTTTCTATTCACTCTTGGAAATGTTAATTCTTTTTTCTTTGGGGAGGCAAATTTAGTTTTCAGATGCTAAAAAATGGGAAGACAGGAGGCTTTAGTTAGAACTCTCGAAAAAGCACCCGATTTTACCCTGCCCTCGACATATTTTCCAAAACATATTTATATAGGAGAGCTTGGATTTTAAAAATGATGGTGATGATGGTGAAGGGGTGGACTCCCACAGGAGAATTTGCAGACTGCAGTCAAAAGGTGGCTGAGTTTTCTTGGGCTTCACAAAACGTGGTGAGCAAGAGTCACATGAGCCGGGGAGATCGACGACTTGCTGCAGATACACGACAATAAACGTCACATTTTCAATCGCACCCAACCCAACATATGGTGATTCTAGCTTTTAGATTGTGATAAAAAAAGAGGACTGGCAATAATATCGGATCAAAGCTGTATACTCTCATTCTTCGTAATGTTTATTTTGTTTTTTCTTTGATGCGATTTTCGTATTTAGATAGCAACTGAACTTCGACGTTAGGGTTTTTTTTTGTTAATAGGAGAATCTCACTTATTAGCCTAAAGTTTGGCGCATTACTCAGTTAGCCGCTTAACGTTGATGAAATTCACCTAACACTCAGTCTTTGTCCATAATGGCTCACTTGTAGCCAGGTGACCGTTGACTAACCGTTGACTTTCTCAGACCAACCAGTAGTTGACACGTGGCGACCTTTTTTAATTAAAAAAATAAATTGATTAAAATAATTTAAATATTCTAAAAATTTTTAAAAATTAATTAAAAATATTTTAAAAAATCAAAAAATAGGAAAAAAAAAGATAAAAATAATATAAAAATTACCCACAACGCCCCAGCCCTCACCCCCTGCACCCGCATCCCCGAGGCCAAAAAAAATTTAAATTTTTTCTAACTCACTCATAACGCTCCGACCATCCCGCGTCCCCCCACCCCCTCCTCTCACCAAAAAAAAATTAATTTTTTTCTATCTCACCCATAAAGTCCCAACCACACCCGCGTCCCTTCCCCCACCCCCGCGCACACCCCAAAAAAATTTTAAAATTTTTTCAGCTCACCCACAAAGCTCCGACCATTCCCCGGCACCCCAAACAATCCAACCCCACAGCCCAAAAAGAAAATGACAATGTTTTTTGTCAGGTTATCATGGGGTTAAATTTTCTAAGAGAATTTCTTCTGTGTGTTGAATGTTAGAGGAGTGCAAATGACGACGTGCGCATGAACATCTACAATATCTCATGCACGATATTGGAGATGCTTTTGAAATTATGTCCGAGGGTGGGGGTGGGGTGGCACGAGGTGTGGAGGGATAAATAATTTTTTGACTTTTCTTTTTAGACCGGGTGTTGGGGTGCGGGGGTAGGGGAGGGGACGTTGTGTGGGTGGTCGGGACGTTATGGGTGAGATAGAAAAAAATTTAAAAAAAATTTTTGACGAGGGGAGGGGGAGGGGTGGGGTGGGGGACGCGGGGGTGGTTGGGACGTTATGGGTGAGTTAGAAAAAATTTTAAAAAAAATTTGGCGGGAGGAGGGGGTGGGGGTGGGGGATGCGGGGGTGGTCGGAGCGTTATGGGTGAGTTAGAAAAAATTAAAAAAAAATTTTTGGCCTGGGGTGGTGGGGTGCGGGGCTGGGTGGGAGGGCTGGGGCGTTGTGGGTAATTTTTTATTATTTTATCTTTTTTCCTAATTTTTTATTTTTAAAATATTTTTAATTAATTTTTACAATTTTTTAGAAATTTTAAATGTTTTTTAATCACTTTATTCAAAAATACAATTTTATTTTTTTAATTAAAAAGAGGCGCCACGTGTCAACTACTGGTTGGTCTGAGAAAGTCAACGGTTGGTCAACGATCACATGTCTACAAGTGAGCCATTATGGACAAAGACTGAGTGTTAATGGGATTTCATCAACGTTATACTGCTAACTGAGTAATGCGCCAAACTTTAAGCTAATAATTGAGATTCCCGCGAGTTAATATGCAATTTTCTCAGTAATTGTTATTGATGTCTACTATGTATTCGTGGACCATTTTTATCATTTAAAAAAACACAACTCTCCATGTATCTGAATGATTTTATTTGGTTCACGAAATATAAAAAGTCAGAAAGGGCTCACATGCATGGTTTTCTATGCATAATGAATTAAAATCTTTAAACGTGTGACCATCTAAATAGGGGTGAAAATCTTTTCTTACGTTGAACCCAACCAGTAAGGATTCCTGTCACACACAGTCTCAAAGGTAGTGTAAGAATGTAAATCACGTAACCAACGGACCGCTAGCAGGAGCTTGGTTATATACACAGTAGTCTGTATAAGGAGCCCTCAGCATATAGACCAGCACTGTAGGCAAGCCTACATGTCAAGGAGCTCCCACACTATGCACTTGCTGGAAAAAGGCTCTCTTGCCTTTGGTAAGAATTGAACCCCTGACTTCTCTTTCGAGAACTCCTATCCATAATCAGTTGGACTATGTCCTGGACTCAGGTGAAAATCTTTTCTTTGAAGCACTAGCAATGGTTTTTTGAATGGAAAAAGTATCCATCTTTAAATGTGTGACATTACGAGCTGTCAAATTCTTTTCTTTGAAACACTTGTAATGTAATTAAATTGAAACGTGTTTAGTAATATGCTTTGAAAAAGTCAAATAATGCGCAAAAGAAACATGCAATAATGTACAAAATTTAAAGTAAACATCAAATAAAGGTTGCCAGTTGATCATTATATGCAGTCTACATATGTTTATTCATTTCATTTCTTCCTAAACTCTAACGATAGTTTTTGTTGTCGTAGGGTTAGATAGTTTTTGTTGTCGTAGGGATATATTTGGTATGATTGATTGATTTTAAGTACCAACTAACGATATTGAATTGAGAGACATCTTCGAAGTCTGCAGATTTATGGATACTGTGGTTATCTAGTTTGTTTCAAGTGATGGCATTTTATCCTGATATAATGACGTCTTTACCTAGATAAGTTCACAATAGCTTTGATTATTTTTAGGTTTTCATGATACATATGCGCATTGTCATGAAATTTCTTGTATTATCATTAGGTTAAATATGCATAGTTATAACTAGAATGGTATATCGTTGTACTTATGTTCAAATAAAGTTTATGGGTGGGGACTGTTGTGTCGAATAATCTGTATGCTTTCTCTTTATTATTACTTTTTATGTCTCAAAACTATTGTGACACCTGATTAAACAAGTATTTGACCAAACATCAATTAAGACTAAAATTACAAACCTGATTAAACAAGTATTTGACCAAACATCAATTAAGACTAAAATTACAAACGTAGCACAACACAATAGTCTAATGAGTAATGCGTCAAATATTTAACAATTTATTTTTAAATAGTAGTTGACCAACTGCATGTTTAACTGAGACAACACACACACTAGCGTGTGTATGTAGGGAGGAGGTTTTGATATAGAGACAATATTTGTAAGACGGGTTATTATGTTTTTCTTCTTTTTGTTCATATATATTTCTACTTTTGATTAACACAATCACGTGCCTTGCAAGATATATAATCATTCTTTTGTAATGTACATGTCTACAACTATTACATATTGAAAAAAAAACAATTTCATACCAAATACTGATTACTGAGAAGAGAGCCTTCACCTTCGAAGAAAAAATAAATATTTCTATTTATTCTTAAACATAAAGTTTCATTTGCACAAAACTTTGGTTTCTTATAATTATCAAGTTAAGTATGTACTTAATTGAACAATTTCGGTGCCTAGCACGGAGTATACGCCAGTAATAGATATATGTAAACTTTGATTGAAAGTGATTATTTCTGAAAGAAATAGATGAGTAGGCTAAAAAGAGTTCGAATTAATAGCCAATAGGGGTGTTACGAATTGAGGCGAACCGAATATTAGGTTTTTGAATTCGAATTCGTTTAGCTAAACGAATTGTGTGGCTCGGTTCGTTCAGCTAAACAACTTTAAAATTGGCTTGAGTTCGGCTCGATAACCCTTTAACTGTTTAAACGAGCCGAACAGTTCGCAATTAGTTCGGTTCGTTTTAGTAAACGAACCCAAACAACTGTTGGAATTCGGCTTGTTTACCGACCATTACCGAATACAAACCGAACTCGAACAATTTGCGAACTGTTTGGTTCGTTGAATAGCCTAATACACAATAATGTAACCCAAAAAAAGGTGAAGAAGATGACGAATAATTTTTGTTTTCTTTTGAAATTGATGAGGGATAAGTTGAAAAAGATGAATCTTGCATTCTTTGTAATATGATTTTTTTGGAATTTATGTATATTTTTTAAATTTAATAAATTCTACGGATTTTATCTTTTTTATTCAAATATAGTAGGGTAATAGATGTATTTCAGATAAGAGCGTAATTAAAGATTCAACAGCCGCATCTAACATGGCTAAAGGTAAATTTTCTGCTTAGTGTTCCGGCTCACTATTTGAAAACCCTTGGTTTTTAAGCCAAGGTCATGTAATTCATAGAGTTATTTCTAAATTAAATAGCCCTTTTTTACACACATTGAATCTTATAACTTTGATATTTATTACAAAGGTACATGATATGTAGACAGGATTTTATAAGGAACAATTTATAAGTATGTGTTTACTCATGCAAAAATTAAGTTTCCATCATACTAACTGTGAGCATTTTTGTAACATCAATACAACAACACAACAACAATATTACCTCATTGTCTTAGAAGCTCTCGCATATAGCAGGATATAGGGAGTCGGATGTACGCAACAATACTCATGTGTTAGAAACCTCAAAACCTTTATATCATGATTTAAATTTAACGGTTAAAACTTACATGAATGAGATCCATATTCATCCAGAATTGAAAACAATGTGTAGTGAATCTTTATCATAATATAATCATTTTTATTTTTCTTCAAATGAACGAATATGGGATAATTCTCAACAAAAACCACATACATTTCTTTGGGAAAGAAGCCTCAAAATTATGGAACTTTTTCCTTTAAGTCTTTTTGTCCATTAAAATACAACAATCATACCCAGTACATTCCAACAACATTAAAATACTATTACTAGAGTCTGAAAAAGGTGACAAACAGACAAACGATACTTCTATCTCAATAAATAGAAAGCTTACTTCTACTGAGACATCCGAGTCTACTTTTGTCCATCAAACTAGAAAACACATACATAGCTAACTAAACTCTCAAAAAAAAAAAATTTGGCCACTGTGACATGTTTCTTTGGAGTTATCTAGTTGACGTCTTACCTCGAGGTATTGTTTGTAATATTTTCTTTTTATTCTTTTCAGTGTTTTAAAATTTAATCCGACTCAGACGAGTAGACCAGTAACCTAGTGATTTCGAAATTTTAATGGTATGGTTCGAGTCTAAATATTGACAATACTATACCTAGCTAGTGAAACCCGATATACTAAGGTCCAACTAGTGACAGTTCAATATTGTTAGTATATAAGATTAAGCTTTAAATTATAAATTTGCAAACCTTATACCAAGTATAATATATTTACTAGTATACAGTCGTAGTAAATGTTATTTCAGAGATGAATGTACATACATATATCGGTGTATATGTTTTTTTGTCTTAAAAATATAGCTGAGTTTTTAATATAATTTAAATTACACTGTGTCGAAAAATCAACCGCGAAAACATTTTTGAGAACGAAAGGAGTATATGATTATGAATGAAAAAGAAATTGACGTTGCACTTTTTTTCATGTGGGCAACTGTTGTTTGGATTTTTCTTTTAAAAAAAAGAATATTTTGAGTAAATTTTGCAGGCGAGAAATGATTTTCATATCTTTCAGTGTTTTGTTGCTATTTGTTTTTGGTCCAAGATGGGGACTGCCTAGTGGGTTTGCAATTTCTGCATTACGTGCTTTGACTGGTGGAGAAAGAAAAAAAAGGCTTATCACCGTAAACTCCAATCAGACTTTTATCACCATGTCTTACAGTGTGATCGGAATAAAAATTAGGTGTCTAATGTCTGCTATGACAGGGTTTAGACTGCTAAGACAACCACACAAGGAGCTCACTGCAAGCGGTGGATCTCTAATACCATGCGTTTACTTGGAAAGAGCGTCGAAAATCTTATTTGAGACAAAAATTGAACTCTCGTCACTCTTTCGAGCCTATATTGTCAAAACTATTGGATCATGTCTTGGTAACACTGGTGGAAAAAGAAGCATTAGGATTTTAGTTATTGTAGCCTTCCAAAAATTGGTATCCTTCTTCCTTGCTCCTCACATGATTTCTGCTTGTAACAGCGACAGCCATCCATAATTTGACCTTGGCTGTTGAACTTTTTCTTCTTATTTATTTCATTTTTATGCATAGTATAATATAAATTACTACATAATAACGATACATGATATAGGACAAATATTATAAAGTGAAAAGAATTATGCAAATGCCGAGATTTGAATTTATTAGTATCTAAACACAACCCAATTTACCTAAGTCTCGTTGTTTGGCATTGAACTAATGTTATTGTAATTAAAATAAAAAACTAATTTATCGATATGATAACCTACCAATATACATCTATAAAAATATTCAATATGATATTAATTTTAATTTTAGAATGGTGTGTTAGTATAAGGTAATTGGGTTTCATAAACACAATATATATATATATATATATATATATATATATATATATATATATATATATATATAGACACACACACATGTATATATATATACAACAACAATCATACCCAGTATGTCTAAACGACAGCAAAAGCTATCGCTAGGGTCTCGGGAGGGTAAGAGGCAGACAAACAATATCTTCATCCCGAGGGATAGAGAGTTTGTTTTCAGTGAGACCCCCGGCTCTATATGTACCTGCATAGATAGTACAATAATAGGAATATGTAATACTAAATATATTTTATTAAATATAAATCAAAACCTTACGATATTAAAATAGTCAACAATAGATATGCACAAATAGTTGAAAGATAAAGACCAAAACAAAAAAGTGCAAACCAACCTAAAGGTGTAGAGACTATCTAATTCTCTAAAGATGTTCGAAGGTGTCCCTATATCACGTATACCCCTCATTAATCTTAATCATCTGCCTCAATGATCTTCTATCATGGATCATGTCCTCAGAGAGGTGCAACTCTAGTAAGTCATGCCTAATCTGCTCATCCCACGTCAGTTTGAGTCTACATTTACTTTTCTTTCCTTCTACAGTGAGGCTTTCACTTTTTTTAAACCATTATTTTTTTAAAACAAATATATATATATATATATATATATATATATCCGTGTGTGTATTTTTTTTAAACCATTATTTTTGGCTACCTGCTGGCCAAACTATTTTATGGACAAAATTTGCTTTGCATCCAGTTAGTGGACAAAATTACATTATATCCTCAAAGCGGAGCAACTCCTTTAAGAAAAAGAAAAGTTTATACGACTATACATCCTGACACAGTGTCATACACATTAGATTCTTATATGTAATAAATTTAATTTTCAATTTTCAACAAAATCCGAACTTATATTGATTCAAATTTTTTTGACATTCCATGTTGTCATCCAATTAAGAGTGTTTTCTGAAAAAGACAAACATTTAATGTATCGCAAATGAAATTTACACCATTATTTTATATAGATCGGCCCTCGTCTCATAAAAGGGCTTTGGTTCCCTTAATAGGTTGGGCTATTGGGCCTGAACAGAAAATTTGATTATCGTGAAGGCATTGATTTTGTTTTGTCCCATGTGACAACTTTAACATATTTATTTATTCTCGATTTTTTTGGGAGACAACTCGATGTTTGTCATATTGTATTTTGATTGTGTTTGATTTGATGATATACTTGTATGCTCTGGAAATTAAATGATTATGGAGTTTTTTCTCTCTTGGAAATGGATTACGGAGCTTATTTGAGAAACTCTTTTTTAAATTATTTTTTCAACTTGGATGTGGTTGAATTGAGACGTGGATTTCAAAAGTTTTCTTAGGGAATGGAATTTATAAGTATTGTAGATTTATAAATAACTAGATAAAACAGTATATTCCGCAAAATACATTGGAGCTGCAACAGAAGCGTGCCGTGATATGTGTGTGTATATAAATATATAATAAATACATACCTTTTGTCTTAAAAAGACACGCTATTACTAATGTTATTGATTTAATCTTATAATTTATTATTGACCATAAAAGCTATATATTTATTATTATATATATAGTTTTATAGTGGTCTTGAAACACTAAGGTTTAAGATTTATATATCGATACCTAAAGGGCGAGCTCAGTTGGTTTTTGGACGATCGATTATATCTAAGGTTGTTGGTTTCAATCTTGATAGACACCGTGTGGGTGTTTGGATCACACTGGTAACTCATTATACCAAAGCAAATTTGATCCCAGACACCTTTTGGGCACCAAGTTCTGAATCTATCACTTAAGATGCCGTTGACGACCTGATTTACACTCTCCATGAAGCTTATTTGGGCTTGAGTGATGGAGGCCTTTGGAGGTCAATATATGTATATGACCTTTTGAATCAAAGATTTCTATATAGATGAATGTCTTATCACTACACATATAATTAATACAATTAGCATCACTACAATATAATCACGATATGACCTTCTGTATCCACCAAACTCATACGGCTAGAAATTAAGAGTCATCGGAGTCAAAATATAATCTTTTGTATACGAAGAACATGTGGAGATGGTTATAAGATATAATTACATAGTTTACTGATTTTGTACATTTGCAAAGGTTTCTAGTATTGTTAATCGCCCATGCATGCGAATATGTTTAATTATGGTTCATAAGTTTATGAAACAAATGTTATAATTAAATTCCTCAAAGTTGAGAAGTTCAGAATATGTTTGACCTATATTTATTAGAATCATCTGTATCAAAGAGCAACGCGATGCCGCAATAGACTCTTGTGGCGAGTCAGGATGTCTGGATCAAGGTCACCAGCCGTGGTAGCTTTGAAACACCACAATTTCGCCCGGCAACCCACCAAGGCTGCCCAAGGCATCAGCCCGCCCGAATAAGCCCATAGTGGCACGTCGTGCGCTTTGGCACGGCGTGTTTAGCTATTTTTCAAAACATGAGAAGTTGTGTGAAATATGCAGTGAAAAAAAGACATAAAACAGAAAAATATAAAGAATTCAAGAACGCCAAGAATTTATCCTAAAATTATTTAATTAGTTAATCACTTCTAGTATAATAGATTTATTACAATATAGTAACCTGGGCCAAACAACATATTGGCCTATTTCATTTGGCGGTCTCATCCAATTCACCATATTTATTTATTTTAAATATTTTGTTGTTGTTGTTGGTAATAAGATTAATAGAAATCTAAAATTACAGATGAAGTTTGACCGATCAAGTTTGGTTTGGTTTTTTCGGTTTATTTAATTAAATACAATTTTGAACAATAGAAATCTAAAATTACAGATGAAGTAGCCAATTAAATAAATTACAAGACAACTAAATATATTTCAAAAAAACTATTTTTATATATTTTATATATTTTATAAAATTATATTTTATAAGATATAAATATTTATAGAAACTGTTTGGTCTATTTTTTATAAAATAATATATTTTGTATATTTTATGACATATCCTATATATTTTACATATTTTATGTTATATATATATATATATATTTGCTTGTGTGTATATATATATTATAGAAATGCTCCAGTCTAGTTTTTACAATTTAAAAGATCCAAAATCAAAAAATCGAACCGTATGAAACAATTTGATCTTCAAAATCTTTTAAACTGACTAAACTGCATTTTGATTTTTCTTGGTTTGGTTCGGTGATTTGGTCTAATTTGTAAAAAAAAAAAAAATTACACCTATATAAAATGGTGTTAGCTGATTCGATGAAATATAGGTGATTTTTTGGGGAAAATAGAACTTTATTGATATACTGTAAATATGTACAACGACAAAAGTTTGTAACTAACTAGGATCACCACTACTATAATGAGTCCCTACAGAACCTTTATGTACATTGACTATTTCTAACTGATATGTTTTCTCTAAAGCTTCCTTTTGGACGTATAGAGGAGAAGGTAATGTCGAAATGAGTCCATGCACATGTTGATTACGCCAATATCATATACTTGAGACCACCTGTCGAAAGAGATAACGCCACTCTAGTGTGATGGTTGGATGTTGAAATTTCCCCAGTAGGTTAGTATAAACCCATGCAGCTTCGTCAATGTCTTGTTTGAATATGTGCCACTTGTCTGTAGATATGACATACTTCCAAACACAGCTGGCCCATGCACAGTCACGTAATATATGGATAGTGTGATCCTCCGAGCGTCCGCAAATACCACATATATTCGTCGTGCCAATGTGACGCCGAAATAAAAGACTCCCCGTCAGTAGTCCATGTTGGCAGATCTGCCATAGCAGCATGTTTAGTCGCATTGGTCCTTTCATGGCCCAAACATGTTTCCATTTGCGTTATGGCGGCGTGAGCGAATGTTCCACTTGGAACATATAGGCACTTGCTACCGAGAATCTCCCAGATGCTGTCTTCGTCCAGCGGACCGTGTTTTGGGTGCCATCATGTTGGACATTAGACGTTTCTAGGCCGGCCCTAAGAAGTGGTAATGTTGTTCGAATATGTCGCCATAGCGCAGATGTGTTCTTCGGCGTACTGTCACTAAGCAAGTGTCCGTATTTGCAGTAGAGAACTTGTACCATAGTTTCTCCGGTTGTGTGAGGATCTTCCAGCCTAGCTTACATAGCATTGCTATATTCATGTCGCGCAATCTTTTAAATCCCAATCCCCCTCTATCTTTTGGTTGACATATGGTTTGCCATGAACACCAGTGTAGGTGGCGAGTGTCACCGCTATCCCCCCAGAAAAACTGTCGGCATATTTTCTCAATCTCATCGAGAAGGCTGTTTGGTAATCGCACTGTCTGCATCATGTACATCGGCATCAAGGATATTACGCTTTGAATCAAGATGCTCTTCGCTGCATGGGGTAGTAGTTTCGTTTGCCATCCACCCAATCGGTTCCGCACTTTGTCAAGGACAGTGCCGTAGGTACTTCGCCTAGTCCAGCCGTGAATCAACGGAATGCCCAGATAAGTTCCAAAATCTGAGGTGCATCGCAGGCCAAGTCGGGAGAAGACTGCGGGTGTAAATTGTCCAGCGATGTTTTTCGAAATAAGTACCTCGGACTTGCACACACTGATGGTTTGGCCTGTTTTCTGGCAAAATTCGGTTAATAGCTTCTCCATTATAGAGGCTTGAAAGTCAGTTGCATCCCCAAATAGTAGTAGATCATCTGCAAAGAATAAATGGGAGATGCAAGGGCCTCGTTGGGATGTCTGGATAGTCCGCCATTGGAGTGCTGTTACAGCCCGTTCGATTTTTTGACTGAGCACTTCCATACATAGTAAAAATAAGTAGGGGGCAAGTGGATCACCTTGCCGAATGCCTCGTTGGGGAAAGAACGGTTCTAAGCATTGGCCATTCCAAATCACAGACAGTGACGCACTCGTAATGCTAAACATGATCAATTCCGTCAATTCAGTGCTAAAGCCGACGTGGTGTAGTATGTGTCGCAGTATACCCCAGTCCACTTTATCATACGCTTTCTCTAAGTCAATCTTCACCGCCATAAACCCTTTATTACCTTGTTTCACACGCATTGTATGTATAAGCTCTTGAGCAATAATAATGTTGTCCGCTGCTTGGCGATCGGGGATAAACGCACATTGTGCTGGAGAAATAATTTTGCCAATGATACTTTTGAGTCGATTAGCTATTACCTTTGTTATAATCTTTGTCACCACATTTGTTAGAGCTATTGGACGAAAGTGTGAAGCAGTTTCTGGGTTGGCCGTTTTGGGTATAAGGGTGATTAAGCATTTGTTTAACTCCACCGGAAAGTGTTTCTTCTTGAATGCATCAAGGACGAATTCTGTTACTGAGGCACCAACGGTCTTCCAATTTCGTTGATAGAATATGGGAGGAAGTCCATCTGGTTCAGGAGCCTTGTATGCTCCCATTTGGAACACGGCGCGTTCTACTTCACTTGGTGACACCGGCCTATTCAACCATTGTCTATCCGCATGGTTGAATTTTGGAAGGAGGTTCATTGTTTCACCGTTGGGTTGACAGTCTGAGGCTTTAAAGAGAGTTTCGTAATGGCTTCATATTAGTTGCTGGAGGCCACCACAATCATCGATCCATTCTCACATTCCATTTTTGAGTCTGCTAATATGTTTGGCATAACGCTGGGTGCGCATAGCAGAATGGAAGGTTCTGCTGTTTTTTTCCCCTTCAGAAAGCCAAGTAAGGTTGCATTTCTGTTGCCAGAAGACATCTTCTTGGCGCAGTATATCGGCATATTCTTTCCGTAACTCCACTTCCAGTCGTGATAAAAAGGATGATGGGCGTTGTTCGAATGCCCGTTGGAGGCCCTCAAGTCGTGTTGTGCACCTCTTCCGTCGTTATGTGAGGGTGCCAAAAACCGTCCTATTCCATGTCTTCATTTTGATAGTAAAGTTTTGTATTGTTGTAAGCAGGTCTCTGTGGATGGGTTGCCAAGCGTTGTCCATGAAATTGCTGAAATCCTTATGTTCCATCCAACACGCTTGGAACTTAAATCGGCTGCTTGGTGTGGGACTCGTTCTGACTTCATCTATTTCCGGTAATAGAGGGAGGTGATCCGAATGTGTGCGTACTAGATGATGAACCATCTTCTTGCGGAATCTGCTATGCCAACTCTCATTCCCCCATGCCTGATCAATTCGTTGCTGGATTAGGTGTTCGTGTTGCTGTCCATTGGTCCATGTAAAGCGTGGTCCTGAGAAGTCAACTTCCGTGAGCATACATGTATTGATCATTTAGTCATTCTTTCCACTCCATAGCCTTTAACCAGTCGGCCTCCAGACTTATCTTCTTGACGAATAACTTGGTTGAAATCTCCTATTAATACCCATGGGATGTGGATTAATGCTGACATAGTCTCCACATAGAGGTGAAATGAGTCGCGAATAGTCACATTAGGGGATGCGTAGACGAGGGATAAAATCCAGTCGATGGAGCCCTGAACCATGACTCCAAGGTTCATGATCTGGGATGTACAGCTTAGTAACTGGATGTTCATAATCGTATCATCCCAGAATGCCCATAGGCCACCCGAGAATCCATGTGCTTCAACAGCAGTCAATGTCGAAAAATGTGTACGACGCATAATAGTTTTTGCCCGAGAGCTGGGAACTCTAGTTTCCATGAGAAATAAAACATTTGGTTTGTGATCACGTGCTAGTCGAACAATTGCACGGGTTGTGTCTGGAGATCCCGCACCACGACAGTTCCATGCAAGGACTTTCATTAGTAACAGTTAAAACATGGTGTGCGGCCCGCTACTGTGGCCACCATCCGAAATCTCTTCTACATGTATATGACTATCATCAGAGGTTGCTTTGTATTCTGTATTCTGGGGCCGGTGGGGAGCTGGTAGCATGTCGGGTGGTTTTTGTTTTGTTTGATCCCCCATGTCATTGTTTGTTTCCAGTTGGGGTTCCACCTGCATGGTATCATCGCGTCCCTTCTCTATGTCATCTATAACGCATATGTCCGAGACGTTGGTAATGTCACATAATGGTCCGGATGTTAAAGTGGCTTTTTCAGTGGTGGAGTGTGAGGGTTTCCATGTAGAGACCGAAGCCACTAGGGGACTGAGGTTACTTTCTGACTGTGTATTCCGAGGTTTTGTTTTCCCCACTGAGATCCCTTTAATTTGTATGCTCTTCCCTTTGCGTTCCTTTTGTTTCAGTAGTTGTGATCTTGTCGACGTTTGGAACACAATAGGGGGGCCTGTGTCAGGGATGTTGCGCAAGCTTGAGGCCAAGGCTGCACCCTCGTCCCGATTTGACTCATGATCCCCATTTTCAGATAGTGCAGCAAATCTCGAACCACTTGGGTTATCATTTTTAAGTGGTTGGACGGTTTTTGCATTATGAGGTGGATTAGGGCGACGTCTAGGGTTGTTGCGGGCAATCATCCAGGGACCAAATGGTTCTGCCGACCTAGGTGGTTCTGCGTGTGTAGTGGTCGGTTGGTCCTTCGCAGCAGCATTTGAGACATTCATTGCACATTCATCTTTGTTGTGTCCGTACTTTCCACAGTGAAAACAGATTTGGTGTAAGTTTTCGTATTCGATATTCACTATTTCACCATTTAGGATGATTGTTGAGACGAGTGGTTTCTGAAGATCCACTTCTACGCATATGCGGGCATATTTTCCACGAGATGCAGCCATGGTATGTAGATCAATTTTAATTGCCTTGCCAAGATTATTACCTACTCGCATCAGGAAGTGTTCGTCAAAATATACCAATGATAATCGTGGTAGTCGGACCCATACCAAAGTGCTCTTGATCTTGGCGTTGGAGGGGGAGAAACCAGGTCGGAATTTCGTGACAGTCAGATAATGCCCTTGAATGATCCACGGTCCGTTTTCAAGAACGTAGTCGTAGTCGGCCTTCGTGTAAAATCTTACGACGTAAAATCCGTCTTCTAGATCAATGATCTCAATCTGTCCTCGTAGTGTCCATAGATCATTCAGCCGTTGGGATAGTACACGATAAGAGATGTTACGCCCTAACGGCTTGATGATAAGCGCACGCCGCCATGGATAGCATAGCCGTTTCCATTCGTCCACAGTTACGTCAATAACGGCTTTGCCAGTCGTGTCTCCTTCCATTTGGTTGTCCTTGTTATTGCCATGCAGCATGTCGATGTTGTCGAAAGTATCGTCCTCTTCGCCTTCACCCATGTATATTCCGGAGATGTGGGATCTGTCATTATTCTCGCTGTTTTTCAGTATATCTGCCCATAACCTTCCAGATGCAGATGGTTGAGCGGTTGGTGATGGGGGATCGCATGTCGCCGATCGTTTATATTTTTTAACACTTCTTTGGATCTGGTCGACTTCCTGGATACTCTTCTCATGTGGTGGATCAGCCACCATGGTGGATTCCGGATAGATCGCTGGCCAAGGGTTGGCCGGAGGTGGATGCCGATGGTATCGGATCTGGCAGTTTCGGAGAGTTGCGGAAATTACGGAGCAGTTTCTTATTTGGATTTTACACAACGCATTTTTCACATAATATAGGTGATTTTAGGATGAGGTGAGCGAAGGTGTTGGTTTATGATTTAAATCATGTATTATAATTACACATATTTAGCATAACTTTTAACGTGTTTTTTCCCTCCTTTTTTTCATTTTTTTTACAAAATGAAAAAATTGTGAAATAAAACAACGACATTACTTGTCTTATTTAAGAACACATTACCGTAATAAATATTTCTGTCATTCATCATACTATAATTCTGTGTATTCGATTTTATTAAATGAGATAATACTATGATAAATTTGGTCATAAAATCATGGTTATAATCATATGCGTGTAAAAAGGGCAAATTTTAAACTTGATAAGGAAAAGGTGAGGCAACTGATTTCGACTGCTTCTCTATATAATGACTCTTAGCAGCCCAAATTCCCATTCCATTCCCATTTCATTCCCATTTCATTCCTTTACTCTTAGATATCAAGAGACAGCATTGCTGCCTATCTATTGCTGCCTAATCTCTTCTACGTTCTTGATTCTCTCTCAAATAGTTTTCTTGACGTTCAAGACGATTTGCAAAATCTCTGTTTCATTCCTCCACGATACACGATTCGTCAAGACGATTTGCGAAATCTCTGCTTCATTCCTCCACGCTACACGATTCTCTCTCAAATTCTGTACACATCCCGCCCCCCTTCCTTTTTTTTTTCCCGTGAGGAAAGATGAAAGTTTTGAAGGAGACTAAGCAACTTCGAACACTTTCTGCTGTTTCATAATCCTTCCAGAAAATAAATGGTAATCTAGAATGAAACTAATGATTTCTTTTGAATCTTCATAATTTTACCAACTTCTTGGTTTCTTGTACCTATTGCGAATCAGTTGGTAATCTATGGTTAATGTGTTTTGAATGTTTTTCTTGTTCTTGAACCGTTCCTTTTTTAAAGCAGCGATTTTTTTTTGCAATCTCTTCGAGGAACATTATCTCAAGATGAATTTATTATTCTGTGACTCCAAAATTATGGAAGGGGAATGGAAGAATTCAGGGTTGCAATAGCTAGAAAAGAAGTGCAAGATTTTAGCATCCATGCAAGAAGGGGTTGCCATTTGTTAATTGTCCCAGTCTTGGAAAGTGTCAGAAAGTAAGTAACGTCTGGAAAAATCAATCAGTTCTGCAATGCTTTTTCTGTTCTCCAAGAACCCCTCCCCCCTCTCCCCAAAGAAAACAAAATAATAACCTTCTAATTCGAATGTCTTTTATGATCAGGGAGAGGAGACAGTGTATGCTATGGGGCAGTTCTTTAATCAGACAAAAACTCTGTTCATAAAGAATTTCACATGTCACTATGTCAGATAATTGCACACTCTCGTCTTTCTTGTTCATCTTTATTGCCTGATTTTGTAATTATGATCTTGGTTTTGAACTAATATTATTTGATGGTCATCTTCCGTCATTTGTGGGGAAAGTACATGTTCACAATGACCACCTCCACTGGAAATGAAACCGATGTGGAGCGCATGGCATGCGACATATGTCCAGACACCAAGAAGGTGTACAACCTTAATGGAACTCAGAAGTTTGGGATGCGAAAAGAAGAGGTTAAGCTCTCCGATGTGTTTAAGGAAGTTACCAATGCAAAGAAAAGGTTCGATGTTCAGGCATAGGCATGGGAGGTTTCTGAAACAACATTGGAGGATGCTTTTGTCAAGACAAAATTAGGTTGGACCATAAGGTGATACATGTTTTATTTGTGTTTATACATGTTTAATTGGTATGTTGTTCCTTAATTCTATGATCACAGTTTTGGAATGCTTACATCCAATTTGTGCGTGGGCCTCCATGGCAAATGATATTAGAGTATGTCGGAGAGATGGTACTACCGCACGCAGAGTCTACAATGATTTGGTTTCTCGTTCGGCTGCAATTTTCTTCTTGTGGGTTATCCTACAGCTGTTTCCTGTAAGTATTCGTGCACTTTTATCGTTCTAAAAGCAACTGATATATAACAGCTACAACTACTAGCCTGAGAATTCCATCAAACCCCTTTCAAAAGTTACAACCAATTAATCTATGAAATTCTAGGATTGATATGGGTACTCCCTAAGAGTTGGTTGGTAGAACTGCTGAAGAGCTTTTCAAACATTTGATTGAGTGATTATTATAAGTATCGTAGTTCCTGATGCTTACTTTTCCACCTATTGCATCAAGGCTTGCTTGTTGTTCTTGGTTATTTTCGCAGTTGACATGCCATCCTCGGAAGCATTTTTGAGAGAAAATTAATTACTTCTGCAATGCTTTTTCTGTTCTCCAAGAACCCCCCCTCTCCCCTCTCTCCAAGGAAAACAAAGTAAGAACCTTTCTAATTCGAGTGTCTTTTATGGTCAGGGAGAGGAGACATTGTATGCTATGGGACGGTTCTGGAAGCAGACAAAAGCTATGTTCATAAAGAATTTCACATATCGGGTAATTGCACACTTTCGGCTTTCTCGTTCATCTTTATTTCCTGATTTTGTAATTATGATCTTGGTTTTGAACTATATTATTTGATGGTCACCTTCATCATTATAGAGAAATATCAGGACAAGGTTAGGCTCGATTCTTTCTTTTGCATATAATGAATTGGGATCGCATTGAGTGGAAGCCTACTGACAGCTTAATTGACCTAACTTGATTTTGCACGTGCATATGTGTGTGTTTATATATATTCTTTCAAAGATAATGCTTGATTATGGATTTTGGTTCCATTGTTTTCACGGATGGCATATCCTGCATTTGGTTTTGGAGTGCTAAAAACTCTATCCTCTCGTATCAAAACAAAGCAGGCTTGGTTCTTTCTTTTGCATATGATGATATGGGATCGCATCAAGTGGAAGCCTACTGATGAATTGACTTAGCTTGATTTTGTGTATTTACATGTGTGTTGGTATATATTGTATAGGATAATGTGTGGTTTCCGCGACTTCAAATAGTTAATAAACTTTCCGTTGTTTTAGTTGTGGCATATCCTGCATGTGCTTTCGGAGTGCTAAAACTCTATCCTACCATATCAGTTTTACATAACTCTTTTCTGGATATGAATTGACTTAGCTTGATTATCCTGTTTCTAGCTATCCTCTTTGGCTTATTTGGTTATCAATTTTACCATAAGAAGAATGCTGGAGAAGTTAGCCCTGCATTAATGCCTATAGAATGGCCTCCCCTATTGGCAGTTCCTACTAACAGGCATCGAGCAGTGAAAACATCTGAGAAGCAACATGGATCCTTGGTAGGAACAACATGGATCTTTGGTAGGAAATCGGAGATCAAGTTTATTTTTTGCTGCGCGTTTTTGCAGTGATCTTGTTGGATTTCCTAATACAGCTGTCATCCTTGGTCTATGAGAAGCAACAGGAGATGAAAATGCATGGCCTTGGGGATGAATCATATTGGGTGATTATGTACTTGTGCTTTTTCATCATAAGATCAATCTATACATTTTTGGTCATCGGCCTAGGATCACTCTCGAGTAGTATTTTTTTAACTTACAGTTTTGTCTCCCAGAAGTTGCCGCCTCATATAGCGCTTTTGCAGGATTACCTTATTTCAGGTTGAATCCCATCATTGTTCAAATCCTTTTTTATTAGATACATATGAATTTGCTTATACTATCGGCTTTTCTTTTCAGTTCTCTTTTTTCAAGAACAAAGACGACTTCAAGTTTCATCTCTAGTCAAGAAGCAATGATACGTTCTAGATGACATCTAATATTGTCTGGACTAATAGCTCTTAAATTTGGAATTACAGTTACTTCCTACATTTTGTGATGCAAGCTGACAAGTGTAGGATCCACTCTTCCACCTCCAACAACCTTTTCACAAGGGTTTAGACATAAAAAAGTAAACTTCTCCTTGCTTCCGTTGTGTATAAATTGCCGGCTTAAGCAATACCTTAGATTCAAGTGTGCGTTTGTAGGCAAACTTTAAGGCCCTCCTAGACGGTCACTTCAACCCTTGGCAATCACCCTCAATTTGCTCAAAATTGAGAGATATTAGCCTTGATTTTTAGTGCAAAATCAAGAAAACAAAGTTTCACTCACTTGGAGAAGAAAACACACAAAATATTATTGATGAAAAGTTGTTCCATGAGGCCGGCTGCCTTGTACTATTTATAGGCTGAAAATTTCAGCCAAAAACAATCGAAAAGGAAAAAAAATAATCTCTATCTAAAACCTACCAAAAAGTTAAAAGAGATAAATTGCAATTTTCCTAAAAGAACTATCTTGAAAATGGAATATTCCTTCTCCTACTAATGCAGCCGATTTCTTGCCCTTTTGAGGGGCTTTGAAGATATATTTTTATGGCATGATAATCTTATCTCAATCTTCAAAAGATTGACTGCAATCTCATATTGATTGGATTTGGAATTCATTCAAATTCTCCTTCTTTTTCTTCCTTTTTGTCCTATAGTGTGGCTGGCCCTAATGTGCTGAAATTTACCTTCCTTTTTCGTATCAATCCCTCCTTCCTGAAAAAGATTCGTCCCGAATCTTAGCATGTATGCCATGAGGGTGAAAGATCCTATACAATGTAACAAAGATATAAGACACACATGTATGCACACATTCACTTTGATATGTTTAGGGCGAATAAGCAACCTAATTAAGAAACATGCACCTTCCAACATGCATAGGTTGATTTTAACATGCATACACAATAGGAAAGTCCTTTTTCTTACGCGTTTAGGATGCATGAAGATGTGACTTTCATAATGCAACTCAATGTACGCATGCTCACATCCTAAAAGTGGTGTTTGAAATGAAGTATTGAACAAGTGCTTCTTCGTTGTATGTTTAGGATACATAATCATTGAAAAGTCAGATGTCTTATGAATGTAAACAACACTCAAGGGAAACACACAACTGTCATATAATGTGGCGTGATGTTGTGACAAAAGTGGCGTAATTAGGATTTTAAGAAAGATACCTTGAAGCCTTGAAGCAGGTTTTGAACCATTTGAGATAAACTCTTCCTTGTCATATAAAGCAGTTTCATACTCATGATTAATCGTAGGATTGTCATATATAATGTGATTTGAATGTAATTCAGGTATTTCAAATAACGTGGAATCATGTTCATCACATTCAAATAAGGAATTGCTGAAAACATACCATTCATGCTTTTCTAAGTTATCACGCTTAAGTGCACTATCACAATCTCTTGAAAGCTCACTTAAGACATCACTTGAATAATCATTTATGGCATATGAAACAGTAGACAATGAATTACTTATGCATGAAAATTCACGAGAGAAATCAGAATATGTATCATCTGCTTCATGCTTAACAATGTTAACGTCTTTGATTTCATCACATAAGGCAGAAGAATCAACAACTAATTCATGCAAATTTGAATTGGCTACATGCAATGCAAGCTCAACTACTTCATTATTGGCATGGACGTTAATTTCACTAGGAGTAGGATTAGAATCATGCAATTTTTCAGTTTCTTTAGCTTGTAACTCAAGTACCCAAGATTCCAATGTTAACTTCATTTCTTCCCATTTCCTTTGTTCTTTTTCTTTTAGGTATGCTTTCCTTGCTTCAAAAGCCATTAGTTTTTCACAACCATCAGCAAGCATAAATAAATGAGCAAGATTTCTAAATCTAATGTTAGGTAAACGTTCAATTATTTCCTTGTTTAGGCCAACAAGAAATCTAATCATTGTTAGGTTTTCATTTTCCTTAACATTTGCATGACATAAATGATCTAATAACTCATTGTAGTAATCATGAACACAAAGATCATCCTGTGGAAGAGATTGATGCCTTGGAACTCCTTGTCTCCAATAGTTTACCCAAAGGTCTTGAGTTTGTTCAAAGTGGTACATACGCCTGTCTAGATTTTCATACTCTTGTCTAGGGCAGAGTACTCCCCAAATGGTTGAAATGAACATGGTAAACCTGAAAAGCTTAGAAACAACAAAGGACACAAGATACCAAAAACAAAGAATCCGAATGGGTAAATGGAAATAGAAATTTTGTGCACTCTTCTAACTTTCTTTTCTCTCTCTTACCACTTTGTTTCTTCATCAATCTGAGGCTAATAAATGTCAAAGAGAGCAATAAAGATAGGTGAATGCCAAGTCTTGTACAATATACCCAATACCGCAATGTAATGCACAGTTTTTACCCAAACTTGTCCAAATCGAATCCAACCCACAATGAACCAAAACCGGCTGTTTTGACGTGTATTTGGCATCAAAGAGACGCTGAAATCAGACCCAAACAGCTGCTGATATGCAGCTAAAACAGTCTCTAAAACGCGATAAAAACGCTCCCAAATGGTCCGGTTTTCTTCCAACTTGGTGCTGTACCAAATCAGCAAATTCCAGCATTTATATACCCTTAAAAACAGTGGAAAACAGCTCCAAACAGTAGAAAATCAGCGACAAAATCAGCAATTAATCCGGGCATCAAAACTCACAACTTGCACCAAAAAGGATATCAAATCTCACCAAAATAGACTCCAACGATTGGGACACCAACTTGAACAATTTAACTACGATTCAAAGAAGAAATGAAACCAAAAATGATGTAAAAGGCTGAATCAAAGAAAGACTAGGAGTTGTTGTGGGCAATCTTTAGTCAATTTTGATCCTATGCACTTAAAATCACAAAATGGCTCAAATGCATACAAAAATCAAATATTCAAGTAGGTAGCAATGTGTATAGGTCAGATTATGGCTATAAAACTGAGTGTGCGGGCTGTTTTCGGTGAGTTTTCGCAAGAATACGCAATATGGCCACAATGGTGAAATAAAGGACCAACGATCTTCCCTTTTCTTTTGCTTTTCTTTTTTTCACTTTTCTGCCTTTTTTCTGTTTTTTTTCTTTGTTTTCAGATTCTGATTTTTTTTCTTTTTTTTCCGGGGCAAAATCGTAATTTTACACTTTTACCCTCAAAAATTCTGTTTTTGGACAGAATGCAGAATTGAACTCCGTGATCACCGTGGTACCTTCAATTTCAAGAAACACCCTTGGATTAGTGAGAATTTGGCCAAAAACAAAAATTAAGGTTAGGCAAAATTAGAGTTTTGGGCTAATTTGGGGATTTTGATGAATTGAATTAGGGATTTTTGTTTGAGGGGTCAATTGGGGCTGTTTATGAGGTGTTTAGATGATTTTTGGGTGCTGATGAATTTTGGCCTGGGGGTAGGTGCGGCCAGTAGGGGTGGGGGTGGGGTAGGTGCCGCCTGGGGGGTTGGCTGAGACTTTTTTTGGGTCAAATGGGCTGAATGCTGAAAATTGATACTTGAACAAAGATCAATGTATGCATTCAGTCACAATATGAAATCAAGCCACATAAAAATCAAAATCAACCAATAGCTTCGGTAGCAACAGGATTGAATATGATAGGTGGCTTTTTGGATAATGTAGGCAAATATTTGTGATGCTGAATTGAAATTCCTAACCAACGATCCTAAATGCTTAAGGTATCAAAGAAAAAATGCAATCTTTTTTTTTAAATAAATCGGATAAAAGAAATTTTTTTTATGAAAAGGAAACGTGTATGGTGAAAAGAAAAATAAAATTTCAGATTATGGATGAAGAATAAATGAAAAGAAAAAATGCAGGATAGTTGGTGGAATTGAGTGACCTGAGGCTCTGATACCAATTTGATGCAAGCTGACAAGTGTAAGATCCACTTTCCAACTCCAACAACCTTTTCACAAGGGTTTAGGCATAAAGAAGTAAACTTCTCCTTGCTTCCGTTGTGTAGAAATTGCCGGCTTAAGCAATACCTTAGATTCAAGTGTGCGTTTGTAGGCAAACCTTCAAGGCCCTCCTAGACGGTCACTTCAACCCTTGGCAATCACCCTCAATTTGCTCAAAATTGAGAGATATTAGCGTTGATTTTTAGTGCAAAATCAAGAAAACAAAGTTTCACTCACTTGGAGAAGAAAACACACAAAATATTATTGATGAAAAGTTGTTCCATGAGGCCGGCTGCCTTGTACTATTTATAGGCTGAAAATTTCAGCCAAAAACAATCGAAAAGGAAAAAAAATAATCTCTATCTAAAACCTACCAAAAAGTTAAAAGAGATAAATTGCAATTTTCCTAAAAGAACTATCTTGAAAATGGAATATTCCTTCTCCTACTAATGCAGCCGATTTCTTGCCCTTTTGAGGGACTTTGGAGATATATTTTTATGGCATGATAATCTTATCTCAATCTTCAAAAGGTTGATTGCAATCTCATCTTGATTGAATTTGGAATTCACTCAAATTCTCCTTCTTTTTCTTCCTTTTTGTCCTATAGTGTGGCTGGCCCTAATGTGCTGAAATTTAGCTTCCTTTTTCGTATCATTTTGATCCTTTGGACATGGATGATTAGTGCCACTGTTTTTGAGGACTTTATTGAAGATCGATCTTACATTTCCAAGTAAGCAGGCTTGGTAAAAGCTAAGTGATTTTGTCGTTGAAACAGCTTCGTATATCTTCAGTTGTTGACACATGTAACTCAATAGCATTTGGACAGACATTCTGAATATTTTGAAAGGTATATCCTCTCCATGCTCTACTAAATGTATGTAACTTTGTAAAAGACTGAAAGCTTGTCTTGTCAGGTTTATCTAATTTGCCAGCTTTCTCCAGATCTTCTGAGGTATTTACGGCAAGTGACTGATCTTTCCTATGGCTAACTCTTTGTGACAAGCTGTAAATAGGTTTCTTTGTGATACTTTGGTGATAGGTTTTAAAAAAACAATATTAATTTAACCACCATTCGTTTTGAATTATCTCACTCTAGATTTTCCGCTGAGCTCATTCCTCAAGTTCATATGACTGCGACTGTAATGTGATGCCTAGAACGAAGCTGGCAGTAGAGTACAATGTCATTCTTTATTTACCACTGAACGCAAATAAGCACATCATGAGAATATAGGTGGAGCGCCAAATGTAGCTGCTAATGCATGCGTAGAATAGATAATATCACTTCAAAATAAAACTGTTACCAAAGATCTAGTGTTCTTTATGACCAAGCTAGGGGAAAAGTTTCTCATCTGTGATCAGTATACTTGAAATGAACTACGCAGACGTTTCTGTTTTTATTTTTCCTTGGGACAGCAAAATGTTGTGTCAAGTCTTTGGTCTTTGCGTTTTCTGTTTTCAAATAATGGAAAATATGAGATTGACTATAAGCGGTGATTTCTGTACCAGCAAAGTAACAAACAAATAAAGGTTCACTGGATGGTGCATCTGCTAGAAGGATCCTAGTTCATCGCACAGATATTCCAGTACAAACTCCGATGTTTGTTACGGATAAAGCTGCACATATAAGTGTTATATATTTATTGGTTACATCACATATTTGACCACCGATTACCTGCTTTGATAATTCATTGATAATTTGAGGATGTAGTAATGCTGTAAATTTGAACCGAGCTATCCTCTAAATGTTTTATCACTGGAAGTTAATCATGTGTATATATCTCCAGTCTTGAAGTATACAAGTGAACTGATTATTGAGCTCTCTTTGTTCCAGGAGCTTACCTTATCATCTTAGAACTGTTCCCTTTGTACCATGGATTATATGAGTTGCAAGAGTATGGTTATAACGCAAAAAAGACGAGCACATATGGAGCACGTTGGGGCACCCGGAATGATAGAAGAAGTGGAATTAGAGAAGCAATTATCATCATGTAAGCAGAATGGTTATTACGTCTAATTCTGTCCCATGTGAAAGAAGTCTTTTCACTCGGAAAAGGCTTTCAAAATTTTCCTATAAGTTTCTTATATAAGTCACAAAGGTTGCCCATGTCTCTCCAAAATCCTGGTTTCCAAGACCAAAAGAGTATAGGGTTCTTATCCAGATGGACAAAGAAGACATTGTTATAAACATGCGGGAAACAACGCATCCCCTCCCCTTATCCCTATCCTCTAAATGTTCCAGGAGCTAAAGAGTAGTGCAATCTGTTATGGCTGTACAAAAAAAAATAAAGAATTTAATAGTAAATAAAACATTTAGTGTGTGTGATGTGTGATAAACATGCGGGAAAAAAAAATAAACTAATTAGCTAAACTCTATCCCAAACCATTAATCAAACTTTATCCTTAATTTCCCTCACTTATCATCCCACACTCTATTTCCCCAATCTCTTATTAATATATATTAAACCCTAATCCCCTTCTCCCTCTCTCAAAACAACGCATCCCCTCCCCTTTTTCCCTATCAATTGCGCCAGCCTCCAAAAGAAAAAAAAAAGAACTTTTGATCCAAGGCTTCAAGAGGAGTGGAAATCACAACCATATCATCACCATCACCGTGCCTACATCATCTCTCGTATTTAAGTTCTTGCTAGGATCGAGGTAGGTGCATATTATTTATTCCCTCAAAATAGTATGAAGATTGCATGCTCAAAACGGTATTTTTATGTCTTTATTGTGTTCTTTTATTTTTGATTCGATCATGATCTTATTGTTTGTATAGGTTGATGAATCTGTTTACATGTATGTATATATGTTAACAGCTGCCTTATTGCTATATCAAATTGTTTACATTTTGTTAATAGATAGTGTGGTTATTGGTGTTTCCTTTCGGCATGCTACAAATATATATATATATATATATATATAAAATAAATAAATAAAAAAAGTATAGGGGGCCATGTTTGGCTCGTGCGGTGCATATATATAAAAAAATAAATTAAAGGGTTATGCCTTTCGGCAAACCCAGTGGGTAAAAAAAAATTTATAATAAAATAATAAAAATTGTGAATTAGTGGCCGAATGTGAAGTGAAAAAAATAATAATAATAAAAAAACAATTTTGAGTGCTAAGGGTGGGGCCGAATCTTTTTTTTTTATTAATTTGTGATGTTTCCTTTTTTAGCACATTACGTAAAAAAAAGAAATAAAATAATAACAAAAAGGGGTTTGGTCTTTTCGGCTGAACCCAATTTAAATAAAATAATAATAATAATAATAATAATAATAATAATAATAATAATAATAATAAAAAAAGGGCAAAGGGTTTGGCCAGTTCGGCTGAACCCAATTTTTTTTAAAAAAAGGATAAAAATAAAATAAAATAATAAAATAAGTAGACTAAGTAATGGGAGACGGATGTGGTACAGAGGGAAGTAATGGGGGCGGCTGTGTGGTGTTCCTGCATTCATGGCACGTGCATTGCATGAGGTATACTGCGTCTATAGGTCGTGGGTATCGGGATGATGTGTGCCGTTAGTGAGTATACGTTATAGATTACTGTTTTGCCCTCCAAATTTTATATCTCATTACGACACTCCTAAACTTAAATTTTGTATAGCATGTTTTGACATATCTACAGACAATGCCACCACGACGTGAACCACCAGGGAATGGAGGACATAACGGAGACGATCAACATGGGCAAGGGGCTATCCCCCAAAACCTTGCTGATACGCTGGCCAATCTGACGGCCTTGATAGCTAATCAACAAACACAGATGGCGCAACAGTACACTCAGATGGCATAGAAACAGGCACAGATCGCTCAGATACTTCAGCAAACTCAACAGCAACAACAACAACCACCGCTACCGCAGCAAGGCTTGTGGTTCTACTACAGGGAGATGCAGAACTCCCGGATACCGATGTTCGGAGGTACCACTCGGCCTGAGGAAGCCGAGATGTGGCTCAAAAATGTGACCGAACAGATAAGGCTTATACAGGTACCTGCGGATCTGAAAGTGGAGATAACGACCCCGTTTCTGGAAGGGGAAGCTGAAAGATGGTGGAATAGAGTGAAGCGCAGATTGACTCCACCGGTGACTTGGGAGCAGTTTGTGGAGGAGTATAAGAAGCACTATGTCCCGAGCAGCGCTATTCAGAGAAGGATGGCAGAGTTCCAGATGCTGACACAGGGGTCCATGACAGTCGATCAGTATTCTGAGAAGTTTCACGAGCTGGGTCAGTACTTATCATGTATCATGGACAATGAGGAGGCCAAGATGCTGAAGTTCCAGACCGGTTTGAGTTTTCGCATCCAGCAGGCTATTGTTTGTGCGGAGCCCACGACATTTGAGGGACTACTGGAGGTATGCAGACGGGTTGAGAGGAACTTGGATAGAGCTGCTGCACTGGATAGACTTAAGAGACCTCGTGAGGATTTGCATGCGGGCAAATCAGGAAGATGGCTGAAGGTGCCCCGACGCCCTCAGTCCGGGCAACCTTTCCGACCAGAGCGACAGCAGGGTACAACGAGTCAGATACCGATGATTGAGGGACTAGTACCGACTGATGCGCAGCCAGTGAGAGCTGTGGCACCTGCCTCACAGTGTACACTGTGCGGACGTACCCATCCGGGGCAATGTTGGAAGGCTCAGAGGGCTTGCTATAATTGCGGGAGACAGGGACATCTGGCTAGGGAATGCTCTGCACCGGCTCAAGTAAATCCGCAGACTCAGGCACAGCATGGAGGCCGAGGCCGGACCAATGCTCGGGTCCATGCGATGATAGATGCAGAGGTCGAGGAGTCAGGCGACGTGGTTACAGGTATATTTATTTAAATATTTAAATTCGAAGTTGCATTAAATTCTGTGCGTTGCTATTGCATGTTAGGTGCTAAACCTTAAATGTGTTAGGTGTGATTTTAATTAACAAAGTACCAGCCAATGTTCTGTTCGATAGTGGGGCGAGTCACTCGTTTATGGCAAAGAGGCTTGCCAAGAATCTGGATGTTCTCCCTGAATGGCTTGAGACTCCCTACCGTATACAAGCCGCTGGCGACCAAGTACTCGTGTCCCATCATCATTATAAGGGATGTGAATTGGAGATTAACGATCTGCAGTTCTCTGCGACCTTGATACCGATCCGGATGCACGACTTTGACATTATTCTGGGCATGGACTTTTTGGCAAAGTATCATGCCAATATTGATTGTCGGCGACTCCAGGTCAGCATGAAGACACCGGAGTTGTGAGAAACTACTTTTCAAGGGAACTCTAAATTGAAGAAGGCACCTCAGAAGATCTATATGACTGCAGCTCAGGCTTTTCGAGCACTAAAGAAAGGAAGAGAGGGATTTCTGATTTTCTCCATGGGTGTCGAGCAGGAGGTTTCGCAAATTGACCAAATCCCCGTAGTGAAGGAATTTACAGACGTTTTCCTTGAGGAGTTACCAGGACTACCCCCAGAAAGAGAAGTAGAGTTCGAGATTAATCTTGTACCCGATGCTGAACCCATTTCCAGGGCACCCTACCGCATGGCACCAGCAGAGCTGAAGGAGTTGAAGGAGCAGTTACAGGAACTGCTGGATCGTAAATTTATTCGACCCAGTGTATCGCCTTGGGGTGCTCCAGTCCTGTTTGTGAAAAAGAAAGATGGAAGCATGAGATTATGCATAGATTACCGGGAGCTCAATAAGATCACCATCAAGAACAAGTATCCATTACCTCGAATCGAGGATCTCTTTGATCAGCTACGGGTAATGATAAATTTGGAGTTATAATTTAAACTTTTCGGTTGCTCGTTAAATTACGTCACTAACAAAATTTCTTTCAGGGGGCTAAAGTATTTTCCAAAATTGATTTGCGATCCGGTTACCATCAGTTGAGGATCAAATCAGGGGATACAGCAAAGACTGCTTTCCGAACACGTTATGGCCACTACGAATTCCTGGTTATGCCTTTCGGATTGACCAAAGCCCTAGCCGAATTATTGACCTAATGAACACAGTATTTCGAAAACAGCTGGATAAGTTCGTAGTTGTGTTCATCGACGATATCCTTATATACTCCCCTGACGAAGATACTCATACGGAGCATTTGAGGGAGGTTCTAGAGACCCTTCGGAGAAACGAATTGTACGCCAAGTTCAGTAAATGTGAGTTTTGGTTGAAGAGCGTAGCCTTTTGGGGTCATGTGGTCTCTGAAAAGGGAATTTCTGTGGATCCAAAGAAGGTAGAGGCGATCACCGAGTGGCCTAGACCCACTAATGTGACAGAAGTCAGAAGTTTTCTTGGTCTGGCGGGATACTACAGGAAGTTTGTTGAGGGCTTCTCATCTATTGCAGTGCCCCTGAGCCGATTGACGCAGAAGAAGTCGAAGTTTGAATGGACCGCTGAGTGCGAGCAGAGCTTCGCTGAATTAAAAAAGAGACTGACCACAACCCCTATTCTTGCTCAGCCCTCCGCGTCAGAACGGTTTGTCATTTACAGTGACGCTTCTAAGAATGGGCTAGGTAAATGTATATAATTTCAATTGATTTTGTATACAATTAAAGATGTGGTCTAACTCTTATATTTCAGGATGCGTGTTGATGCAAAACGACAGGGTCATTGCGTATGCTTCACGACAGCTAAAGCCCTATGAGCAGAACTATCCGACTCATGATCTGGAGCTAGCAGCGGTGGTGTTCGCACTAAAAATCTGGCGCCACTATTTATATGGAGTGAAGTGCGAGGTGTTCACTGATCATAAAAGCCTTAAGTATCTGTTCACGCAAAAGGAGTTGAACATGCGCCAAAGGAGATGGTTAGAGTTATTAAAAGATTATGATTTGACCATCAGCTATCATCCAGGGAAGGCCAATCGGGTTGCTGATGCTTTAAGTAGGAAATCGAGCCATGCTCGGCAGGCGACACTAGAAAAGGAAATGGCAGAGTTTGACTTGGATCTTGTGGATTCTATTGCAGTTGTTCTGGCAGCACTGATTATCACTCCAACTCTAGTGGATCAGATTAAGGAAGCACAGAAAGATGACGCCGCAATTAGGGATATCCGAAAAAGAATGCTGACCAGCCAGGTAGATGGATTTCAGGTTCATGATGACAGCAGTATGTGGTACCAAGGAAGGTTGTGTGTACCGGATGTTGAGGACCTCAGAAGGGAATTGTTGAAAGAAGCACATAATTCGAAACTGTCTATCCACCCTGGTGCTACGAAAATGTATAATGATCTGAAGAAACATTATTGGTGGAACGGCATGAAGAGGCACATAGCTGAGTTTGTGGAAAGATGCCTTGTTTGCCAGCAAGTTAAGGCAGAACATCAGAGGTCGGGTGGACTGATGCGACCACTGGAGATACCTGAATGGAAGTGGGAGCATGTGACAATGGACTTTGTGGTTGGGCTTCCGAGGACAAGAAATGGGAATGATGTGATATGGGTAATCGTGGATCGATTGACTAAGTCTGCTCATTTCTTACCTATCCCTATCGGACTTACTATGGAGAGGTTGGTAACTATGTACATCGACAACATTGTCTGCCTTCATGGAGTGCCAGTCAGCATAGTGTCTGACCGTGATCCGAAGTTTACTTCTCAGTTCTGGGCAGTCTGTCAGAAGAAAATGGGGACTGAGTTACGATTGAGCACTGCTTTCCATCCTCAGGCCGATGGTCAGTCTGAGAGGACCATTCAGACCCTGGAGGACATGCTGAGGGCATGCGCGTTGGATTTCAAGGGGAACTGGGACAGCATGCTTAAGTTGATTGAATTCTCCTATAATTACAGCCATCACAGTGCCATAGGCATGGCACCATTCGAGGCCTTGTATGGACGTAAGTGTAGGTCACCGGTTCACTGGGACGAGGTTGGCGAGCGTGTGTTAACGGCCCCAGAGATAATTGAGCAAACTAAAGAAAAGGTGAAACTGATTCGTGAACGTCTTAAGACGACTCAGGATAGAAGCAAGAGTTGGGCCGACATGAAGAGACGACCTTTGGAGTTCGAGGAGAGAGAAAAAGTCTACCTCAAGGTATCACCCATGAAGGGTGTGACACGTTTTGGAGTTAAAGGGAAGTTGAAACCTCGTTTTATTGGACCTTATGAGATACTCGAGAGGGTTGGAGACTTGGCCTACAGACTGGCGCTACCCCCGATGCTGGCTCAGGTGCACAATGTATTTCACGTCTCACAGTTGAGGAGGTACGTGTCAGACCCAAGTCATGTGTTAGATGCTCAGCCACTTAAGATCAGGCCAGATGTTTCCTATGAAGAAGTACCGATCATAATTCTTGACCGGAAGGATCAAGAGCTGAGAAGGAGGATTATTCCCTATGTCAAAGTTCAATGGAGCAACCACCGGGAGAATGAAGCGACATGGGAACTAGAAGAGCAAATGCGGAATCGCTATCCCCACCTCTTTGAGTAAGGTACGTCAAGTTTCGGGGTCGAAACTTTTTGTAAGGGGGGTAGGATGTTATGGCCGTACAAAAAAAATAAAGAATTTAATAGTAAATAAAACATTTAGCGTGTGTGCTGTGTGATAAACCTGCGGTGAAAAAAATAATAAACTAATTAGCTAAACTCTATCCCAAACCATTAATCAAACCTTATCCCTAATTTCTCTCACTTATCATCCCACACTCTGTTTCCCCAATCTCTTATTAATATATATCAAACCCTAATCCCCTTCCCCCTCTCTCAAAACAACGCATCCCCTCCCCTTTTCCCTATCAATTGCGTCAGCCTCCAAAAGAAAAAAAAAGAACTTTTGATCCAAGGCTTCAAGAGGAGTGGAAATCACAACCATATCATCACCATCACCGTGCCTACATCATCTCTCGTATTTAAGTTCTTGCTAGGATCGAGGTAGGTGCATAGTATTTACTCCCTCAAAATGGTATGAAGATTGCATGCTCAAAACGGTATTTTTATGTCTTTATTGTGTTCTTTTATTTTTGATTCGATCATGATCTTATTGTTTGTATAGGTTGATGAATCTGTTTATATGTATGTATATGTGTTAACAGCTGCCTTATTGCTATATCAAATTGTTTACATTTTGTTAATAGATAGTGTGGTTATTGGTGTTTCCTTTCGGCATGCTACAAATATATATATATATATATAAAATAAATAAAAAAAAAGTATAGGGGTCCATGTTTGGCTCGTGCGGTGCATATATATATAAAAAAATTAAATTAAAGGGTTATGCCTTTCGGCAAACCCAGTGGGTAAAAATAAATTTATAATAAAATAATAAAAATTGTGAATTAGTGGCCGAATGTGAAGTGAAAAAAAATAATAATAATAAAAAAACAATTTTGAGTGCTAAGGGTGGGGCCGAATCTTTTTTTTATTAATTTGTGATGTTTCTTTTTTTAGCACATTACGTAAAAAAAAGAAATAAAATAATAACAAAAAGGGGTTTGGTCTTTTCGGCTGAATCCAATTTAAATATAATAATAATAATAATAATAATAATAATAATAATAATAATAATAATAATAATAATAATAAGGGCAAAGGGTTTGGCCAGTTCGGCTGAACCCAATTTTTTTTAAAAAAAGGATAAAAATAAAATAAAATAATAAAATAATTAGACTAAGTAATGGGAGACGGACGTGGTACAGAGGGAAGTAATGGGGGCGGCTGTGTGGTGTTCCTGCATTCATGGCACGTGCATTGCATGAGGTATACTGCGTCTATAGGGCGTGGGTATCGGGATGACTTACCGTGTCTATAGGGCACCGGGGTCATGAGACATACTGCGTCTATAGGGCGTGTGTGTCCAAACGGCAAGTGGTGGCTAGAGACCACGGCGCTGGATTTAGGACCCGGGGGCATGCATCGCATATAGGTCTAGGAGCATATTGCCTGACATATTTCTAGTTGCGTGTGACACGTTATTTGAGCATGCATCACGTACTTGCGTATTTTTATGTGGAGTGCTTTACCTTTCCGTATAAGCCATGCTATCATGTTTTATGTGTTATGTGTTGATATCTTTTTGGGTATGTACTCTTTGTATTGTTTTGAGAGGCACCTACTGGGTGATTACCATCACTCACCCCCTACTATTCCAGGTGAGGCCGATAATGCCTATGATTATATTTTCCTCGAGGATGGTGCCGATGTCGTGGAGTGGGCTTAGTGACCAGTAGATACGTTTGCAGCGAGGACATAGACGGACTGATTATGATATTCTTGGGGTGACATTGACATTTTTATTTTAAGTAGTACATTGAGACATTTCTCCTAGACTTTTAATTCAGACATTTGACTTTGACTTGTAGGGCCTGGTCAGCCTAATAATGATGTTTTTATTTTTATTGAGGTTGATTAAATTTTAGTTAGTGTTGTGTTTAACCGTTTCCGCGAAAAGAAAAAAAAATTTCTATGTCAACGCTGACGTGTAACAGATTGAGGTGACGCTTTGTATCCTCCTTAGTGAGATACGACGGGTGCACTGCTACCGAGCCTAGGGCTCGGGAGCGGGGCGCTACACAATCACTTCACGGTCCAAGTTTAAAACACGGTTGGTTGAGAGACCAAATATGTGGCAATCGGTGAATAGGACACACTTTCCAAATGCTTGAGTGCAAGTGCCATGTTAATTTGTTGTCGCACTAGTTGTAAATCAACATTGACTAAACTATTAAACCATGGACACTATTATTTGTGCAAAGCAAACTCAGTCAATCAATTTAGTCTTTCAGGACCAAGTTTCACAAATTCACCCTTTTGATCATAGAAGAGAACAGCAGGGAAGATATTCTAAATTGGTCAAGCTGACTAACTAGCCCTTTTTATTCTTTGTTATTATAGGCAGTTGAAGATTCACATAAAAGTGTTAAGTTGCTTCAAGATGCTGACAAAAGAGCTGGACAATACTGAGCTGGACAATACAGAGGTGGAATGAAAAGGCGTCCAAGTGTGGCAATATCCTTGACTGGGAACCCCAAAGTACATCCTTGTAAATCCATTTCAGATATTCTTTAAAGATTGTTTTGAAGATTTTGTTTTCTTGACGATTCTTCTGCATGATTTCAGGTCGTGTACATGGCATTGGACTAGATCCAACTTCTAGAGACATGCTATGGGACGTTGTGCAAAATGCAAAGCAAGATAGAGCTATTATTTTGACTAGTACGAAATCACGCATCCCATGTACCCGCCATAATCTCTTGTTTTCCAGCTTATTCTCTTATTTTTCGATAGATAAGAAATTATGTATCAGTCATTGACTCTGGTGCTCTGTATTATATGGAGTTCACTTTGTTTCTTTTAGAGTCATAATGTATGACATGTTTAGAACATAACAGAATTTTTTTTGATTCTTGTTCTAGCCCATTCAACGGAGGAAGCAGAACGTCTATGTGAGTTGGGATTGTCGTGGATGGAAATATGCACTGCATAGGCAGCCCAGACCAAGTATTTTTTTTAGATTTATTTCTGCATACCTAGTCTTATGAAAATCATAATGGAAATGATGAGGTCACTAGAAATAAACATTGTTGTGTTTTAGTACCATACACAATTTCTTGTCTGGTTTTGATATTACCGTTTAGTATATGGTACGATGTACTGGAAACCTATTGCTACTAGAATTGCAGATCATGGTTATGGTGATACAGGAATTCACTATTTTGCAAATTGCCACTGTTGTGATTGCTACATCCAAACCTTTTTCTGAAGTAGTGGTTATTTTCGTCACAATCATGATTAGAAACTTGTATCCTTTCTTGCTATTTAGTGAGAAATATAACAGCCTGTAACCATGGGAGGAGGAGGAGACAGAGGAATCAAAGTATTGATAGAAGTACTATGGAATAAGAATGAGGTGCTAGCACACAGACATCAAACCAAATATGTGACTTGTTACCTGTTCATAAAGGTACTTGCTATGAATACTGTCACATTCCAAACTGGTTTTTGTGCTTGTTAGAACATAAAAATGCTGGCTATTGCAATTTCTGAAGTTTGGACCTTTCTTTTATTCTTTGCACTGACTTTGGGAATGTCTAAAATTACACCTAAACGAAAGATATGGGGAAATTTATATGTTCACAGTGACTACCTCCACTGAAAATGAAACCGATGTGGAGCGCATGGCATGCGACATATGTCCAGACCAAGAAGGTGTACAACCTTAATGGAACTCAGAAGTTTGAGATGCCAAAAGAAGAGGTTAAGCTCTCCCATGTGTTTAAGGCTGTTACAAATGCAAAGAAAGATTCGAAGTTCAGGCATGGGAGGTTTCTGAAACAACATTGGTGGATGCTTTTGTCAAGACAAAATTAGGTGGGACCATAAGGTGATACAGGTTTTATTTGTGTTTATACATGTTTAATTGGTATGTTGTTCCTAAATTCTAGTTGTCATCCGATATTGTCTTGACTAATGGCTTTCAAATTTGGAATCACAGTTACTTCCTACATTTGATCTTTGAGACATGCATGATTAGTGCCACTGTTTTTGTTGACTTTATTGAAGATCCTACATTTCCAAGTAAGCAGGCTTAGTGAAAGCTATGTGCTTTTGTCACTGAAATAGCTTCATATATGTTCAGTTGTTGACATGTGTAACTCAATAGCATTTGAACAGACACTCTAAATATTTTGAAAGGTATATCCCCTCCTTGCTCTAAATATTTTGAATGATCTCTCTCTCTCTAGATTTTCTGTTGAGCTCATTCCTCAAGTTCATAAAACTGCGACTATAATGTGATGCATAGAACAATTCCAGCTGTAGACTACATTGCCATTCTCTATTTATCACTGAACGCATATAAGCAGAAGATGAGAATGTAGGTGGAGTGCCAAATGTAGTTGCTAATGCATGCGTAGAATGGATAATATCACTTCAAAATGCTTCTGATAGTGAAGATCTAGTGTTCTTTATGACCAAGCTGGGGGAAAAGTTTCTTATCTGTGATTAGTATACTTGAAATGAACTACGGAGACGTTTCTGTTTTTATTTTTCCTTGGGACAGCAAAATGCAGTCTCAAGTCTTTGCTCTTTACGTTTTTCTGTTTCCAGATAATGGAAAATATGAGATTGACTATAAGCTGTGATTTCTGTACCAGCAAAGTAACAATCAAATAAAGGTTTAATGGATGGTGCATCTGCTAGTATGATTTCTTTTTCATTGCACAGATATTCCAGTACAAACTCTGATGTTTGTTAAGGATAATGCTGCACACACTTGCGTCTGATCACATAAGTGTTGTATATTAATTGGTTACATCACATATTTTGACTATCCGATTACCTGCTTTGCTAATTCATTTATAAATTTGAGGATGTAGCAATGCTGTAAATTTGAACCGAGCTATCCTCTAAATGTTTTATCACTGGCAGTTAATCATGTATATATATCTCCAATTGTGTTATCTAGAAGTATACAAGTTAACTGATTATTGAGCTCTCTTTGTTCCAGGAGCTTACCTTGTCATCTTGGAACTGTTCCCTGGATTTTCTTTGTACAGTGGATTATATGAGTTTCAAGAGTATGGTTACAACGCAGATAAGACGGGCACATATGGAGTACATTGGAGCATCCCTAGTGATAGAAGAAGTGGAATTAGAGAAGCACCTATCTTCATGTCAGCAAAATGGTATTTACTTCTAATTCTGGCCCATGTGAAAAAAGTCTTTCCACTAGGAAAAGGCTTTCAAAAGTTTCCTGTAATTTTCTCGTATAAGTCACAAAGGTTGGCCGTGTCTCTTCAAAATCCTGGTTTCCAAGAACAAAAGAGTAGGATTCTTATCCAGATGGACAAAGAAGACATTGTTCAAGAGATATTTTTTATCTAGTAGTGCTAAAGTAAACAAGAAATTGTTAAATAGAAAAAGTATATCAAGCTGTAAAAAGAAACTGTCAAAAAGAAATTTTTTATTCAGTAGTGCATTGGATTAACCATTTATGATGTGATCTAGTTTGCTTTGTGTTCCTGCCTCGAAGTTGTCTTCCATTTACGGTTACTTTTCGTGCATTTTGAAATTCATCTGAGTTTTTTTTTCTTTTGTAATAACAGGAAAAAAAGAGTAAAAGAACTTCTTGGCCGACCACTTCCAAGTTACCACATTGCCTCTGATAATCTGATGGAGACATATCCGGAAAGAATGGAAGCCCTGAGAAACATGCTATCAGATGTTTATCTCTTGCAGTTGCTAGAGGAGAATGTTTTGAGCTGCTAGGTCCAAATGGTGCTGGAAAAACTTCTTTGCCTAATATGTCAAAAATCTTTCTTGCAGTCGCGGGGCTTTCTTCCTTTGAATCGTGCGTGCGACTTTTGGAATGTTACGCAATCATACCTGTTCGTTTCTCAATATCATGATAATTTGCAGATGACAGGGCTTACAAAGCCTAGCTCTGGGACAACATACATAGGGGGTCTCCATTTGCAGAAACAAAATAGCAAAATCTATGATAGCATGGGTGTTTGTCCACAAGACAAGTTCTGATACTTCTTTCTGCTTAAGGACTTAATTTTTTCGTGCTGACTACGCTAAAGATGTTTCTCTTTCTATATATTTACATATGGATAATTATGCAGCTTTCCGTGGGAATCGATTACTGGAAGGGAGCACGTGAAATTTTCCAGTAGGCTTAAAAACCTCAGAAGTCAAGACTTAACTCAAGTAAGCACTCTGCCTTTGCGCGTTATCCTCGTTTACGTCAAAGCAAAATTACTTCAGCTGTTTGCTTCATTCTTTTATCTCAAATTTGTCAGTCATGGTGGTCATGAACAATTCCACAGTTTTAGTTAGAAGAAGTCTGGAAAACTTATGTAATGGTTACTGCCCATCAAATTAGCAGTTAAAGAGTAGTGCAATCACTTCAGGGTCCAAGTTTGAAACACTATTGATGTAGTGTTGAAAGGTTTACTTCGTCGGTTTGATCAAATTTTAATTTTTAATAGGTTACACTGTCATCCTTTCGTCTGTGAGAAGCAACAGAAGATGAAATTGCATTGCCTTAGGGATGAACCATATTGGGTGATTATGTATTTGTCTTTTTTCATCATAGGATCAAACTATACACTTTCGGTTATCGGCCTAAAATCACCCTCAGGTACTATTTGTATTTTTTTCAATTACAATTTTGCCTTCCAGAAGTTGCCGCCTGATATAGTGCTTTTGCTGGATCACCTTACTTCGGGCTGAATATCATCATTCTCAAATCCTTTTTATTGGATACATGTACAACAACAATCATACCCATAATATCCCAACGACAGCAAAAGCTATCGCTAGGGTCTGAGGAGGGTGAGAGACAGACAAACAATACCTCTTCCAGTGAGATCCGCGACTCTATATGTATCCGCATAGATGGCACAATAATGAGAATATTATGTTCTAGTATAGTAGTGTACTAGTGAAGGAATTTAGTAATCACAAATCGAGAACTTCTGAAATTAAGATAGCCATAACCGTGTCTATGCACAAATAATGAAAGACAAAGACAAAAAAAATGCAAAGTCAACCTAATGTGTAGAGAATATCTAAGTCTTTAAGTATACTTTAAAGTGCCTCTATATCCTGTATAAACCTCATTAACCTTAATCCTTTGCTTCTTTGAACTCATATCCTAGACCATGTACTCAGAGAGGTGCAAATCTAGTAGGTCACGCCTAATCCGCTCATCCCAAGTCAGTTTGAGCCTGTCTTTACTCCTCTTCCCCTCTACAATGAGGCTTTTATTGGCTCTGACAGATGTCGTTGTCTGTCTCCTCTTGACATGCCGAAAGTATCTCGGTCGTTCTTCCCTTATCTTATCTGTTATACTAGCCACCCATAACCTTTCCCTAAATGCCTCATTTCTTATCCGGTCTAGCTTTGTATGCCCACACATCCACCTCAGCATCCTCATCTCTGCCAGTTCCATCTTTAGCAATTGTGTCCTCTTGATGGCTCAGCACTCTGTTCCATGTAACATTTCCGGCCACACAGCCACCCTATACATTTTTTCCTTTATTTTAATCAGAAAATTCTTGTCACACAGCATTCCTGAGGCTGCTCTCCACCTACACCAGCCTGCCTGAACTTGGTGTGCTACTTCAATATCGATGTCATCATCTTGCTGTACAAACAATCCTAGGTACTTGAACTTACTTACTTGTGGTACCACTTGACCCTCGATGGTGAGCTGACTATTCTCACCGTCGGCTACGCTGCTGAAATTGCAGTGTAGATACTCGGTCTTAGAACGATTAATCCTTAGGTCTTTTCTCTCTAACGCACCTCGACACTCCTTTAGTCTCATACTAAGGGTGTGTCTACTATTTACGGCCAATATAATATCGCCAGCAAAAAGCATACACCACGCAAGTGCCTCATGGATTGGCTTTGACAACTCATCTAGGACAACTGCGAAAATAAATGGGCTCAAAGCGGACCCTTGATGGAGGTATATCTCCACTGGAAAAGAGTTCGTATACCCCACAGGCGTACGAACAGTGTTAGAAAACAGACGAGATCACTGCAAAAACACGCAGCAGAAAAACAAAATTGATCTCCTATTTCCTACAAAGGATCCATGTTGTTCGTTTAATTCGATGAAAGAAATCAAAAACCTTACCTCTGAAGATTTGAAATCTGCAGACGTAGGAGGTGCGATGACACGAACACCTTCTGTCGGTATCTATAGGGAAGATAATATGAAGAAGAAATGCTCAGATTTTATTAACCTTCAAATCAGTTGAACACACAGACCAGTGACTCCACTTTATAGTGGTAGGATTAACGGTAACATTACAAAGAGAGAAGAAACAAACATTACAAATAAAAAACTAATTTCTAACGGTGATATTTCAACACTTTTCCTCAAGCTTGGTGTATACATTAATACAACCAAGCTTGCTAAGCAAATCGCAAAAAATCTTAACAGTAACAGGTTTGGTCCAAATGTCAGCAACCTGATACTTCGACATTACATGCTGGATCTTTATAATATGATCATCAATTTTTTTCCGGATAAAATGACGATCAATCTCAATGTGCTTCGACTTATCATGTTGAATGGGATTTTCTAGTGAACTGCTGAAATATTATCGCAGAAAATTTGAATAGGTAGCACAATAGTCTGTCCAAGATCCTTTATCACCCGATTAACCCATAGACCTTCACATAATCCTAAAGCAAGTGCTCATAACTCAGCTTCGGCACTACTTCGAGAGACAACCAATTGCTTTTTTGCTTCGCCAAGTAACAAGATTACCCCATAAGAACGTTCCATACCCAGTAATTGAAAGCATATCCGGTGATGATCCCCAATCAGCATAAGTAAAAACAGCAAGGCTCTTGTCTGCATTTTTCTTGAAATACAAACCTTGACCAGGAGCATTTTTAAGGTACCTACGTATTCTCGTCACACATTTGAGATGATGTATAGTAGGATTATGCATGAATTGACTAACATAACTAACTGCATAACAGATATCTGGCCTAGTATGAGATATGTATATCAATTTTCAAACAAGTCTTTGATAACTTAGCTTATCAGTCAATTTATTTTCTGTTAATTCAGTTTTAACACAAGCATCTAACGGTGTGGAAACAGGTTTACATCCAAGCATGCCAGTTTCAGACAATAAACCAAGTACATATTTCCTTTGTGATATATTTATACCATTTGAATTTCTTCCAACTTCCATACCCAAGAAATATTTAATATGGCCTAAGTCCTTCAATTCAAATACAGTGTTTAATTGTTGTTTGATATCATTGATGCCTTGATTATCATTACCTATTATGATTATATCGTCAATATAAACAATTAACACAATTACCTTACCAGAACCAAGACCTCTAAAAAACAGAGTGTGATCACTCTGCGTCTAAACAAACCCATAGCTGACAATTAACTTGGTAAACTTTTTAAACCACTCTCTAGCAGATTGTTTAAGCCATATAAAGCCTTTTTAGTTTACACACTTTATTGTAGTTATCCTTCGTTACAAATTCAGGAGGAATTTCCATAAAAACATCCTCATGAAGATCACCATTCAAGAAGGCATTCTTAACGTCAAGTTGAATCATATTCCAATCTAAGTTCACAGCAATAAAAATATAATTCTAATTGTGTTTAGCTTTGCCACTGGAGCAAAGATTTCTAAGTAATTAATACCACGTGTTTGTGTAAAACCTTTTGCAACAAGCCTTGCTTTATGTCTACTTACTGTCCCATCCGAATTATACTTAACATAAAAAACCCACTTACATCCGACAGTTTTCATTGACTTATCTCTAGTAACTAGTTCCCAGGTTTTGTTCTTAAGAAGTGCCTGCATTTCATCTTTAACAGCTGAATTCCATGATGGATTACTTAAAGTTTCATGAACATTTATTGGTAATTGATTAGAATCTAAGGTAGAAGTAAATGCACAGAATGAAGGAGACAATGCAGCATAGGATACAAACTTACTCAGAGGATGCTTAGTACATTCCCTTATGCCTTTACGTACAGCTATAGGTCTATCATCAAGTACAAATTCTAAGTGATTAGGAATAGAAACAGAACCTGACACTTCTGTTGATAAGTCAGATGAACCAGATTCGTGCAAATCTGGAGTAGGAGAGTTCCTCAACTTTGATGATACCTTCTATGGTACCTCAGTTGCAGGTGGCCGATCAATTTTAGTCTTCCTTTGATATACCTTGATTATAGGTTTTGGTATGATCTGATTGCTCTCCCTGAGCTGAATGTTTTCTTTGGTACTCATAGTATCCAAAGGGGCTGAATGCTAGTAGGACACTCAGCAGGAGAGTTAGTTTCATAAGCAATGTCAATTATGCTCCAGAAATTTTGGTAATCAGTTGAGAATGAAGACACAGAATTCTTATTATAGAATGCATTATGTTCATCAATTTTAACATTCATTATAACATAAAATTTTTTAGTTGAAAGATCAAAATATTTGTAACCTTTTTGAGTATTGGAATAACCAATAAAAATACACGTGTTAGCCCTATTTTCTAGTTTACCTCTCATATGTGAAGGCAGAAAAACATATGCACAACACCCAAAAACTTTTATTGGCAATCTAGAAATCAAGTGAGGATGGTAATATTAAACCGAGTTTGAACAAAAATAATGAATTTCTGAATAATTTTCTCAGCATCTGATTTATGCTTCATAAGAAATACCCATGTTGTGCTAGTATGATCATCAACAAAAGAAATAAACCATCTTGATCCATTTATATTACTCACCCTGGACGGACCCCAAATGTCTGAGTGTATTAAATTAAATGCATGAGAAGAAACATATTGTTTTGCAGGATAAACAGCTCTAGTCTGTTTGGCTAGTTCACAGATTTCACAAGTAATACATGATGAATCAATATTCAAAAACAGATTGGGCATAATTTTCTGAAGATACTTAAAACTAGGATGACCTAGCCTCCTATGCCACAACAAAAGATAGTTGCTAGGTATACTAGTAGAACAATTAGTACCACTACTAGACAAAGCAACACAACAAAAGTTTCTTGATCCTAAGACTGTCTCAAAAAAGTAGAGTCCGTTGTTGATTTTAGCACTGTCAATCTTCCCCCCTGAGTAGTCCTTTGAAATAGAACTTCAGAGGGTGAGAAGAAGGCATAGCACTGATTATCCATAGTACTTTTCCTAACATAAATTAAATGAAAGGTTAAGTCAGGAATATAAAGCACATTAAGTAGTTTGAGTCTATTGTTAATAATAATATTCCATTTTCCAAGTATGTAAGTCCCGAAACCAGTTGCTACCTCAACATATTTAGGAAACTTAAAACCAACATAATCCTTAAGGATATTTTTTTGTTATACGTCATATGATTCGATGCACCTGAGTCTACTATCCAATTTACATGTTCAGATATACTGATATTACCTGTGTGAGCCATGGTGGCTATTGAGACATTAGAAGTCTTCTCAAGTTGTTGTTCCAGTAACTTCAATTGGCATCTATCTGTTGCTGAAGATGTGGATTAGTTCCTTGACTCATCTGACCATTCAGCTCATTCTGCATTTGAGTTGCCATGTGAGCCATTGATCCTTGAGGTACAATGTTTCTCCATTGATCATTATTTGGTGACTTCCACTTGTTATTCCTCCAGTTACTACAAAAAAATCTAATAGGTCGTTATACTTTCGCATCAGGTCTGCTGTAACAATTGTTAAACGAGTGACCAGTACATTTACAATACTTACGGTAAGGTTTTCCACCTTGTATGGGTCCTTTGTAGGCATCATAAGCAGAAGGATTAAAAGTATCAGAAGTAGTTTGAACAGATTTTGTGATATCAGGGATAGTTTGAACAGAAAGAGCAGAGCTATCAGTAGAAGGTGCTATGTTACTCATCATGACTCGAATACGGGACTGTTCCAGTCTAACTTCAAAAAAAAAAACAGAATTCAAGGTATGAAAAGGCTTGGTTCCCAACAAGCTACTTCGTACAGAGTCAAAGTCTTTGTTTAGCCCTTGTAGAAACCTAAACACTCTTTTTGTTTCAATGAATTTCTTAAATGCAATTGCATCAGCTGGTAAACCCCGTTTGTGAGTTTCATAGGTATCAATTTGTTGCCACAAGAGAATAAGTTGAGAGTAATAGGAGTTAACAGGTTGGTCACTTTGTTTTATCTCGTTCACCTGAGACTCTAGTTCGTATATCTCTGCAACATTATCCGTCTGTGAATACAGTTCTTTTGCTGCTTTTCAGATCTCAACCGCAGTGGAACAGAGGATAAAATTACTCCCTATTTCTGGGGTCATGGAACCAATTAACCATGACATAATCATGGTATTTTCAATTCCATTGTCTATACATAGGATCAGTAGGTAACAGAGTTTGCATGTTACTATAAAGGTAGTCATCTTTTCCTCCACCCATAATAAACATATGAACTTCTTTGCTCCATGCAAGGTAGTTGTAACTTGTTAACTTCAGGTTACTGAGCTGCCATCAAGAACATTTGATGGTAACGGAGCAGTAGGTACAACAGCAGTAACCGAGGAAGAAGAAGCTTCATTTCGACGAGTAGCAGACACAGGAATACTTGTTGAAGACATATAATAATTTCTTATGAACTGAAGAACTTAACGAAGAAGATGATCAATGTTTGAGGAAAGAGAGAGAACCAAAGAACATGCTTAGAAGAAAGAAAGGATGAGTGAAGAAAATATCGTGCAAGTGGGAACAAAACTTCTCTAGGAAGTTGTAAAGAGGCTTCTCAAAGAAGCTTCCAAGAAAAGATAAGTGGGCTACATGTCAAACTGTTGTGGTGTAGAATTCCACTTTGTAAAAAATTTAGGAGAAACGTGTTATCCTTTGGATAATAACGCTACCGCGGCATGCAAGGACACGTACTAGCTTTTCCACTTGTATTTCAATAAGAAAATACACGTATGAAAATACACTGGAAATAATTCCACTTTCCTTTTTTTACGGTTTTGTCATTTTCATTTCGACAAAATCGCAAATCAATTTTCCTCCCCTTTCTTCCACATTTCTGCACTTTCCTTTCCTTATTCTTCTGATCAACCTTGTTCTGTACACTTCAACTTCTTATTCAACAATTTCGTACTTGTTCAACCATTTTCCTTTTCCTTTTCCTTTCTATTCAGCTCTTGTTCAAAAAACCATGAAAGAATGTGTGCGACAAATGTCTTGCTCTCTAAAGATCTTTCAAGATGAAGAATACTGCAACAGTGGCACCAATAATAAAGATTGTAATGATACAATGCTGAACTTGCGATTTCTTCTCCAAAATATGCTCTGATACCATATAGAGAAGATAAAGAAGAAATGCTCAGATTTTATTAACCTTCAAATCAGTTGAACACAGAGACCAGTGACTCCACTTTATAGTGGTAGGAGTAACGGTAACATTACAAAGAGAGAAGAAACAAACGTTACAAATAAAAAACTAATTTCTAACGGTAATATTTCAACAGTATCCACACAAATGCTTCTGTCCGGAGTGCTAGCTCTTGAACGACGTGACTGAGAACTTCAGTTTTCTCCAAAAACGAATTCTGTTTTTCGTGTTGTCTCTCTATACGAGATACACAGTCTGTATACACACATATATAGACATCAAAATCCGAGTCATAATCGGATTAGTTAATTTCAATCAAAATCCATATCAGATATGGATTCTTTCGTTATCATACGATAATATATATATATATATATATATATATATATATATATATATAAAACCATAAAAAACAAAATTAATAATATGAATAATAATTAATATCTAATATTAATGTTATTAATATCAGCCCATACGCATTCTTGTGTGTGTCCCGATATGCCCATATTAATTGACAGTCGGTTAAATCTCCATTAAACCAACAAGTCGTAATTGGCCTCTGGCAATGCATTACGACTACCCAATTAATATGAGTACAGTCCAACTAGCGTAATAATAGTACACATATTAATTCCTTTGTCACACGATATCTAGTTTGAACATAAGTCATGGTCAGCGTCATACTTATATTGTTCAAACATATGATTACTCGATCACTAAGTGGACTGATAAAACAAATGATATTGATCACACTATCAATTCATTTGAGCATGATCATGCATTTCACAGTCTCACTAATCGAGGGGTCCAAAGATATCTCTCTCAAAAGAGAGGGACAAATTCTATCTTGATTGTTCAATATCCTCTATATAATTTCTATCATATTCAATCATGACATTTATTGTTATCCAGTTATGGATAACGTTTGATCATGTCAAAATATAATAGTCCTTATGTTGGAAACTATGACAATCTCAAGTCTAAGGATTAAAACATGACGAACACATAAGGGAAAAAAATGTGGCGACCTTCTCTCTCTCCTTCTTCGTTTCAACCCCCCGAGAAAATAACTGCCTCAATCGGAAACTTAATGGCGGGAAACCACGACGGCGTAGGGCTGGTGGTAAATGATGAAAAAACGAATGAACGAGAGATCAGTTGGGCGCGAAGAGTGGCGAAAAATGATAAGATGGAGGCGAAAATGCGCAGCATGAAATTTCGACCTCCAATTGAGCAGAACGGGAAAAAGTTTCCAAAAATTGAGCATGTAGATGTAAGAAATATGACGGAGAAGTGGCGATTCTCGGCGATTGGATATGTCATAGGTATGGACCCACCTTATACGGCGGTGAAGAAATTTGCGGAGTTGCGGGCGGGATCGGCGGGTTTTCTTGAAGTCCAGCGATTGCATGGGGGATTTTTCATCTTTCGATTCCAAGACGAGACCAGTATGCTGACGGCGGTGGAATCCTCCCCTATGAGTTTTGGAAACAAGATGTTTATTATGCAGTCATGGGTCAAAGGAAGCACACCTTGCAAACAAGAGTTCAAAACTGTCCCAATCTGGATCTGACTCCCAGGTCTGGAAGTACAATATTATGATATGGAGGCGTTGGAAAAAATTGTAAGTGCAGTGGGGAATCCACTATATGCTGACAAAAAAACGATGTACCAAGAACGATTAGCATTTGCACGAGTATGTGTGGAAGTGAGAGCAGGGGAAAAGGTGCCTGAAACAATAGAATTCTTAAATGAGGAAAACGAGATAGTTGCACAACCAGTACAGATCGAATGGATGCCAAGCCAATGTATACATTGTAAAGTATTTGGGCACAATATGCAGAATTGCAACAAACAGGAAGGCAATAAGGAGAAGGGGAAAAAAGTGGAATGTGTTCCAACTGGGAGAACCTTACACCTGGGAACAAACAACAGTGTTATTCCAGGCCGTTATGCAAAAGAGGAAGGAAATGGAGAAGAAAGGATCAGAGAGGAAAAAGAGGAGAAAGCAACAAAAATAGGAAGTGTTGTGAAGAGGGATGACCAGATAGAAACTGAACCTAGTGAGCCAGTGGTAGAGCAGAGCCAACAGAGTACTCCAGCAGGTGGAATCTCTCGCTTGACTCCTGTCTGTACCCCAGCTTCACCAGAACGGTTCAGGAGAATTATCCCGGTAAGCATGGGGAACCCGTATGAGGCTTTAACAGAGAAGGAAAAAATGATGACGGAAGGAGAGAGTGAATATGAAACTTTAGAATCTGATTTACATGAGGAGATAACAGAGAAAACACTGAATCAAGGGAAACATAAACATGCATCATCTGGGGAAAGGAAAAAAGGAAAGAGGAAGAAGGGGCGAAGGAAGCGGTACTACCCAAATTTTGCATGAAAATCAGCAGCTGGAATGTGAGGGGATTAAATGACCCCTTGAAGCAAAGTGAAATAAAAAAGTTCTTAAGGCGTAATAAAGTTGATATTGCTGGATTGGTAGAAGTAAAAGTTCGATTGAATAAAATAGAGAAAGTAGCTAGAAAAGCACTCCCTCACTGGGAGATCAGCCACAACTCTAGAGCAGTACCTCGTGTGTGGCGTGGATGGAATAAAAAGAAGCTAAAGGGCAGGTTGTTGCAAGAAACACCTCAGTGTTTAACTCTTGAGATGGAGATCCTAAAGTCACAAAAACAGTTTATCTTGTCAGTAGTGTATGGATCAAATAAAAAGGAGGAACGGTTGGCATTGTGGAAAACATTAAAGGAAATATCCAAGATGCAAAGGCCATGGGCTGTAATGGGTGATTTCAATACAGTTCTCAGTAGTGAAGGGAGATATGGAGGCCTACCAGTGGATCAAGAGGCAATTCAACATTTTCAGACCTGCCTAGAAGAAACAGACTTATTAGACATCCCAGCTAGGGGGATGCCATATACATGGAGTAACCGTAGAGATGGAGATGCCTGCATTCTGTCAAAACTTGATAGGGTCCTGGTCCCGGAGGAATGGAAGAAGGAGTTTCCTTATATTCAGTTGGACTTCCTAAGTAGTTTAACGTCTTATATTGCAACTGAATGTTCAACGCCAATCTCAAGACATACAATACATTGAAAGCTTGGGATATAAATTCACATGTTATCAATACTTAATAAATTTAATCGGATAATGATATAATCTGAGCAAGAACCTTGACAAAAGCTACTAGTCTTTTCGAAAGCAAACTCACATGAACGAGCAACACACACAAAGTCATGTAATCTCTTTGTTCATGAAAGAGTTTCTAGAATCTTCTAGTTCTTTAAAGAGTACACATGTGAGTGTTGTACAATTATACGTATCATTATTTTATCGGGTGACCAAGTCGATTATGTCATAAATAACTTTGGATTATCGAACTTCTGGTTCATCACAATTTTGCATTCGACTGGATATATAGTTGCATAATACAATCCATAGAGAAAATTGAGAGTTTTTCTTTAACAAGCTTCTGGCTTGAATAATTGTCTATAAAAATTTCATATTCTCTTCATTCATGGTTCAATGTGAATGCCATTAAGGCGTATATCTTTTAAACTCAATAGTTTCCTTTCGACTTGGTGGAAAATGATGCCATATTAACCAATATATGTATATCACCCGTTGATAAAATGGTTGCTCTTCTGGAGCCCTCAATCGATGTCATAGTACTCGAATTGGTACTAACATTTGCTTTTGCCAATTAGAACTCTTCTGGAGCCTTCAGTCAATGTCGTGTGTGTCGTTCCACTGTCAACTAGACATGTGCCCATATCATTCACTTTGGATGATATGTTAATATCAAAATTAATTTTGGAACATCAACTCAGAAATAGTCAATGGTGTCAGGAAACACTATTCATATATTAATCAATGTAATATTACCACTTTAAGATTTGAGTTCAATCAATATCATGAATAACAAAATTAGGCTTCAAATAAACTTGGCATCCAAAACAAAATAGTATAATATTCAAAATACTTCAAATAATGCATAATCTAAATGGACATTCTGGATGCAATAAATAAGACTTGTTTTTCCACGTGTTCAATCAACAATACTTACAATTTTTTTCATACCGTATATACATAACATATTTCAAATATTTGCTTTGAAGTAAAATCGTCCACTGTCTCAAGAAAATGCTATGCCAAGATCCCATGAAAACAGCAATTTACATGTGTATACACATGTATTCGTCAACGGTATGAATACATATACACTTGTATTGATAACTTGCATCAATAATATACCCGGAAATATAAACTGTGGTTCACAGTCCAAATTGACCACACATTCATATAAAAATTTCAGCCATGCACGTACAAGCAGCATTCTTCAATTTATTTTGCATATAAGTCGGCCACCCTCAAATATATACATTATATTAATATGTTCATTTTATATTATTCCTTCCCCCTGCAATCTATATTCTTGATGCAAGATTCTTAGAATGGTAAAAAAAAAAATTCGGCCATGTACATATTATCTAATTCAACATTAAAGTAAAGTGAGTAGAGTGACTTCATATAACCAGAAACTCCAAATACACAGGACATCTGTAGACCCCCACAAAGTTCCTCACACTTATCTAAATTTTCCAATGTTCTTTTGAACAAAACAAAGAAAAGGTCACCAAAATAAATGGACGAGGCCTTGAAGATCCAATTTTTCCTTTCTAAGTTTGTGAGGCACAATTAGGTACTAGAGAGACGTTCTTTTTTTTTTCTTCAAAACAGCAGCCGAAATATAAAAGGACATTTATTAACCCCACAGAACCATGTAATTTCATGCCAAAGATTCAAAGTTTGCATAGATGCCTTTCGATCCTAGCAAAGAAAAAGTTTTTCATAAAAATCTATGGAAGGGTGACTATGTGAGAATTTTCCGATGAGTGCATACTTACATATTTACTTCAATATATTAAATTTCATCCCGACCGTATAAACACATTCGAACAAACTTCATATTCAAATGAATTCATTTGATGAACTTTAGCGCAACAACACATGCTGCCACAGTGATCATTTAACGATTTGGTTATATAAGCTAACTACACAAGGGCGGAAATTCAAACTCATCAATTTATTGATTTTTTTTAAATAAATATTTTCTGCCAATAAACGGGTACCTATGTACATTAATATTTACAAAACATAAAACACACACGTATATATGACCTGTAACCACGTTATTTGCCTTTCACAAATGCAAACAAAACCTGAAGCACATAAGAGGAAGGTATTTTGACTGCCATTTGAATTGAAGCCAGCACGTCTCTACCAGAAGAAAGAGACAAGCAAATCGTTTTAAAATTTCTATAACACGTCTTAAAACCATTTTTTATCAATTAATTTTCAAAAATTTACATAAGTCTTTATGCTTCTATCAGTTATAAACTCATAAATTACATTCTAGAATCACGTACTATCTGCATATGTAACTCAATAATTCAACAAAAATTAACGTGAACTGAGAACACATAAGAACGATATACTCTAGGTATATATATACAAATCAAATAAACATGACCTTAATATAAATTCGAAAATTACCTTTTGTGATGCAGTAGTTGTGAAAGTCTAGTTTTTAGCAAATTTGATTTGTTTCGAGTTTCTCACGCTAAATGTCTCAGCACTAATCTTAAGTGAAAAACACATGTTTAGAAAAGGTGTATCTTGGATTAGGTACCAGGGCACGTACAAAGATCTTCGCATGGATATTGTATGTCCATGAAAAGATGTAGCCTTTTGGTAAGTAAATTGCTGTTTCTAAAATTTAATGGAACGTTCATTCGTTTATAAACTAGTCATGCTTTTAGGCATGTTAATTATATCAATTATTCACGTTTTGAGCGTGTCAAAAATTCATGCTTCAAACATGTCAAACGATTCATGCTTCGGGCATGATAAGAATTAATGCTTCAGGCATGATAAAACGATTCATGCTTCGGCATGGTAACAATTAATGCTTCATGCATGTTAACGATTAATGCTTCAGGCGTGATAAAACGATTCATGCTTCGGGCATGATAACAATTGATGCTTCATGCATGTTAACAATTAATGGTTTAGAAATGGGCAGTGTTGGAATATAGTAACCAAGCTCTCTGCGCTCTCCGTTTTGAATACCTCAATAGACTTCTTAAGTCGACCAGTTTTCACTTGTTTTAATATGAATATTCGTCGCAAATCAATTAACATCATAGGTATAGTTATTCGATAGATAGCAAGATTTTTGTGCTAGTTCAGAGAGAAGATTGAAAAAAGCGAAATATAAATAAAGAAACATATGTTTTTAAAATGCAAATAAGAAAATAAGAAGATCAAATGAACGGTAAAGGTAGGACCGCAAACGGTGAATCATATAATGGTAACATGTTAACAATTTATGCTTCAGGCATGATAAAACGATTCATGCTTCAGGTATGATAACAATTAATGGTTTAGACATGTTAACAATTCATGTTTCGGGCATGATAAAGCAATTCATGCTTCAGGCATTAATGGTTTAGACATGTTAACAATTCATGCTTCGGACATGTCGCTTATTTAGTCATGCCATGCTTCGGACATGATAATTATTCATACTTCAGGTATGTCAAATATAAATAGTGACGTTGATATACGTCAGATATATCAACGTTGATATACCCCAGATATATCAAATATTTGTACGTAAATAATGATAATATATACTTCAGGTGTGTATATACTTCACGAGTTCTCAACAAATTGAGAAGATAACCGTACAATCAAAATCTAGAAAATAGATCTCTCAATCAAATACACAACCGAAAAGAAGACAGCCATCAAAAAAAACAAAAGCATGAGTTGAAGATGTTCAAAAAGAACATAAATCATGGACCTGAAGTAAAAGCATTAACCTGAAATAAAAGAAGAGTTTGGCGGCAGATTTTTTGTTAAGGAATTTGTGGAGAAGTCGAAGTCTGGCCTGACGGGTGATTTTATGTTCTCGCATCGCTTGGAGTCTCGTGCTGATAACGTGTTATAAACTCGTATTATAAACTCAAGCAAATACAGTAAAGAGAAAAGAGAAACAAGAGAAATTTGTACCTCAAGGTGTGTCTTTCATATATAATATGTGGTCCTATTTATAAGACTCAATGGAGTGAAGATAAACTTGGGCAAACCATTTGGATAATACAAAAGATATAATACTTTGGATATCCACATCTAATATGATGCCTATCTCTACAATGTATATCAACAACATGTTTATCCTTGAGATTCCAATATATCCATAACAGGTTAATCACTTGTAGTATAATAGATTTATTACAATATAGTAAACTGGGCCAAACAACATATTGACCCATTTCATTTGGCGGTCTCATTTAATTCATCATATTTATTTATTTTAAATATTTTTTTTGTTGTTATTGGTAATAAGATTAATAGTCATGTTCTTTTTAATTTTTTAAACTTTCTCTTTGTTTTTGCACACCTACATAAAATTAGGGGTACATGGTCGGGTCCAGATGTTTTTTGGTCATATTACAAACCAAATCGTTTGTAACATTTTGGAAATGGTGAAATAGAAACTGGACCAAAACCGATCAACAAACTGTTTGACCAATCTAGTTTGGTTTTAGTTTTTGGTTTTTTTGGTTTATTTAATTAAATACATTTTGAACAATAGAAATCTAAAATTACAAATTAAGTAACCAATTAAATAAATAACAAGACAACTAAATAAATTGTAAAAAAACTGTTTTTATACATTTTATAAAATTATATTTATAAGATCTACATATTTTATAGAAACTGGCTGGTCTATTTTTTTTAAAATAATATATTTTGTATATTTTATAACATATCCTATATATTTAATAAAAATGATATATTATATGTGTGTGTACATGCGTGTGTATTATAGAAACGGTCCGATCCAATTTTTACGGACTAAAAGTTCCAAAATTAAAAATCAGACCATATAAAACGGTTTGGTCTTTAAAATCTTTTAAACCGACTAAACTGCAGTTCAGTTTTTATTGGTTTGGTTTGATGATTTGGTCTACTTTGTAAAAAATTTGTTTACACCTACATAAAATGTTGTTAGATGATTCGAGGAAATATAGGTGATTTTAGGATGAGGTGGGCGAATGTGTTGGTTTATTGTTTAAAATCATAGATTATAGATATACCTATTTAGCATAACTTTTAACGTGCTTTTTTCTCTTTTTTCTCATTTTTTTATAAAATGAAAAAAATGTGTAATAAAACGACGACATTATTTGTCTTATTTAAGAACACATTACCGTAATAAATATTTCTGTCATTCATCACAACATAGTTCCGTGTATTCGATTTTATTATGATGATTTAAATGTGGTCATAAAATCATGGATATAAATTTATAAATCATACGCGTGTAAAAATGACAAATTTTGAACTTGATAAGAAAAGGGTTAAGGCAACTGATTTCGACTGCTTCTATATATAATGACGGTTAGCAGACCAAATTCCCATTCCATTCCTTTAATCTTAGATATCGACAGACAGCATTGCTGCCTAACTCTTCTACATTCTTGATTCTTCTAAGTTCTTCATTCTCTCTCAAATAGTTTTCTTGACGTTTTAAGACGATTTGTGAAATCTTTGTTTTTATTCATCCACGCTACACGATTTGTCAAGACGATTTGCGAAATCTCTGCTTCATTCCTCCACGCTACACGATTCTCTCTCAAACTCTGTACACATCCCCCAACCCCCCCCCCCCCTTTTTTGTGGAGAAGATGAAGGTTTTGAAGGAGACTAAGCAACTTCGAACATTTTCTGATGTTTCATAATCCCTCCAGAAAATAAATGGTAATCTATAATGAAACTAATGATTTCTTTTGGATCTTCATAATTTTACCAACTTCTTGGTTTCTCGTACCTATTAAGAATCAGTTGGTAGTCCATGGTTAATGTGTTTTGAATGTTTTTCTTGTTCTTGAACCGTTCCTTTTTTAAAGCAGCGTTTTTTTTTTTTTTTTGCAATCTCTTCGGGGAACATTACCTCAAGATGAAATTGTTATTCTGGCACACCAAAATTATGGAAGGGAAATGGAAGAGTTCAGGGTTGCAACATTCTAACTGAAAAAGAAGTGCAAGATTTTAGCATCCATGCAAGAAGGTTGCCTTTTCTTTTCAAGATCATGGTTTGTCAATAGTCCCAGTCTTGGAAACTGTCAGAAAGTAACGTATGGGAAAATTAATCAGTTCTGCAAGGCTTTTTCGGTTCTCAAAGAACCCCCTCCCCCCTCTCCCCAAAGAAAACAAAATAAGAACCTTCCAATTTGAGTGTTTTTTTATGGTCAGGGAGAGGAGACGGTGTATGCTATGGGGCTGTTCTGCAACTCTGTTCATAAAGAATTTCACGTGTCACTATGTCAGGTAATTGCACACTTTCGTCTTTCTTGTTCATCTTTATTGCCTGATTTTGTAATTATGATATTGGTTTTGAACTATATTATTTGATGGTCATCTTCCGTCATTTGTGGGGAAAGTACATGTTCACAATGACCACCTCCACTGGAAATGAAACCGATGTGGAGCGCATGGCATGCGACATATGTCCAGACACCAAGAAGGTGTACAACCTTAATGGAACTCAGAAGTTTGAGATGCGAAAAGAAGAGGTTAAGCTCTTTAATGTGTTTAAGGCAGTTACGAATGCAAAGAAAAGGTTCGATGTTCAGACATGGGAGGTTTCTGAAACAACATTGGAGGATGCACTTGTCAAGATAAAATTTGGTTGGACCATAAGGTGACACAGGTTTTGTTTGTGTTTATACATGTTTTATTGGTATGTTGTTCCTTAATTCCATGATCACAGTTTTGGAATGCTTACATCCAATTTGTACCTGAGCCTTCATGGCAAATGATATTAGAGTATGTCGGAGAGACGGTAGTACCTGAACGCAGAGTCTACAATAATTTGGTTTCTTGTTCGGCTGCAATTTTCTTCCCGTGGGTTTTCCTAACGTAAGTATTCGTGCTCTTTTGTCGTTCTAAAAGCAACTGATATATAACAGCTACAACTACTAGCATGAGAATTACATCAATCCCCTTTCAAAAGTTACAACCAATTAATCTATGAATTTCTAGGATTGATATTGGTACTCCCTAAGAGTTGGTTGGTAGAACTGCTGAAGAGCTTTTCAAACATTTGATTGAGTGATTATTATAAGTTATCGCAGTTCCTGATGCTTACTTTTCCACCTATTGCATCAAGGCTTGCTTGGTGTTCTTGGTTATTTTTGCAGTTGACATATCATCCTCGGAAGCATTTTTGAGAGAAAATTAATCACTTCTGCAATGCTTTTTATGTTCTCCAAGAACCCCCCTCTCCCCTCTATCCAAGGAAAACAAAATAAGAACCTTTCTAATTCGTGTGGCTTTTATGGTCAGAGAGAAGAGACACTGTATGCTATGACAAAAGCTCTGTTCATAAAGAATTTCACATATCTGGTAATTGCACACTTTCGGCTTTCTTGTTCATCTTTATTGCTTGATTTTGTAATTATGATCTTGGTTTTGAACTATATTATTTGATGGTCACCTTCGTCATTATAGAGAAATATCAGAACAAGGTTAGGCTCGATTCTTTCTTTTGCGTATGATGAATTGGGATCGCGTTGAGTGGAAGCCTACTTACGGCTTAAATGACCTGACTTGATTTTGCACGTGCATGTGTGTATTTATATATATGCTTTCGAATATAATGCCTGATTATGGATTTTGGTTCCATTGTTTTCACTTATGGCATATCCTGCATTTGGTTTTGGAGTGCTAAAAACTCTATCCTCTTGTATCAGAACAAGGCAGGCTTGGTTCTTTCTTTTGCATATGATGAAAAATGGGATCGTATCAAGTGGAAGCCTACCGATGAATTGACTTAGCTTGATTTCGTGTATTTACGTGTGTGTTGGTATATATTTCATAGGATAATGTGTGGTTTCGGCGACTTTAAATAGTTAATAAACATTTCATTGTTTTAGCTGTGGCATATCCTGCATGCGCTTTCGGAGTGCTAAACTATCCTACCATATCAGTTTTAGATAACTCTTTTTTGGATATGAATTGACTTAGCTTGATTATCCTGTTTCCAGCTATCCTCTTTGGCTTATTTGGTTATCAATTTTACCAGAAGAAGAATGCTGGAGAAGTTAGCCCTGCAGTAATGCCTATAGAATGGCCTCCCCTATTGGCAGTTCCTACGAATGGGCATCGAGCAGTGAAAACATCTGATATGCTCTACAGTGACCTGCCTGATACATCTTGCAGGCAAAAGAATGGTTCAGGTCCAATACTTTCACTTATAATAGGTGCCTTAAGAAACACATCTTTTACTCAATAAGCTGGGTGGTTGTGATATTTAACAACAGATTCTTGTTTGGGCATTAGACTACTCTGGACAGGCATCTCAAAATGAATGGACAATGATTGGTAAGCAGGGGTGTCACTTATTGTTAAATATATCTTCGTAGCCAATCGGATTTGAATCCTTACTAATTTTTTAAAGCAGGTAAAAGATGATGATCAACATCTAAGAAATGTTTAATATCTGATTACCTTATAATTGGATTCGAACCAATAATTTTGGTTGATATTCCACATATCTTGGTTGGTACACATGGTTCAACTTGTTTAGTCTTAAGATTGCATTGCTTTCTATTAGACTGACAAACTTTCAAAATCCTATTTATGCTCTTTTTTGTTATGCGACTAACAATAAATAAGGAGATCATGAAAACAAACAACTTGAGCTATTCTGGACCCTGGTTCTTTTTCTTTTTCTTTTTTTTACGGAGTGCACATTTCAGATTCTTGGAAAATCTTCTTAGACCAAAATATACGCACTCAATTTTTGGAATAGAGAAAATCTTAGATGAAATACCAGACAGTAGATTGGTGTAGTGTTAAATAGTTTACTTCATCTGTTTGATCAAATTTTAATTATTAATAGGGTACACCTGTCATCCTTGGTCTATGAGAAGCAACAGGAGATGAAAATGCATGGTCTTGGCATGTACTTCTGCTTTTTCATCATAAGATCAATCTATACATTTTTGGTCATCGGCCTAGGATCACTCTCGAGTAGTATTTTTTTTTAATTACAGTTTTGTCTTCCAGAAGTTGCCGCCTGATATAGCGCTTTTGCAGGATTACCTTATTTCAGGTTGAATCCCATTATTGTTCAAATCCTTTTTTTTTTGGATACATATGAATTTGCATATACTATCGGCTTTTCTTCTCAATTCTCTTTTTTCAAGAACAAAGACGACTTCAAGTTTCATCTCTATTCAAGAAGCAATGATACGTTCTAGTTGACATCTAATATTGTCTTGACTAATAGCTCTTAAATTTGGAATTACAGTTACTTCCTACATTTTGATCCTTGGGACATGGATGATTAGTGCCGCTGTTTTTGAGGACTTTATTGAAGATCTTACATTTCCAAGTAAGCAGGCTTGGTGAAAGCTAAGTGATTTTGTCGTTGAAACAACTTCATATATCTTCAATTGTTGACACATGTAACTCAATAGCATTTGGACAGACATTCTGAATATTTTGAAAGGTATATCCTCTCCATGCTCTACTAAATGTACGTAACTTTGTAAAAGACTGAAAGATTGTCTTGTCAGATTTATCTAATTTGCCAACTTTCTCCAGATCTTCTGAGGTATTTACGGCAAGTGACTGATCTTTCCTACGGCTAACTCTTTGTGACAAGATGTAAATAGGTTTCTTTGTGATACTTTGGTGATAGGTTTCAAAAAAATAATATTAATTTAACCATTTGCAGATAACATGGCTTACAAATTTTTTTGGAATGTTACATAGTCATACCTGTTCATTTCTCAGTATCATGAAAATTTGCAGATAACAGGGCTTACAAAGCCTAGCTCTGGGACAACATACATAGGGGGTCTCCATTTGCAGAAACGAAATAGCAAGATCTATGAAGCATGGGTGTTTGTCCACAAGACAAGTTCTGATACTTCTTTCTGCTTAAAGACTTACTTTTTTCCTCCTAACTGTGATAAATATGTTTTTTTCTCTTTCTATATATTTACATATGGATAATTATGCAGCTTTCTGTGGGAATCGCTTACTGGAAGGGAGCTCGGAAATTTTCTAGTAGGCTTAAAAACCTCAGAGGTCAAGACTTAACTCAAGTAAGCACCAACACTCTTCTAGGATGAAGTTTTTTCTGCCTTTGCACGTTATCGTCGTTATGTCGAAGCAAAATTACTTCAGCTGTTTGCTTCATTCTTATATCTCAAATTTGTCAGTCATGGTGGTCATGAGCAATTCCACAGTTTTAGCTTGAAGAAGTCTGGAAAGCTTATGTAATGGTTACTGCCCATCAAATTAGCAGCTAAAGAGTAGTGCAATCACTTCAGGGTCCAAGTTTAAAACACCGTTGGTTGAGAGACCAAATATGTGGCAATCGGTGAATAGGACACACTTTCCAAATGCTTGAGTGCAAGTGCCATGTTAATTTGTTGTCGCACTAGTTGTAAATCAACATTGACTAAACTACTAAACCATGGACAATATTATTTGTGCAAAGCAAACTCAGTCAATCAATTTAGTCTTTCAGGACCAAGTTTCACAAATTCACCCTTTTGATCATAGAAGAGAACATCAGGGAAGATATTCTAAATTGGTCAAGCTGACTAACTAGCCCTTTTTATTCTTTGTTATTATAGGCAGTTGAAGATTCACTTAAAAGTGTTAAGTTGCTTCAAGATGTTGACAAAAGATCTGGACAATACAACGGTGGAATGAAATGGCGTCTAAGTGTGGCAATATCCTTTACTGGGAACCCCAAAGTACATCCATGTAAATCCATTTCAGATATTCTTTAAAGATTGTTTTGAAGATTTTGTTTTCTTGACGATTCTTCTGCATGATTTCAGGTCGTCTACATGGCATTGGACTAGATCCAACTTCTAGAGACATGCTATGGGACGTTATGCAAAATGCAAAGCAAGATAGAGCTATTATTTTGACTAGTACAAAATCACGCATCCCATGTACCCGCCATAGTCTCTTGTTTTCCAGCTTATTCTCTTATTTTTCGATAGATAAGAAATTATGTATCAGTCATTGACTCTGCTGCTCTGTATTATATGAAGTTCACTTTGTTTCTTTTAGAGTCATAATGTATGACATGTTTATAACATAACAGATTTTTTTTTTGATTCTTGTTCTAGCCCATTCAACGGAGGAAGCATAACGTCTATGTGAATTGGGATTGTCGTGGATGGAAATATGCACTGCATAGGCATCCCAGACCAAGTATTTTTTTTTTAGATTTATTTCAGCATACCTAGTCTTATGAAAATCATAATGGAAATGATGAGGTCACTAGAAATAAACATTGTTGTGTTTTTGTACCATATACAATTTCTTGTCTGGTTTTGATATTACCGTTTAGTATATGGTACGATATACTGGAAACCTATTGCTACTAGAATTGCAGATCATGGTTATGGTGATACAGGAATTCACTATTTTGCAAATTGCCACTGTTGTGATTGCTACATCCAAACCTTTTTCTGAAGTAATGGTTATTTTCGTCACAATCATGATTAGAAACTTGTATCCTTTCTTGCTATTTAGTGAGAAATATAACAGCCTGTAACCATGGGAGGAGGAGGAGACAGAGGAATCAAAGTATTGATAGAAGTACTATGGAATAAGAATGAGGTGCTAGCACACAGACATCAAACCAAATATGTGACTTGTTACATGTTCATAAAGCTACTTGCTATGAATACTGTCACATTCCAAACTGGTTTTTGTGCTTGTTAGAACATAAAAATGCTGGCTATTGCAATTTCTGAAGTTTGGACCTTTCTTTTATTCTTTGCACTGACTTTGGGAATGTCTAAAATTACAGCTAAACGAAAGATATGGGGAAATTTATATGTTCACAGTGACTACCTCCACTGAAAATGAAACCGATGTGGAGCGCATGGCATGCGACATATGTCCAGACCAAGAAGGTGTACAACCTTAATGGAACTCAGAAGTTTGAGATGCCAAAAGAAGAGGTTAAGCTCTCCCATGTGTTTAAGGCTGTTACAAATGCAAAGAAAGATTCGAAGTTCAGGCATGGGAGGTTTCTGAAACAACATTGGTGGATGCTTTTGTCAAGACAAAATTAGGTGGGACCATAAGGTGATACAGGTTTTATTTGTGTTTATACATGTTTAATTGGTATGTTGTTCCTAAATTCTAGTTGTCATCCGATATTGTCTTGACTAATAGCTTTCAAATTTGGAATCACAGTTACTTCCTACATTTGATCTTTGAGACATGCATGATTAGTGCCACTGTTTTTGTTGACTTTATTGAAGATCCTACATTTCCAAGTAAGCAGGCTTAGTGAAAGCTATGTGCTTTTGTCACTGAAATAGCTTCATATATGTTCAGTTGTTGACATGTGTAACTCAATAGCATTTGAACAGACACTCTAAATATTTTGAAAGGTATATCCCCTCCTTGCTCTAAATATTTTGAATGATCTCTCTCTCTCTAGATTTTCTGTTGAGCTCATTCCTCAAGTTCATAAAACTGCGACTATAATGTGATGCATAGAACAATTCCAGCTGTAGACTACATTGCCATTCTCTATTTATCACTGAACGCATATAAGCAGAAGATGAGAATGTAGGTGGAGTGCCAAATGTAGTTGCTAATGCATGCGTAGAATGGATAATATCACTTCAAAATGCTTCTGATAGTGAAGATCTAGTGTTCTTTATGACCAAGCTGGGGGAAAAGTTTCTTATCTGTGATTAGTATACTTGAAATGAACTACGGAGACGTTTCTGTTTTTATTTTTCCTTGGGACAGCAAAATGCAGTCTCAAGTCTTTGCTCTTTACGTTTTTCTGTTTCCAGATAATGGAAAATATGAGATTGACTATAAGCTGTGATTTCTGTACCAGCAAAGTAACAATCAAATAAAGGTTTAATGGATGGTGCATCTGCTAGTATGATTTCTTTTTCATTGCACAGATATTCCAGTACAAACTCTGATGTTTGTTAAGGATAATGCTGCACACACTTGCGTCTGATCACATAAGTGTTGTATATTAATTGGTTACATCACATATTTTGACTATCCGATTACCTGCTTTGCTAATTCATTTATAAATTTGAGGATGTAGCAATGCCGTAAATTTGAACCGAGCTATCCTCTAAATGTTTTATCACTGGCAGTTAATCATGTATATATATCTCCAATTGTGTTATCTAGAAGTATACAAGTTAACTGATTATTGAGCTCTCTTTGTTCCAGGAGCTTACCTTGTCATCTTGGAACTGTTCCCTGGATTTTCTTTGTACAGTGGATTATATGAGTTTCAAGAGTATGGTTACAACGCAGATAAGACGGGCACATATGGAGTACATTGGAGCATCCCTAGTGATAGAAGAAGTGGAATTAGAGAAGCACCTATCTTCATGTCAGCAAAATGGTATTTACTTCTAATTCTGGCCCATGTGAAAAAAGTCTTTCCACTAGGAAAAGGCTTTCAAAAGTTTCCTGTAATTTTCTCGTATAAGTCACAAAGGTTGGCCGTGTCTCTTCAAAATCCTGGTTTCCAAGAACAAAAGAGTAGGATTCTTATCCAGATGGACAAAGAAGACATTGTTCAAGAGATATTTTTTATCTAGTAGTGCTAAAGTAAACAAGAAATTGTTAAATAGAAAAAGTATATCAAGCTGTAAAAAGAAACTGTCAAAAAGAAATTTTTTATTCAGTAGTGCATTGGATTAACCATTTATGATGTGATCTAGTTTGCTTTGTGTTCCTGCCTCGAAGTTGTCTTCCATTTACGGTTACTTTTCGTGCATTTTGAAATTCATCTGAGTTTTTTTTTTCTTTTGTAATAACAGGAAAAAAAGAGTAAAAGAACTTCTTGGCCGACCACTTCCAAGTTACCACATTGCCTCTGATAATCTGATGGAGACATATCCGGAAAGAATGGAAGCCCTGAAAAACATGCTATCAGATGTTTATCTCTTGCAGTTGCTAGAGGAGAATGTTTTGAGCTGCTAGGTCCAAATGGTGCTGGAAAAACTTCTTTGCTTAATATGTCAAAAATCTTTCTTGCAGTCGCGGGGCTTTCTTCCTTTGAATCGTGCGTGCGACTTTTGGAATGTTACGCAATCATACCCGTTCGTTTCTCAATATCATGATAATTTGCAGATGACAGGGCTTACAAAGCCTAGCTCTGGGACAACATACATAGGGGGTCTCCATTTGCAGAAACAAAATAGCAAAATCTATGATAGCATGGGTGTTTGTCCACAAGACAAGTTCTGATACTTCTTTCTGCTTAAAGACTTAATTTTTTCCCTCCTGACTACGCTAAAGATGTTTCTCTTTCTATATATTTACATATGGATAATTATGCAGCTTTATGTGGGAATCGCTTACTGGAAGGGAGCACGTGAAATTTTCCAGTAGGCTTAAAAACCTCAGAAGTCAAGACTTAACTCAAGTAAGCACTCTGCCTTTGCACGTTATCCTCGTTTACGTCAAAGCAAAATTACTTCAGCTGTTTGCTTCATTCTTTTATCTCAAATTTGTCAGTCATGGTGGTCATGAACAATTCCACAGTTTTAGTTAGAAGAAGTCTGGAAAACTTATGTAATGGTTACTGCCCATCAAATTAGCAGTTAAAGAGTAGTGCAATCACTTCAGGGTCCAAGTTTGAAACACTATTGATGTAGTGTTGAAAGGTTTACTTCGTCGGTTTGATCAAATTTTAATTTTTAATAGGTTACACTGTCATCCTTTCGTCTGTGAGAAGCAACAGAAGATGAAATTGCATTGCCTTAGGGATGAACCATATTGGGTGATTATGTATTTGTCCTTTTTCGTCATAGGATCAAACTATACACTTTCGGTTATCGGCCTAAAATCACCCTCAGGTACTATTTGTATTTTTTTCAATTACAATTTTGCCTTCCAGAAGTTGCCGCCTGATATAGTGCTTTTGCTGGATCACCTTACTTCGGGCTGAATTCCATCATTGCTCAAATCCTTTTTATTGGATACATGTACAACAACAACCATACCTATAATATCCCAACAACAGCAAAAGCTATCGCTAGGGTCTGAGGAGGGTGAGAGGCAGTCAAACGATATCTCTTCCAGTGAGATCCCCGACTCAATATGTATCTGCAGCATAGATGTCACAATAATGGGAATATGATGTTCTAGTATACTAGTGTACTAGTGAAGGAATTTAGTAATCACAAATAGAGAACTTCTGAAATTAAGATAGCCATAACCGTGTCCATGCACAAATAATGAAAGACAAAGACAACAACAAAAAAATTGCAAAATCAACCTAATGTGTAGAGAGTATCTAAGCCCTTAAGTATACTTTAAAGTGCATCTATATCCTGCATAAACCTCCTTAACCTTAATCATTTGCCTCCATGAACTCATATCCTGGATCATGTACTCAGAGAGGTGCAAATCTAGTAGGCCATCCCTAATCCGCTCATCCCAAGTCAGTTTGAGCCTGTCTTTACTCCTCTTCCCCTCTACAATGAGGCTTTTATTGGCTCTGACAGACGTCGTTGTCTGTCTCCTCTTGACATGTCCAAAATATCTCGGTCGTTCTTCCGTATCTTATCTGCTATACTAGCCATCCCTAATCTTTCCTAAAATACCTCATTTCTTATCCAGTCTAGCCTTGTATATCCACACATCCACCTCTGCATCCTCATCTCTGTCAGTTCCATCTTCTGCGATTGTGTCCTCTTGATGGCCCGACACTCTATTCGATATAACATTGCCGGCCACACTGCCACCCTATAAACTTTTTCCTTTAATTTAATCAGAAAATTTTTGTCACACGGCATCCCTGAGGCAGCTCTCCACCTACACCAGTCTGCCTAAACTTGGTGTGCTATTCACTATCTATGTCCCCAATCTTGCTGTACAAACGATACTAGGTACTTGAACTTACTTACGTGTGGTACCACTTGACCCTCGATGGTGAGCTAGCTATTCTCACCGTCGGCTACGCTGCTGAAATTGCAGTGTAGATACTCGGTCTTAGAACGATTAATCCTTAGGCCTTTTCTCTCTAACGCACCTCGACACTCCTCTAATCTCATACTAAGGGTGTGTCTACTCTTTGCGACCAATATAATATCGTCAGAAAAAGCATACACCACGAAACTGTCTCATGGATTGGCTTTGACAACTCGTCTATGACAACTGCGAAAACAAATGGGTCAAAGCGGACCTTTGATGAAGGTATACCTCCACTGGAAAAGAGTTTGTATGCCCCATAGGCGTACGAACAGTGTTAGGAAACAGACGAGATCACTGCAAAAACGCGCAGCGGAAAAACAAAATTGATCTCCTATTTTCTACCAAGGATCCATGTTGTTCGTTTAATTCAATGAAAGAAATCAAAAACCTTACCTCTGAAGATTCGAAATCTGCAGACGTAAGAGGTGCGATGACACGAACACCCTCTGTCGGTATTCATACGAATGCTTCCGCCCGGAACGCTAGCTCTTGAACGGCGCGGCTGAGAACTTCGGTTTTCTCTAAAAACGAATTCTGTTTTTCGTGTTGTCTCTCTGTACGAGATACACAGGCTGTATACACACATATATAGACATCAAAATCCGAGTCCTAATCAGATTAGTTAATGCCAATCAAAATCCATATCAGATATGGATTCTATTAGGATATTCAAAATCCATATCAGATATGTATTCTTTCGTTATTGTCCGATAATATATATATATATATATAACCATAAAAAACGAAATTAATAATATGAATAATAATTTATATCTAATATTAATATTATTAATATTAGCCCATACGCTTTCTTGTGTGTGACACGATAGGCCCATATTAATTGGCAGTCGGTTAAAATTCCATTAAACCAACAAGTCGTAATTGGCCTCTAGCAAGACATTACGACTACCCAATTAATATAAGTACAGTCCAACTAGCCTAATAATAATACATGTATTAATCTCTTTGTCACACGATATTTAGTTTGAACATAAGTCATGGTCAGCGTCATACTTATATTGTTCAAACATACGATTACTCGATCATTAAGTACACTAATAAAACAAATGATATTGATCATACTATCAATTCATTTGAGCACGATCATGCATTTCACAGTCTCACTAATCGAGGGGACCAAAGATATCTCTCTCAAAAGAGAAGGACACATTATATATTGATTGTTCAATATCCTCTACATAATTTCTATCATATGTCATGACCTTTATTATTATTATTATCCAGTTACGGATAACGTTTGATCAATTCAAAATATAATAGTCCTTATGTTGGAAACTATGACAATCTCAAGTCTAAGGATTAAAACATGACTACCATGAGATTTACTTATGACGTAAATCTATGTAGTAATCTCATGATGAGTCTATCCAATACACTGTTTTCTAACAAGTATCTATGAGATTGATTTGTATCACTATACACATAATCATCTCATGATTATCAAATCAATACTCATACTGGTTATTATTTTATCTCTATAACAATAATGCAACAGGGACATACATCATAATTGTGTAACATACTAACCAACAATAACGATAATAAAACCTCTTTATTAATAATAAATGTATAACATAAAACATCCAAATCATGGTCTAGGGCACATAGACTAAGAATCTCCCACTTGCACTAGGCCTACAAATATCTGCTGATCATGCTTGACCCGTGAGAGAGGCTTATTCAATGGATTTGCTATGTTATCGTTTGTGTCAACTATGCATATCTTGACATCTCCTCTATCGATGATGTCTCAAATGAGAGGTAGCGTCTGAGTATATGTTTAGATCTCTGATGAGACCTAGGCTCTTTTGCTTGTGCTATGGCACCACTGTTGTCACAATAAATGTTCACAGGATTTGCAATGCTAGGTATCACTCCTAGCTCAATGATGAACTTCTTCAACCAAAATGCTTCTTTAGCTGCATCTGATGCTGCTATGTATTCAGCCTCTGTTGTAGAATCAGCCACAGTGCTCCTGTAGCGCCCCGCTCCCGAGCCCTAGCAGCGGGAATAATGCACTTGCCGTATCTCACTAAGGAGAATACAAGGCGTCGAATCAATCTCTTACATGTCAAAAATGACGTAGAAATTCTTCTCGCGGAAACGTAAATCATAACTTACACTAAACTCCAATAATCGTCTTTACATTACCGAATAAAACTCTGATAATAAAAGTGCTAAGAAGTCTGTGAAAAATCCCCAAAGTATAAGTAAACACAAACATCTGTAGAGCCCCCTCGTAACCTAGCTGCAGCTATCAACTAGCCCATTCCGCTATGTCCGTCCCGTCTTCAACGAAGATGTGTTCGTAGTCCTCATCCGGCTCACCTGGGAAGTAGGGGTGAGTGACAGAAATCACCCAGTAGATGTCCGCCTCAAACCAATACAAAACGTGCATGCCAAAATGATATAGCCACATAGCACATAAATATAAGATAAAACCACATAACATATAAATATAAGATAAAACCACATAACATATAAATATAAGATAAACCCATATAACATATAAATATAAGATAAAACCACATAGCACATAAATATAAGATAACATGCATAAGATAAAGTAAATGCGGTAAGTAAAGCACTCCACATAAAATGCGCAAGTACGTGATGCATGCTCAATCAACGTGTCACATGCAACAAGAATCATGTCATGCAATATGCTCCTAGACCTATATGCAATGCATGATCCCGGGATTGACTGGATGCATGTAGCCCGTACACTATAATCCACCCTGACCGATGCCCGTGGCCCGTACACCAGGATCCACCTTAACCGATGCCCATGACCCGTACACTATGATCCACCATGACCGAGTACCCATGGCCCGTACACCATGATCCACTCCACTCGAGCGTCTGAGACCCGTACATCTCAACCCACTCCAAATGCAATGCACGTGCCATGAATGCAACAACCAAGTCGCCTGGGGCCCGTACGCCCATCCTCACCATCTTCGGCACTCAATATTTGGCTTCGTAAATTTTTCGAATATTGGAAAGTTGTTATTTATCACCACCCTTATTTTTCCTTAGCTTGTATTAATTTACTAGAATTTTCTACTAATTTTTCCTATGTTTCTATTACTTAATTCTATTTATTACTATTAATTTTTTTTTATTACTTAAATTTATCAAACTTTAGAAATTAAATGAAAATAATTTAATTTTAACCTTTTATATTTTGTGGAATTCATTTGAATTTTTGATTGGTATTTAATTATATTTTCCTGGCCTAATCTGCCAGACCCGATACTTTTTTTTTGAGAGGTTAATGGGCCGCCTTCGGTCCGACCTGCTGGCTAGTCGACCCTGCCCGTTGGTTGACCTGTTCTCTGCCTTAATTTAATTATTTATTTATTTATGTAATGGTTGCTCCACCAGTGACAACGTGCGCTGTGATTTGTTTTTCGATCTCAACCCCTATTTTCTCATATTTCCAGTCTATAGGAACCTATTCTAAGGTCAAAACAAAACTTTTTAAAGGTTCCTAATGTAAAAGTTCCCCTTTTTTCCCATTTTTTTAAGGATATTTTGTTTTCGATTCAATCATACCACCAATTTCACACACATATACGCACATAGCAGCCATAAACAATATATCTCATGCTTTCCAACATATACAAAATTTACAACTTAAACAAATAAAAACAACGAAACAAAATTTACATCTTAAACAAATAAAACACGAAACACATTAGTATACCATCAAAGCATGCATGAGTCGTACCCGTTTGAGGGGGAAAAGGCACCTACCTTTTTTTTTGACGAATTAACTTCCTTCTCCTCTAGGCTCGAATCTAAACAATTGTGGTATAAAAATCAATACCTAATAATAAAAGTTAATTTCACTTACTTGAAATAATTAGTTCATAGCTTTCTATTCTTTTTCTATTTGTTATACCAATATGCGTATATATATATATACACACACATATATATATAATATGAATTCACCATTTTACAAATTTTTAAGTACAGCAGCCACTTTAAAGATATTCTTATTTTTCATCCAACAATGTTGATGTTTTTGATAAAATTAATTTGTAAGTTTCCAGTTTTGCAATTAGGAAAACAATTGGACACACCGTAATCAACATTTGATCACTATTTAATTTATCAATCATGAATTATTAAAATGACACTTATTCCCCATTGATACAAAGACTAGAAATTCAATAGTTGACGTACGGAATCCGAAACATTAACAAATCTAGTTCCTAGCTACAGCAGATACATATTATATTACTTTATATTACTCTTCAAAAGTGTTGTACCTTAATATATATACACATATTATATATATATATATTTATCAAATGAAAGCGAAACCCACCAGAGTCCACCTGTGTTTTACTTTTTTTTTATGTCAATATTTATAGAAATTACTCCCTGTGCTATACATATATGACAATCTATGCAATTTCTATCCAGCCACACAATTTATATTTACCTAGATATCGTATACTACATGTTATTACTACTAAATATTTTACTATATATATACACACACATATAACATGCATGATCTGATTTGATACGAAAATAACATCATAACGTTGGACAATCATAGTAAATATAAAAAGGGTACTTGCCTCGTGTCTCGATTATACGTACTACGTGAAGAACATAATGAAAACCGGATAAAAATTGTTGGCTTTTGCCCTTGAAGCTGGCAGCGATAATTTGTTGAAATTGAAGAATTGGTGGCCAAGTTTTTCTTTTCTTTGACATTATGGGGCTGACTTTTTTTTTGTTGATATGAATATTGGAGAATTTGGAGTTAATGAAAGTATGGAGGCTTGCTTCCTAACGTCTTTTGTTGGCCGAAGTGTATTCCTGGAAGTATTTATGTGGCTGCCGTTTTATGAGGATTATGGTGGGATAATTAGGTTATGTGTGTATAGATATAGATGGTTTAGGTAGTATCCTAAGGGGTTGAGGTTGTCTTATCCTAGTTTAATTTGAATTTGTAATTTGATTTAAACTTATCTAATTTTACTTCCTAACCCTATTAGGATTCTTAGGGTGTTATCTTATTTTATTTTCTTTTGCTAATTCTTTTCTGCTGTATGTGTGTATGTAATATGTATATATATTTTATTGTTGTTTTCTTTTTCTTTGATGTCGGGTTGTATATGTGTAATATATATATAATTATTTTGTTGTTGTGTTAATGTGTGTGCATGTGTTGCATGGCTTGCAATTTACAGAAACAAAACAACGGGGCATAACAGCTTTGTTTTGAACTTTTCCAACTAACAGCTCTACCATTCAATGTAAATACAAAACTGGACTGCGATCTGAAATCATGTATGTCGGTTTGGAAACTAGCATCTGTGTAACCATTTACAACTAACTCGTCATCCAAACCTTCATAAACCAAGAATACATCTTTAGTCCTTCTGAGGTACTTAAGAATATTCTTGACAGCTGTCCAGTGACCTTCACCGGGGTCAGCTTGATATCTACTTGTGCTCAATGGATATGAGATATCTGGTCTAGTACATAACATGACATACATGGTCGATCTATAGCAGAAGCATAAGAATTTTATTTATTCGATCTCGCTCATTAGATGTCCGAGGACATTGATTCTTTCTAGGATGAATGCCATGAGACATAGGCAGGAATCCTTTCTTGGACTCTTGCATGTTGAACCTCTTCAACATTTTATTTGTGTATGTACTTTGGCTCAAGCCTATTAACCTTTTATATCTATCTCTATAGATCTTAATACCAAGGATATAGGTAGCCTCATCTAAGTCTTTCATTGAGAAGGAATTTTCAAACGAAGTCTTAACCTTTTGCAAGGTAGTGATATCAATTCCAATAAGCAATATGTCATCCACATATAAAATCAAAAACACTACTGCACTCCCACTAACCATCTTGTAAACACAAGGTTCATCTTCATTCTTGATGAAACCAAAGTTCTTAATTGTTTCATCAAAACGAAGATTTCAGCTTCGAGATGCTTAATTCAATCTATAAATGGATCTTTGAAGATTGCAAACCTTCTTTGAATTCTCATGATTTACAAAACCCTCAGGTTGTATCACATCCATTTGCCATATCTCATAATCATAGTATGCTGCAATGGCAAGGAGAATTCTAATAGACTTAAGCATAACAACTGGTGAAAAGGTTTCATCATAGTCTATACCATGAGTTTGCTTGAAACCTTTAGCAACAAGCCTTGCTTTGTAGGTTTGCACATTCTCATCCATGTCAGTTTTCTTCTTGAAAACCCATTTGCAACCAATAGTCTTAATACCCTCTGAAGGATTAATTAAAGGCCAAACTTGGTTATCAAACATGGATTGCATCTCAGAATCCATGGCTTCAAACCATTTATCTGAATCTGGACCTGACACAGCTTCCTGATAGGTATTAGGCTCATCTTGATCTATGAGCATAACTTCACTATCATCAGTCACAAGAAATCCATATCTATCTGGCTGACGATGTATCCTATCAGATCTGCGTTGGACTTGTATTACATTTTTAGGCTCCACAATTGTTTGTGGTTCTGAAATTGTCTCTAAAGGCGGTTCAATGATATCTTATGGAACTTCAGTTTCCTCAAGTTGTACTATACTCCCACTAGTTCTCTTCGAGAGAAACTCCTTTTCTAAAAAGATTCCATTTCGAGCAACAAACACTTTGTTCTCTGAGGGAATATAGAAATAGTACCCTTTAGTTTCCTTAGGATACCCCACAAAAATACATTTGATAGACTTTGAAGCTAGCTTATCTGACACTAATCTTTTCACATAAGCTTCACAACCCATAATCTTAAGAAAAGACAAACTGGGTATCTTACCAGTCCATATCTCATATGGTGTCTTTTCAACCGCTTTAGATGGTACGCGGTTCAAAATGAATGCAGCTGTCTCCAAGGCATAACCCCAAAAGGATAAAGAAAGATCTATCTGACCCATCATATATCGAACCATATCTCGATTTCTCCTTTCAGAAACACCATTTTATTTTGGAGTTTCTGGAGGAGTCAACTGTGAAACGATTCCACAATTTCTTAGATGTTCAATAAATTCTTGGCTCAAATATTCACCACCTCGATCTGATCGAAGCGTTTTAATTGTCTTACCAAGTTGATTGTGTACTTCAGTTTGAAAAGTTCTAAACATTTCAAAAGACTCATGCTTATGTTTCATTAGGTAGACATAGCCATGCCTACTGAAATCATCGGTAAAAGTTATGAAATACTGAAATCCTCCTCTGGCACTAATGTTGATTGGGCCGCATACATCCGTATGTATCAAGCCCAATAAGTCATTAGCCTTTTCACTATGTCCAGTAAAAAGGGCTTTTGTCATCTTTCCAAGCAAACAAGACTCGCAATTTTCAAATGATTCAAAATCAAATGAATCTAATAATCCATCTTGAGGGAGTTTAGATATGCGCTTCTCATTTATATGGCTAAGGCGACAATGTCACAAATGTGTAGGGTTTAATTCATTTGGTTTAGTTCTCTTTGAAGATATGTTATAAATATTACGGGGGATTCGCACCGAGCACCCAACCGTTGGTCAAATAATCCACTTAACACTAAAACGTTCCGAAACCTCATTTAGCACCCAAACGTGGTCAAAATTGACTCAATTAACACCAGAAAACCGGCTGTGACCTTTGACTTTTTAAATGCAACCGTTGACTGACCCAAAATTGATTGTAACTTGATTTACCGATTTTACCCCTGATTTATTTAAATTGGCGGTGAAATACCCCAACCGTATGCACTTCCATCCATCTTTCTCATTTCCCTCTCTCCCCTGCCATTCTACCCCTCTCCCCTGCAATTCTTCTCTTTCTCTTCCATCTCTCTCTGCAATTCACATTTTCCCCCTCTCTTGCTATTCTTCCCCTCTAATACTTCCAAAAGCAGCCTTCACTCAAATGAGCTGGGCAAAGTTCCCTTCTGAGGGCAGCCAATCTAGGTGCTAAATGTTCAATTGTCTTGAGAATCGGAGATTTAAAAATCTACAATGGAAAGGGGTGCAAATTGAAGTTATAGCACATGGAAAGGTGTACTGATTCGCCAACTGATGAACACTAAGTCCTATTAGACACCTGTGAGTGCTTGAATCCAGCAAAAGTTAATACTTTTTTCCCCTCAATCTCCTTCCATGAAGAAGCAAGCTCAAGAACAGATGGGCATCTAGAAAAACTCTCAACAAGGCTACGGTCGTGTGTGGCGGCAGGCACACACCTACCATGAGCATCCCAATCACACTCCTGACAATGCATAATATTGTCTATGGAGCATCAAACGGAAACGGGCTCAGAGCTGCAGTTATCTCATATATAAGATCGAATATGCTTCCGGAAAAGAGCATTAGCGGAATGAACGTGCTTAGCAGAATCAGCTCTGTAGTAAAGAACAAGCAATCGTTCATTACAGAAATCGCATGGCGTGCTTCCACCTCCACTGGAATCCGCCATTTCTGAATTTAATTGCAAAACCTTGTAGAGAAAGTAAGGATCAGGGAAAGGTTTGGAGGGAAATGTTTGCTGGGGAAGGTTTGTTTATGGATGTTGGTTGATTTTATGAAGTGGAAGACTAATTTATGGAGGAAAATCAGAGGAGAACCAGCTGCAGCATTAGGGATGGAAGTAGAAGACGTTTTTTTTGGAGGGGAAAACATTTTGGCGGTAAAATTTATGGAAACCGGCTACAGCAGGTTAGCAACCGGTTTCTGGTGTTAATCGAGTCAATTTTGACCACGTTTGGGTGCCAAATGAGGTTTCGGAACGTTTCAGTGTTAAGTGGATTATTTGATCAACGTTTGGGTGCTCGGTGCGAATCCCCCTAAATATTACTGTCATTGGAATCATAAAGGTTAAGGACATAAATGTCATTATAACTACTTGCAATACAATAAAGCAAGTCATTTTTATCGAAAATAGAACACTTCTTATATTTAATTAGAAATGAATAACCTTCAACATCCAAAACAGATACTGAAATAAGATTCCTACTCATAGTAGGAACATAAAACCAATTGTTTAAAACTAACAAAAGCCCATTGGGCAAGACAAACTCATAGGTCTCTACAGCTATAACAACTCTTGCTCTATTGCCAATACGTAGGTTCACTTCGCCCTTTTTCAGCATCTACTCCTTTTGAGCCCCTGCATATTTGTACAAATATGGGATCCACATCCAGTATATATCCAGGATGAAGAAGTAGATAAATTATTTTCTATAACATAAATATCTGAAGATGTAGTCGCACTACCCTTTAGCTTCTTTAACTCATCCAAATAAACGTCACAGTTTCTTTTCGAATGCCCAAGCTTGTTGCAATGGAAACAAGTTCATTCCTCAGGAACCTTGCCTTGGGTCCAGGTTTTGGTTTAGCTAACCTTTTTGCACCCTTTGCACCTTTGGCCTTACCCTTGCCTTTACCTTTCTTTTTTATTGGCTTGATATTGGCACTCAATACTTGGGTAGGCTCCTTGATATTCCTGTGGGAACCCTTACCATAATTGCCGCCAGCCCATAATTTCCGCCAGCCGCATTAAACACCAGCAGCGGTTAACGGGTGCTGTACAAAAGGCAGCATTATTTTAGGGCATGTGGAAATTTTGTATTTATTGTATGTTGTAAATGAGTTGCTTGATTGTAGGAGGGAATTAGGTGTAGTTAATAGAAGATTTTTCAGTTTTTGTAAAGGTAGTTATTGGGGCATTATGACCGGTTTTTATGACATTAAAGTAGAGAGATACTATCCCTTGAATAGTGGGATGAATAGAAGGAAATAGGGTATATATGTTGTAAACAATTATGGAAAATGTATGAAGGAAAGTCAATTGTTTCCTCTCACCATTCTGCTGGCCGAAACTCGCATGGTATCAGAGCCAAAGCAGTAAACACACAACCACCCAAAGTCACCCTCATCCACAATCGAGATGAGTTCTCAAACCCCTACATCCACCGCTGCACCGTCCGCCTCCTCTAACGCCGCCGCCACAACTCCTACAATACCCACTAACGATACTAGTCTCTAACAAACTCTCAGTGAGAGTTCTTCTCTTCAAATTACCAATCACAAGTTGAATGGCAAAAATTTCCTGTTATGGTCCCAGTCTGTCCTAATGGTGCTGCGAGGCAAAGGAAAGCTAGCTTTCATATCCGGCCAAGCCACAAAGCCGGATATCAATGACTCACGCTATCCAGCCTGGGAACTGAACAACTCCCTGATTATGTCATGGCTCATCAACTCTATGGAGCCTCATATTAGTCGAACCTATCTCTTCTTGCGCACTGTCAAAGCCATTTGGGATGCTGTGCATGAACACTACTCAGATCTTGAGAATGCTTCTCAAGTTTTTGAGATTAAGAATAGACTCAAAGAGATTCGTCAGGAAGGCATGAGTATAACAGAGTATTACAATTCTTTACAAACCTTATGGCAGGAACTTGATCTTCACTATGAGGCTGGGGAGATCTTGAAGGAAATATTAAAATCAAAGAACACCTTGAGAAGGAACGACTGTATGACTTTCTTGCTGGACTGAACAAGGAATTGGATGAGGTGAGGGGTCGCATATTAGGCAGAAGGCCTTTGTCCTCACTAAGTGAAGCATTTGCTGAGGTACGAAGGGAGGAAAGTAGGCGACGGGTTATGCTTGGCGAGAAAAGGGAGGCACAATCTAGTGCACATGTTGAACGGTTAGGCGATGCTTCCGCCCTAGCTGTTAAAGGTGTTGGCCCTCGTACTGGAAATCGACTTAGGTGTTCTCACTGCAACAAACTTGGACACACCCAAGACAAGTGTTGGAATCTACATGGAAAACCACCTGACATGAAATACAAGAAGGCAACACAACCCTATGGCGGAAGTATTGCAGCCATTGCCGAAAACAGCCCGCCACCTATCAGTTCCGGCCAGGTCACACTAAATCAAGCACAACTTGAACAATTGATGTTACTCTTAAAGACACAGATGGAGGTGCCGTCCCAGGATAGTACACAACCCCATCCAGGTATGGCTAATTTTGTGGAAACAATCCCTTGGATTCTAGACACAGGAGCCACTGATCACATGACAGGTAATATATCTCTATTCACAACATATATACCAAGTTCTAGAACTTTGAGAGTTAGAGTGGCTGATGGAACCTATGCGAAGGTAGTTGGTAGAGGTTCCGTAAAAGTGTCTCCTTCTCTTACTCTTGAATCAGTACTATATGTCCCTACGTTGATATGTAATTTAATCTCCATTAGTAAACTCACGAAGGATGTGAGTTGTGTGGCCAAATTTTCTAATCAACTGTGTATTCTGCAGGAGCAGGGGTCGGGGAAGACGATTGGCATTGCTAGAGAAAAGAGTGGCCTATATCAACTCAAGGAAGACCACTCACCAGAGACAGAAAATTGTACTTCAAGCCTCTCTTCCCATCTCATCCCCTCACGCCTCCTATGTCCCCAATACTAATGTACTCCTACTTCATCAAAGACTAGGACATCCTAGTCTCAGTTATCTCAAACAGTTATTTCCATTCAATAATAAACAGTTGTCTACTCTAAATTGTGATGCATGTATATTCGCTAAACAAGTTCGACACAATTATTCTCCCAAGGCATATAATGCGTCCGCCCCCTTTCTTCTTGTACACAGTGATCTTTGGGGTCCATCACGTGTAAAAAAACATTTCTGGTGCAAAGTGGTTTATCACGTTCATAGATGATCATACACGGGTATGTTGGTCTACCTCCTAAAAGATAAAACCGAAGTGACAACCATCATACAAAATTTTCACTCGATAAAAACCCAGTTTCAAACCACCATTAAAGTTCTTCGCACTGATAATAGTACTGAATATTTCAACAACGCTCTAAATTCTTATCTAGCCTCGGAAGGTATTATACACCAAAGTTCTTGCCCCGATACACCACAACAAAATGGTGTCGCTGAACGCAAAAACCGACACTTATTAGAAGTCGCCCGAGCCTTAATGTTCACTATGCATGTTCCAACATATCTATGGGGAGAAGCTGTTCTCACGGCATGCCACCTAATTAATCGTCTTCCATCCAAACTACTTCAATACAAATCACCCATGTCTACTCTCCACAAAATATATCCCTTATTTCAAGGAGGTTCCACATTACCTCTCAAAGTGTTTGGCTGCGTAGTATTTGTTCACTCTCGAAATCCTACGTCTTCTAAGTTAGACTCACGCTCTCATAAATGCGTCTTCATTGGGTATTCCCCTACTCAAAAAGGATACAAGTGTTATTCTCCTACTCTCCGCCGCACCTTTATCACCATGGACACTCTATTTCGTGAACATGAATCATTTTTTCATCCATCCCAAGGCCACTCGGATGACCTTTTCTGTCTTGATGTCAGTGTTGTTAGAGGCGCGGGGTGCACCGAGGCGATAGCTGTGAAAATTTGGGGCGCGGGGCGACGGGACGCGCGCTTCATGAATCGGGGCGTCCCAAAGTCATTATAATTTTAATTTTACAACACATACAAAATAATTAAATAACAATAATTAACCAAGCAATTATAATATCCCAAATACTACCCAAAACTAACCAATCCTTTTAAAACAATTCCCAACTTCAAATGCATAATACAAAGAAATAACTAAATATCATCATCTTCATCATTCAAGAGCTCTTCCTCTACTCCTTCCGATTCCGAGCTAACCAAATTGATATCTTCATCATCGGCTTCTTCATCCACAATGGTTAAATTAGGAGTTGGAGCAACCCTCGAGATCGATCTAGTACGATGCAGTGGTTCCAATACACCGGAAGCTCTAGTCACAGCGCTCCATGGTAGTGAATCATCTGCAAAGACATAATCATCATCATCACTTCCTCCATCTTCCATCCTCCCAAGTAACCACTCACTGCTGTCATCAATCTCACTAAGGAGAATAGGATCAGTGGTGTCTCTTATATCAAATCGACGCATTAGTGCCCTATTATACTTCACAAACACCAAGTCATTCAATCGTGCTTGGGATAGGCGATTCCTCTTTTTGTTATGAATCTAAGAAAAGAAAAAATATAGAGGATATTTATTAGTTTCTTAAAAACAATATAGTCAATGATATTAATTATTAATATTAGAAATTAGAAAAAATATTGCTTACATGCTGGAAATCACTCCAATTCCTCTCACAACCAGTGGCACTACAGGTGAGGCTCAAGATTCGAACGGCAAAATTTTGCAGATTAGGTGTGGCGGACCCATAAGCTTTCCATCATTCAGCTGAATACAACATGAAATTTAAACATTAAGTATATCATTTGTCAATTCAATAGACAACTAAAAACAAATGATCAGTAATTACCAGGTGCCATATCGAGCCTGTGCCTAATCGCCATAGGATTTGAAAACCCCCTTGAGCCTCTCGATACAATGCCATTTCATCTCTCATGATCTTGTCTTGAACAGATACATCTGGAATCAACCTCTGGATACAATCATACAAGCCTTCCATGACCTCTTTACATTGAAGAATTCCTTGTACATCAGCATAAAAGACTGCCGGATTCAGGTAATGGCCGGCTGCATATAATGGTCGATGCAACATATGCCTTATCATATTTTTCTACTCTTCCATTAAATGCATTTGAGATTGCTTCTTTACATCTGTCCATGGCCTCATAAATGTAACCCATAGCGGGTTTCCGCTCAGCATCAACCATTCTCAACACCTTCACAAGTGGACATGCCAATTTGAGAGCATAGATGACATGCCTCCAATAATTGTTATTCAACACAATACTAGTCACCAATTTGCCACCCGACTCTTTGAACCACTGGCTGTTGGTCCATTCATCACTAGTAAACATTTTTCTCAGATTATGCTTCTGCATATGGATAGACCTCAGGGTGATGAATGATGTGGCAAATCTAGTGATAGCCGGCCTAAGCAACTCCCTTTTACCCGTATATCTTCTCATCATATTTAGAACACCAATATGGTTGTAGATGAATCCAGTCAGGGATATTGACTTTTTTATTGCATCTTTTACAGTAGATAGCTTACCAATATCTTCTAGCATCAAATCGAGGCAGTGTGCTGCACATGGAGACCAAAACAAAGTTGGCTTCTTCACTTGCAACATCAGTCCAGCTTTCTTAAAATTGGAACCATTGTCTCACAATTTGGATCACATTCTTCTCCCCAACATAATCAACCATCTCTTCTAGCATAATCAACAAAGAATTTGCATCTTTAACAATTTCAGAAACATCAATTGACTTAATAAAAACCGAACCTTTTGGGGAGTTTACTAAGAAGTTGACAATATCTCTGTGGGAAACAGAGTCACGCCACCCATCAGATATGATTGAGCACCCATAAACAGCCCACTCCTCCCTATGTGTCTGCACAATATTCTTCACATCATTTACTTCTTTGTTGAGCAAAAGCACCCTCAACTCATGATAACTAGGTGGCTTCATTCCTGGCCCAAACTGTCCACATGATTCAACAGCAATCTTAAAACTATCATAATTTGCCGCGTTAAAAGAAATTCCAGCATCATAAAACCATTTGGCAAAATTTCTGCAAATTTTTTCACGTAAATCTTTCTTACACATTTCATTAATGGTTTGCTGTGTTCCCTTGGTCAACTTTCTTGGTGCCACAACTTTCGCCGGATCGGGTGTCATGTAAAGATCTAAAGGCCCTTTTGTTCTAGGTTTTTTTTGATTGAAACCGCCTACTGCTTGATCCACCCAACCCGCTACTCCCCACTTCACAACATTCCTCTTCTTCTTCCTTAAAGGTAAAATCATCAAAATTGGGCGGTCTTGCTGAACTTGATGATAATAACAATTGACCCAGTTTAGCATACTTTTTTTTCTTCATAAATTCAACAATTTCATCTCTCACATGTGGCGGGCATTTGTTGCATTTTGTAACATTTCTAAAGCCACCAACCAAATACTCTTTCACCCTACGAACTCCTCCTTTCATCACTTTATCGCAAAAGTTACATTTAAAATCACATCTTTTGTTTGGATCAACTAGACTTGCATATTTTCTTGCTGGATCTCTCGCCATGGAAGAACCTTCTGCCATTATCTAAAAAGACCACCTGAACATTTACAAATTTACCAAGGATAATATAATAAAAATATAAATAAATGTGCTCAGATGAGAAACGTAAAACTTTCACCAGAGAAGCTCAATCAATAACATTCGACCAAATAGAAACTGGGTACTCTGGTCTCAAAACAACAATTTGGTACTTTTGCTAAGAAGCAAAGAAACTAGGAACTCTTCGCCTGAGCAAATCAACCTCAAGACACCTAACAACGAACCAAACACATAACAAGTAATTAGTTAACTGGCAGGCACTTCTTGACTTCAAAATACATGCAAATGGATATCAGTGTACAAAATTTGCCTAGTCTGGACCGTAGAATTTCCAGAGCTCAAATAGTAGACCTAGAGTTGAGAAATTTATGCACAAAGGATAAAGCACTTTTTTGGAATTTGGATGAAGAAAGAAAAAAGCAATAAGGAAAATAGTGGGGTTCCAACTGACCTGCTTTGGAGATGGCGGCGGCAGCGGCGGCGGCGGGCGTGACGGCTGCGGTTTGCGATGTCGACGGGAGGGAGATGTCGACTGTTTTGTGTTTGCAGAAGTCCATTTAGGTTTTATTTGTTTTATTTTAATAAAAAGAAATTACTTTTTTTTAAAAAAAACTGAAACTGCTATTTTTATTATTAAAAACTATTTCCAGCGCCTCATGCGCCTCGCCCCCTGCGCCCCACCCGCCTCGAGCGCGCCCCGCCTCGCTTTAGGTAAGTCGCACGCCTCAGAAGACTGGTGGCGAATTAGGCTGCGCCTCGTGCGCCCCGCGCCCCGGGCACAAATTTAACAACACTGCTTGATGTTCGGCCATCTTCACAACAAAATGAACTACTGCCTCTCCCCACTTTTCCCGGCAGCGGTTCAGGAGGAGCACTCCTTCAGCCGGTTCAACCGGTTCAACTGTCGAACCAAAGCAGCCAACCTAGCCCAATGACGAACCAAAATAGCCCACAGCCAAGTCAACCGAATCCCACAGGTCCACCCGACGGCCTAAAACCACCAAATATAATTGTTTACTCACGAAAAAACCAAATCCGAGTTGATAAAGACACGAATATTTCTCCAGCGTGCCAATCCCCAGAACCGGTTCCTGTCTCCTGCAGTGAGGAGGAGGTATTGGAGACTTCGACTGACTTGGATCTGCCCATAGCCCTACAGAAAGGAAAAAGAGTATGTACTCAACATCCTATTTCAAATTTTGTTTTTAATGCTAAGTTGTCAACCAAGTTTGCAACATTTTCTGCAAAGGTAGCAAGTGTCCAAATTCCTAAGAATATAGAGTAAGCACTTGCAGACAAGGATTGGAGAAGTGCTGTTCAAGAAGAGTTGGGGGCATTGGCATAGAATAACACGTGGAGAATTGTAAAATTGCCTAAAGGAAAGCGACCAGTTGGCTGTAAATGGGTGTTCTCAGTAAAATTCAATGCAGATGGAAGCATTAGTCATTACAAGGCGCGGCTAGTAGCCAAAGGCTTCACTCAGGTATCTGGTATTGACTATAATGGAACTTTTGCGCCAGTGGCTAAGTTAAACTCGGTAAGAATTCTACTGTCCCTAGCAACTTGTTTGGATTGGCCACTTCAACAATTGGATGTTAAAAATGCTTTTTTTAAATGGTGATCTTCATGAGGAAGTGTATATGGACTTACCACCTGGGTACTCCAGGGGAAGTAATTTGGTTTGCAGACTACAAAAATCATTATACGGCTTGAAACAGTCTCCGCGTGAATGGTTTGGAAAGTTCACTCAGGCTGTTAAAACTCATGGGTTTAAACAGTCTCAAGCTGATCATACCATATTTTACAAACACACTTCAGGTGGTACATGTGTTATTCTCATTGTTTATGTTGATGACATTATTCTAACAGGGGATGCTCAGGATGAAATAGATTCTTTGAAGAAGTATCTTAACAGCAGATTTGAAATGAAAGACTTGGGTCCACTAAGATACTTCCTGGGGATGGAAGTAGCACGAAATTCTTCAGGTATTTTTATCTCCCAACGGAAGTATGTGTTGGATCTATTGCAGGAAACCGGAATGTTAAGGTGTCGGCCATCGGAAACACCCACGGAACCTAACGCGAAGCTGGATCTTGATGGGGGAAAGGACGTGGACCGTGAACGATACCAACATCTTGTCGGTGAAGTCCTGTGATATAGGTTATACTGTGACAATAAGGCGGCTGTAAGCATTGCTCATAATCCTGTTCATCATGATCGTACCAAGCATGTCGAGGTAGATCGTCACTTCATTCGAGAAAAGATTGATGACAAAAGTTTCACAATGATCTATATTCCCACCAAACAGCAAGTGGCGGATGTGTTGACAAAGGGCCTTCACGGGCCAGCGTTCGGGGGACTAATTAGCAAGCTGGCATGAGCAACATCTACATTTCAGCTTGAGGGGGAGTGTGAGAACCCTTACCATAATTGCCGCCAGCCGCATTAAACACCAGCAGCAGTTAACGGGTGTTGTACAAAAGGCAGCATTATTTTAGGGCATGTGGAAATTTTGTATTTATTGTATGTTGTAAATGAGTTGCTTGATTGTAGGAGGGAATTAGGTGTAGTTAATAGAAGATTTTTCAGTTTTTGTAAAGGTAGTTATTGGGGCATTATGACCGGTTTTTATGACATTAAAGTAGAGAGATATTATCCCTTGAATAGTGGGATGAATAGAAGGAAATAGGGTATATATGTTGTAAACAATTATGGAAAATGTATGAAGGAAAGTCAATTGTTTCCTCTCACCATTCTGCTGGCCGAAACTCACAATTCCCCTCAGCAGTTTTGAGCATACCATGTAGCTCAGGAATGGACTTTTCCATATTATTTATATAGTTCGTGACGAACTGAGAGAAACTGCTAGGAAAAGAGTGTATGATCAAATTCGTGGCGAGTTCCAAACTCAGGGGATATCCAAGTCTTGCAAGGTGATCTATATAGCCTTTCATCTTCAAAACATGAGCATTAACAGATTCACCTTCAGACATCTTACAGTCATAAAGTGCAACTACGGTGTCAAACCTATCCTGCCTAGCCTGTTGTTGGAATGCTTGTTTGAGATGCACACTCATCTCATAAGCTTCTAAGTGTTCCAGGTCCTTCTGAAGTCCTGGATACATAGTTGCTAACATAAGACATCATATGTCATTAGAATCTTCCACATGCTTCTTATGCTTACTCCTAGCAGCAACAAAAGCATCAGCAGGAGGGGGTTCAGGGATAGCTTCATCGAGCACGTAGGACTTCTGAAAACAATGGTGGCCGGAAAAAAACAGTGGCAGCCGAAGGTGGCCGGAAACTTTGAGGGAAAACAAAATGTATTCTCCTTAATTTTTGGTATTCACACCTTACATTTTCCTTATACACCTAAGGTAATTATTTACATTTAAGAGAGTCTATCAATCCCATAAATCAAGGGATCCTACACTAATTTCCTACCATACATTTCTCCTACAATCAAGCACCATAATTACACTATATTTAATCTACCACATTTTCTACAAAACTGTCGATTCCATCATGCACAAGAATCGGCTCATTAAAGCCTCCAGCCGGTTCTTCCAAGATTGGAGGAAGACCACATTAATTCACATAATTATCAAATATTCTCAAGAATATTCCAACAACTTCTTTTCTTGCTTGAGAACAATTCTCAAGTTTCGAAACCAGTCAACAAAATTAGTCCCACATTCTTTCCGTTTTTCCTTCTCAAGGATAGATCGCAGTGATAAGGTAGAATTGTTATTAGCAGCCATTATTGATCTATAAAACATGCAAAGTAACATTTTAATTAATAACGAGATTAAAATTTATAAAACTCCCACTAAAACATAACCCTCTAAAGAAATACTTTAGTGAGCTAAGATCCATATTTGACTTAATTCTAAACTTAGCTTTGGCATGACGCTTAAAATTAAGTTATTTAGGTAGGTAACTTCTTTACCAATTACATCTCATGCAACTCTTAGAATTTATGGAATAATGACATCATATGTCATTGTATGTTAGACTCCATCTAATGCCTTGAGCTCAAAACTGTTTTGATAGCCCAATTAAGTCTAACCAATTTTAAACATATGACTATCACTATTACTCATCTTACGTAGCTAGGAATGTTTAAAGCACATTGCTTTGGCAATACCTACTTTAATACAATCTCAGTAGGTGTTTAAGACATTGATGGTATCAAGACTTAAATTATTAATGAGGGTTCAACTTAGTTTATGTCTTGCATTGCATATCATTATATCATAGCATCCTATATGCATGTATAATCTATCATCCACGCATCTCATACTTAAATGATAAATATGTAAACGTGGCATAACATGGCCAAACTTAATATGATCTTCATGAGACCAAATGAAAATCATAAAGGAAATCCTATGTGAAAGACTTCCTATTACAACATTTGCAATGATACATATCTTCTAATCTTGAGCTCGTGTCTCCATCTCCATGGAATCCACTCGTCCTTGGTATGTGTCGCCATTACCACTTTGGTAGCTTGATTCTTCATTTATTACAATAATAAAGAAAACCTAACTACTTGTAAAATAAAATACAACAAAAACAACAACGACACGCAGGCCGTGAAAACCCAAAACAGAAATATGACTAAGTCAATCACATAGGTCCCAAGGCCATGCTACGCACCATGCAAAGACATCAAATAATTATAATATATCTTACACAAACATATTATAACAAATAAATATACTGACATTTTTAATGTCATGGTAACGAACTATAAGGCGTACGCATTAATCACATTGATAATTTTCTTTTCGAAACCTCTAACACAGATGCATCAATCATATTTTACGATCTTGCTATTTTGAATACATGTAAACCCTTATAGAAGCATCGATTGAATCGATAGTTGTCATTCGGAACCCGAAACAGAAACATCAATTGAATTGATATTCTGTCATGACAAACTCGAGACAGAATCATCAATCGAATTGATAATCTTCCATTCGAAACCCGAAACAGAAATATCAATCGAATTAATATTCTGTCATTCGAAACTCGAGACAGAATCATCAATCAAATTGATAATCTGCCATTCGAAGCCCGAAAACAGAATCATCAATCGAATTGATAATCTGTCTGTTTTGAATATGGGTCAATCATGACAGAATCATAATTGTATGTTTTATATCCAAGATAAACCAAATTGTGTTAGTCATCACATGACAAATGAATTCTGTCATTTACAATAATCTCGGGTTATATCATCTCATGAAAACGATTTGAAAACGCCAATCTCCTCTCATCAGATGAAATTCGAATTGGTTTTTTATACATATCATGTCATATGAATTCAAACAAAAAACATATAATCACATAAGCATGATATAATCGATTTAAACGAAAACAACAAGTGTCTCTGATACCACTGTTAGGAAACAGACGAGATCACTACAAAAATGCGCAGCGGAAAACAAAATTGATCTCCTATTTCCTACCAAGGATCCATGTTCGCTTGATTCGATGAAAGAAATCAAAAACCTTACCTCTGAAGATTCGAAATCTGCAGACATAGGAGGTGCGATGACACGAACACCCTCTGACGGTATCCACACGAATGATTCCACCGGAGTGCTAGCTCTTGAACGGCGCAGCTGATAATTTCGATTTTCTCTAAAAACGAATTCTGTTTTTCGTGTTTTCTATTTGTACGAGATACACAGGCTGTATACACATATATAACATTAAAATCCGAGTCCTAATCGGATTAGTTAATGCCAATCAAAATCCATATCAGATATGGATTTTATCAGAATATTCAAAATCCATATTAGATATGTATTCTTTCGTTATTATCCGATAATATATATATATATATATATATATATATATATGCGTATATATAACCATAAAAACGAAATTAATAATATGAATAATAATTAATATCTAATATTAATATTATTAATACTATTAATATCAGCCTATACGCATTCTTGTGTTTGACTCAAATAGGCTCATATTAATTGGCATTCAGTTAAATCTCCATTAAACCAAGTCATAATTGGCCTCTAGCAAGGCATTACGACTACCCAATTAATATGAGTACAGCCCAACTAGTCTAATAATAGTACATGTATTAATCCTTTTATCACACAATATCTAGTTTGAACATAAGTCATGGTTAGCGTCATTCTTATATTGTTCAAACATATGATTATTCGATCACTAAGTAGACTGATAAAACAAATGATATTGATCACACTATCAATCCATTTGAGCACGGCCATGCATTTCACAGTCTCACTAATCGGGGGACCCAAAGGTATCTCTCTCAAAAGAGATGGACAAATTCTATCTTGATTGTTCAATATCCGCTACGTAATTTCTATCATATTCAATATGACCTTTATTATTATCCAGTTACGGATAACGTTTGATCATGTCAAAATATAATAGTCCTTATGTTGGAAACTATGACAATCTCAAGTTTAAGGATTAAAACATGACTACCATGAGATTTACTTATGATGCTAATCCGTGTAGTAATCTCATGATGGGTCTAGCCAATACACTGTTCTCTAACAAGTATCTATGAGATTGATTTGTATCACCATACACATAATGGTTTCATGATTATCAAATTAATACTCATACTGGTTATTATTTTATCTCTATAACAATAATGAACCAGGGACATATATCATAATTGTGTAACATACTAAACAACAATAACAATAATAAACCGCTTTATTAATAATAAATGTATAACATAAAACATCCAAATCATGGCCTAGGGCACATACACTAACAAACAGTTGTTTTCGTCCTAGCATACATATCCCTAATTTTGTTTATATACTTCATAGGAACTCTTCTTGCATCCAAACTATCCCAAATCAGTCTACGTGGCATACTATCATACGCTTTTCAAGATCGATAAAAACCATATGTAAATCGCGCTTCTTCTCCTTGTACTTCTCCATCAATCTCCTTAGAATGTGTATTGCTTCCATACTTGACTGTCCTGGCATGAAACCAAATTGGTTCATTGTAACTTGTGTTTTTTCTCTAATTCTAGTGTCGATTATTTTCACTCATAACTTCATAGTATAACTTAGCAACTTAATCTCCTTGTAATTCTCACAACACTGTGCGTCTCTTTTGTTCTTATATAGAGGGACCACGACACTCATTCTCCACTCATCTGACATTTTTCTTGTTTGAAAATAAGGTTGAACATAGTAGTTAACCATTGAACCCCTTCCTCTTCCAAATACTTTCACGCCTCAATGGGTGTGTTATCCAGTACAACTGCCTTAGCTCTTTCCATCTTCCTAAGTGCTCTCATCACCTCTCCGTGTATGATGCTTCGATGCTTCGACAGTCGCAGTTATTATGTTTTCGGTTTTGGGTAGCGATGCTTCCTCTTTCTTCGTGGTCGGTCCTCCTGCCATTGAAAATGTTGTGAAAGTATGTTTGTCATTTCCATTTGATGTCTTGTTCTTTGATTAATATGTCTATCTTCTCTTTTTATAAACTTTGTCTCCTAAGTCTTGCCTTTTTCCATCCATAGCTTTGGCAATCTTGAACATGTCATGCTCACCGCCTTTTGTTTCTAGTCTTTTGATCCTTTTATAGGCTGTTTTCTTTACGTCCGTCACTGCCTTCTTCGCCTTCTTCCTGGCGATTTTGTAGTTCTCCCTCAATCTCACTTTCTCTTCCCCATCTATGCAGCTTGACAGCTCTCTAAAACTCCTTTGCTTATCTCTTATTTTTCGTTGCACCTCCTCACTCCACCAACTCGTTATGTACGGTTGTTTAGCCTGTTGTTACCCCAAGAGTTCCCTTGCCGCGTGAGTAATAGTAGTCGCCATAGCCTTCCACATCTGGTTCATGTCCTCACCCAGTCGATCTGATGTCGCTGAGATGACCTTGTTACTAAACATGCTAATTTTTTCGTCCTTCAAACTTCCCTATCAAATCATGGGTGGAAATTTTCCAATCCCTTGCTCAGGTTTTAGCTCAAGGCTATAACTACCACTAGTAAACGGTGTTGCGTCACTGCTGGCTCCCCTGGTATAACCTTGCAGTCTGTCCACAACCGTCGGTCTTCACGCCTCATCAGAAAATAGTCTATCTGCGTGTTACGTCCTCCTCTGCTAAAAGTGATCAAATGTGATTCCTTTTTCTTAAAGAAAGAGTTTATAATACCTAGGTCGTAGGCCACCGCAAGGTGTAGCAGATTCCCACCCTGCTCATTTCTATCTCTATAACCAAACCCGCCATGTGCTGACTAGAAGCCATAGGTATCTTTTCTAATATTGCCATTAGAATCACCTCCTATACAATTCCTTCCTACCTAGGTATTGTCTTCAACACTACATCTAAGCAATCTCAAAACTCTTTCTTCTCCTGTTGTCTTAGTCTCACATGGGGTGCGTAGGCGCAAACCACTGCCACTACCTCATTGTTTAGTACTAGCTTTGTAGAAATATCCCGAACTACACAACATTAGTGTGATACATGTGTACAATTGTAATTAAGAAAGAGTTATAAGTGTAGGAATATATTTATCACCAAAGATAGGAATAGAATAAATAGTAGTATATTGGTTTTCCATAGTTAGAAGATAATATATATAGTTACCATAAATACAAAGGTTGGATTGACCTCTCATCAATCTATAAATAGAGGTGTATTGTAAACAATTCTTTTAAGTCAATCAATAATATTCGATTGCCTCCATTTCTACATGGTATCAGAGCTTGCCACTACCGGCGGCTAACTATTCCGACAGCATACCGTCGGCCACAACCCGGCGACCCCCAACCGAGAAAATTCAAAACACACCTCTTCCCTCTTATACTTTAACCTCATACAAATGGCCACTGAGTCATCAAACACTAGTGCTATTGAGCACGTTTCCACTCCAGGCAGCAAGGCCGGAGCAGGGTCTAATTCCCACAATGATGGGATTCCAATGGTAATAACCGGACACAAACTAGCCGGTTACAACTATCTCTCCTGGTCAAGAGCCATGGAAATGTTCATAACGAGAAATGGCAAAGAAGATTACATCACTGGAAATATCACTGCCCCGGCCACAACCGACCCTCGGTTTAAACTCTGGAAGGCCGAAAATAGCATGGTTATGTCCTGGCTCATTGGGTCCATGGACCCCGACATCAGTGAAGATTTCCTGCTGTACTCAACAGCAAATGAAATTTGGGTAGCAGCCCAAGAAATGTACTCAAAGAAGGATAACACCTCTGAACTGTATGAAGTTGAATCCCAGTTACAAGAGATTAAGCAAGGAGATATGAATGTCACCAAATATTTCACTCAACTTACCCGCGTGTGGCAACAAATTGATGCATTTGAATCTATTAACTGGACATGCACAGCCGATGCATTACTGTACAAGGAACTGACATAAACAAAAAGGGTATTCAGATTCTTAATTGGACTAAACTCTGAACTGGACAATGTTAGGGGCCGGATTCTAGGAATGAAGCCCATTCCCAGCCTCAAAACCGTGTTCTCTGAAGTTAGGCACGAGGAAAGCAGGCGAAAACTAATGATTGGTTCAACACCACTCATGACCGAAGGATCCGCCCTAGTGATGAAGCGAACCTTCAACCCTTCCGAAGGCCCAACTCCTAATTCTAAACGGCCAAAAAAACTCTACTGCAATTTTTGCAAGAAATCCGGACATACTGTTAAGGAATGTTGGAAGTTACATGGAAAGCCAACAAACAATTTTGAGTCAAAAGCAAGCAACAATTGGAGAAATCCAAAACCACCACAAACGGCCTATGCGAATAGGCCCCCTGCTGAACCGCAAAACACCAACAACTTTTCTACTAAGGATCAAATTGAGGCCCTGCTGAATCTCCTAAATCAAAAAGGGGGTGAGACTCAGGAACCGATCCAGGCATCAATGGCCAATACTGGCGGTCTAGGCGGCGATCAGAGTCAAAATCAACCATGGATTGTAGATTCTGGTGCTTCTAATCATATGACAAATGAAGGTAGAAACTTAATTAATTACACTAAATTTTCTTTACCAACATTTGTTCAACTAGCAGATGGAATCACTAGAAAAATAATGGGAAAGGGATCAGTTAAACTAAATCCCAACATCACCTTATTAAATGTACTGTATGTTCCAGATTTAAAATTTAATCTCCTCTCTGTAGGGAAATTAATAAGAGATTCTGGATGTACTATCAAGTTCTCACCAAATGCATGTTATTTTCAGGATGCATATTCGAGAATGACGATTGGCAGTGCTAAGCATGTCAGGGGGCTATTCCTACTCAGTCCGGAGTCACAAGACCGAACGGCTATGTCGAATGGGCACAGTAGTGCGATTAGAATAAAAGGCTACAAGGCCGGAAAAAGAATAAATTGTACTGCTACTAATAGAAATAAATGTATTGCCTCAAACCAGATTATACTCTGGCACAAGAGGCTTGGTCATCCAAGTTTTATGTATCTAAAAAGATTATTTCCAAATTTGTTCATCGGTGTGGATACTAACTCATTGACTTGTGAAACATGCCAATTAACTAAACACATTCGGCATACCTACTCAAACAAACGACATACAGAGTCAAAACGGTTTAATCTGGTACATACCGATATTTGGGGTCCATCTCAAATAGCCAACATCAGTGGAACCCGGTGGTTTATCACCTTTGTGGATGATCACACACGTGTAACATGGATCTACCTTTTGAAGAAAAAGTCAGAAGTAGAAACTGTTTTCAAAACATTTCACAAACTTGTAAAAAATCATTTTGGAACAAATATCAAGACTTTAAGGTCAGACAACGCTTCCGAATACTTAGACAAAACATTAAAAGCCTATATGGCTGAAGAAAGGATACATCATCAAACCTTATGTGTCCATACACCCCAACAAAATGGGGTAGCAGAAAAAAAACAGACACCTATTGGAAGTTACAAGAGCCATCATGAACTCAATGAATGTGCCTAAACAGTATTGGGGTAAAGCAGTTCTAACTGCTACTTATCTCATCAACCGCATGCCATCTAGAACTCTTGCGTTTAAAACTCCAAGACAAACACTAATAGATAGTCATCCGTATGACCATCTAATGTCAGAATTGCCTCTTAAAGTTTTCGGGTGCACAGCATATGTACACATATACAACCGAACCAATCTCGACCCAAAAGCCATAAAATGCATGTTCATTGGATACTCTGGAACTCAAAAAGGATACAAATGCTATTGTCCAAATAATAAACGAGTATACACAACACTTGACGTAACATTCAACGAAGCTCAAGCTTTCTATGAAAAACCAATAACTGACGCAATCCGGGAAGAAACCTGGAATCTCATTGACCTAGGTACACAACCTGTTGAACCTTTAAGTGACCAAGAGCAACCCTCAAATGAATCATTAAACGACCAAATAACGAATATACAAGGAAGACCTCCATTCGGAAAGTATATAACAGGAGGAATATTCATCAGCCATATATGACAAGTGAACAAAACATACATACAGAGGATTCAGTATATTATACACAAAGGAACGAACTCTGTCCAGACAATCAAGAAATTGATGACAGGCCAATTGCACTCAGAAAAGGAACCAGAGAATGTACGAAGCATCCTCTATATAACTTCCTGACATACTCAAAGTTAAGTCATGAGTTCCAAGCCTTCACTAGTAGCCTAGACTCACAGCTGATTCCTAAAGACATTAATGAAGCACTGTCAATACCACATTGGAAGGAAGCAGTAAATGAAGAAATGAAGGCTTTAATAAAAACCGACACTTGGAAGCTAACTCCACGTCCAAAAGGGGTTAGACCAGTAGGGTGCAAATGGATTTTTACCATTAAATACAATACTAATGGAACAATTAATCGATATAAAGCTAGATTGGTTGCAAAAGGATTCACACAAACACATGGAATAGATTATTTAGAGACATTTGCTCCAGTAGCAAAGCTCAATACAGTAAGGGTCATATTTACCATTGCTGTAAACTTGGACTGGAAATTGCATCAACTAGATGTAAAAAATGCATTTTTAAATAGAAACCTACAAGAAGAAGTGTATATGCATATACCTCCGGGGTTCACAAATGAAACAAACAAACATATGGTTTGTAAGTTGCAAAAATATTTATACGGGTTGAAACAGTCTCCTAGAGTCTGGTTTCAAAGATTTACTAGAGAAGTAAAAAGCCAAGGATTTGTACAATGTCGTGGAGATCACACTTTGTTTCTACATACCTCAGAAAATGGATCATTAACAGTTCTTATTGTATATGTTGATGATATATAATCATCACATGTAACAATGAAAAAGGAATCCCAGAAGTCATAAAGAAACTATCACAAAAGTTTGAAGTCAAAGAACTAGGAGAACTGAGGTACTTTCTTGGCATGGAAGTAGCTAGAAACAAAGAAGGCATGAGCATATCCCAAAGAAAGTACATTTTGGATTTACTAAAGGAAATTGGGATGTTAGGTTGTAAACCAGCCACTTCACCAGTAGAACCAGGGTACAAGCCAAAAGAAGTATGGGATACAAAACCTGTAGACAAACTAAGGTATCAAAGATTGGTGGGAAAATTGATATATCTTTCTCACACAAGACCTGACATATGCTATGTTGTAAGCTTCATTAGTCAGTTCATGCATAATCCTACTAATGAGCATCTAAAAGCCACTATGAGGATTATCAGATATCTAAAGAATACTCCTGGACAAGGTTTATACTTTAAAAAGACACCAGATAGAAGTATAAAAGTGTATACAGATGCTGATTGGGCAGGTTCAAAATCAGATCGGAGATCAACCACAGGATATTGTACGTACGTATGGGGCAACCTAGTTACATGGAGGAGCAAGAAGCAAGGAGTGGTAGCTAGGAGCAGTGCAGAAGCAGAGCTAAGGGCGCTGGCGCTAGGCGTATGTGAAGGAATGTGGCTCAAGACAGTCTTAACAGATCTCAAGCAACAGTTTGACAAACCTATCCAAGTATATTGTGATAATGTGTCAGCAATTAACATGGCGAAGAATCCAGTTCAACATGACAAGTCTAAACACGTGGATGTGGATAAACACTTCATCAAAGAAAAGATCGAAGACAAACTTATCAGTCTGAAGCATGTCCCAACAAAAGACCAGATAGCTGACCTCCTAACAAAACCAGTCTCAGTCAAGATATTTCAGCATTTATTGTCCAAGCTTAGATGTATTAATTGTTGGAGAAATTGAAATGGGTGAATGAGAAGTTAATGCTCCAAGTAGAGATAAAATAATTTGAAAGTCGGTTTCTTAACCGTAAGTCAAATTTGAGAATCGGTTACTTAACCGTAATTTGAATTTGAAAATCGGTTATTCAAATTTGAAAAGCGGTTATCTGTTATCTGATCTAACGGTGGCAATCTGATTCGACGGCTGTGGTTAAACTGTCAATTAACCATCCTAATCAAATTTTTCCTATAAATAGTAGCTAAACTCACCTCTCTAAAGTCACTCACTCATAATTCAATATTCTCCTCTCCTCCTCTGCATACACGTGGTATTCTCCTCCTTCTTTTCCTACATTTTGCATCAAGTTCGAGAAGTTCAGGGCATCTTACAGGTTCGTAGAGTTCATACGCTGCAGTGCCGCTCGTCTGGACTGACTTCCGTTGTATCCTGGGAGACGACTGTTCTATCCGGTTGGGCACAGTATACCAGAACAATACGTCTTAAGGACAGAGTCCTGGACTCACCTCGGATCTTTACTCAGCTGAGCTGTTGAGGTTATTGCCAAGTTGAGCTCTGCTTTGTGCTAAGCTCTGCTATTGTGCTAGAATATTCGTTCTTGTTGAAGTGTTGTCTTGCTGAGCTCTGCTTCGTGCTGAGCTCTTCTGTTTGGCTGAGGACATTCGTCGTTCTGCAGCTCTGCCGTGCTGAGCTCTGCTTGGCTGAAGCGGCTGAAAGCCCAACTTTCGTAGTTGTGCTGAAGTGCCGAGGTCGGCAGATCGGTGATCAATCCAGAACGCAAATACAATTGCGCTGATTGGAATGATCTGATCTGTCTGATCAGTCTGAATTTAGTTCAGCTCGGCTGGAGGGCTGATAGCAGAGAACCACTGTTCTGAAGTGCTGTTCAGTTCAGGTCGGCTGACTGTTCAGAACGCAGACTCATTTGCGGTATCTGAACTGTCTTGACTTAGCGGATCTATCCAGCCTACCCTGAGCTCGGCAGGTCGGCCACTGCTTTATTCCAAAAGCAAATTGTACAGAAGTCAATCTGACGTGAATTATTCTCAACATTAATATCTACATCTAAGCTTGAGGGGGTGTAGAAATATCCCGGATCACCGGGATCCTCATTAGTGCAAACTATACAACATTAGTGTGATACATGTGACACAATTGTAATTAGGAAAGAGTTATAAGTGTAGGAATATATTTATCACCAAAGATAGGAATAGAATAAATAGTAGTATATTGGTTTTCCATAGTTAGAAGATAATATATATAGTTACCATAAATACAAAGGTTGTATTGACCTCTCATCAATCTATAAATAGAGGTGTATTGTAAACAATTGTTTTAAGTCAATCAATAATATTCGATTGCCTCCATTTCTACCAGCTTCATCACTATAATTTTATCATTATTATCACTTTATTGGATACATATGAATTTGCTTATACTATCGGGTTTTCTTCTCAGTGCTCTCTTTTCAAAAACAAAGACGGCCTCAGGTTTCGTTTCTATTCAAGAAGCAATGATACATTCTAGTTGACATCCAATATTTTCTTGACTAATAGCTCTCAGATTTGGAATTACACTTATTTCTTACATTTTGTTCCTTGGGACATAGATGATTAGTGCCATTGTTTTTGATGACCTCATTGAAGATCCTACATTTCCAAGTCAGCAGTCTTAGTGAAAGCTAAGTGAATTTGTCGCAAAAACGGCTTCATATATCTTTAGTTGTTGACACATGTAACTCAATAGCAATTGAACAAACATTCTGAATATTCTGAAAGGTATATATTCTGAAAGGTATATCCCCTCCTTGCTCTACTACATGTATGTAACTTTGAAAAAGACTGAAACTGGTCTTGTCAGGTTTATCTAATTTGCCAACTTTCTCCAGATCTTCTGAAGTATTTACGGCAAGTGGCTGCTCTTTCCTATGGCTAACTCTTTGTGATCACGCTGAAAATAGGTTTCTTTGTGATACTTTAGTGATAGATTTTAAAAAATAATAATAATTTAACTACTATTCGTTTTGAATGATCTATCTCCCTCTCTAGATTTTCCGTTGAGCTCATTCCTCAAGTTCATATGACTGTGATTGTAATGTGATGCCTAGAACGAAGCCAGCAGTAGACTACATTGTCATTCTGTATTTATCACTGAACGCAAATAAGCAGATTACTTCAGCTGTTTGCTTCATTCTTATATTTCAAATTTGTCAGTCATGGTGGTCATGAACAATTCCACAGGTTCAGTTGGAAGAAGTATGGAAAGCTTATGTAATGGTTAATGGTTACTGCCCATCAAATTAGCAGCTAAAGAGTAGTGCAATCAGTTCAGGTTTCCAATTTTAAAACACGGTTGGTTGAGAGACCAAATATGTGGCAATCAGTGAATAGGACACTTTCCAAATGTTTGAGTGCAAGTGCCATGTTAATTTGTTGTCCTTATCGCACTAGTAGTAAATCAACATTGACTCAAGTACTAAACCATGGACTCTATTGTTTGTGCAAAGCAAACTCAGTCAATCAATTTAGTCTTTCAGGACCAAGTTTTACGAATTCGCCCTTTTGATCATAGAAGAGAACAGTAGGGAAGATATTCTAAATTTGTCATGCTGACTAACTAGCCCTTCTTATTCTTTGTTATTATAGGCAGTTGAAGATTCACTTAGTAGTGTTAAGTTGCTTCAAGATGCTGACATTAGAGCTGGACAATACAGCGGTGGAATGAAAAGGCGTCTAAGTGTGGCAATATCCTTGATTGGGGACCCCAAAGTACATCCTGGTAAATCCATTTCAGATATTCCTTAAAGACTGTTTTGAAGATTTTGTTTTCTTGACGATGTCCAGCTTCTAGAGATATGCTATGGGATGTTGTGCAAAATGCAAAGCAAGACAGAGCTATTATTTTGATCAGTACAGAATCTCGCATCCCATATACCCGCCATAATCTCTCGTTTTCCAGTTCATTCTCTTCTTTTTTGATAGTTAAGAAATTATGTACCAGTCATCGACTCTGCTGCTCTGTATTATATGAAATTTACTTTGTTTCTTTTAGAGTCATAATCTGTGACATGTTTAGAACATAACAGAAACTTCTTTTGATTCTTGTTCTAACCCATTCAATGGAGGAAGCAGAACGTCTATGTGAATTGGGATTTTCGTGGATGGAAATCTGCAGTGCATAGGCAGCCCAGACCAGGTATCATCTCTTTTTGATTTATTTTAGCATACCTAGTCTTATGAAAATCATAATGGTAATGATGAGGTCACCAGCAATAAACATTGTTGTGTTTTAGTACCATATACAATTTCCTGTCTGGTTTTGATATTACCGTTTAGTATATGCTATGATGTACTGGAGACCTATTTCTACTAGAATTGCAGATCATGTTTATGCTGATACAGCAACTCACTATTTTGCAAATTGCCACTGTTGTGATTGCTACATCCAAACCTTTTTCCGAAGTATTGGTTATTTTCATCAGAATCATGATTAAAAACTTGTATCCTTTCTTGCTATTAAGTGAGAAGTATAACAGCCTGTAACCATGGGAGGAGGGGGAGACAAAGAGGTATGAAAGTATTGATAGAAGTACTATGGCATAAGAATTTCAGGAACTATTAGAGGACGTGGGCAGCAAAAGATTGGTGCTTTCATTAACCTAGGATCATATTATCTTGTGGGCATTCCTGGAGCTATTGTCTTAGCATTTGTTTTCCACACTGATGGAAAGGTATGTGTCCAGAATGTTTGATTTTTTTCCCCCTCCCATTTTCATTGCCCTTTATATTCCTCATTGTATACTGCCATCTTTTTACCCCACCACCACAACAACAACATTACTCCATTGTCTTACAGGCTCCTGCCTACGGCAGGGTATGAGGGGATCGGATATACGCAGCCATCCCCATGTACTAGAAACACACAGAGGTTGTTTCCGGATGACCCATAACGAAAATTGTGTCAATCAACTGATATTTCACAATATAAGAAACGCGGTCAATTTAGTTAGTTATTTTCTTTATTCCATCATATTCGAAAGTCATGGAAGACTGTGTCTTTGACTTCCTTGGAAATGGGAAGAATTTTTTTTTTTCACAAAGTCAAAGAACTAAATTTATTTAGATGGTTGGTGTGACAGAATACTTCGGTTCCTTGGAAATGTGACTTGTTACCTATGCATAAAGCTACTTGCTATGGATACTGTCACAATCCAAACTGGTTTTTGTGCTTGTTTGAACATACAAATACTGGCTATTGCACTTTCTGAAGTTTGGACCCTTTTTTTAAGCTTTGCACTTTGGTTATGTCTAAAATGACAGCTAAAGGCAAGATATAGGGGAAAGTATATGTTCATAATGACTGCCTCCACTGAAAATGAAACCGATGTGGAGCGTATGGCATGCGACATATGTCCAGACACATTTCTTGAACGATTGCTACACTGAAAGTTGGCCATTTTCATCAACCAAATCCCTAATACCCCTCCCCCCTCCCCTCCCCCCTCCCCCCTCCCCAAAAGTCTCCAATAGAAAAGAAAAAGAAATTTCCACAAACAAGCATTGGAAAAGATGGAGAAGTTGAAATAGAAACAGAGCATCAAAAGTGTTGGGGGGGGGGGGGGGGGGAGGAAATGTATTACAGATTTGTTAATCTTAACCCTATGAGAATTTCTTATCTTTAATTTGTCATTGTTTTAATGTCTTAGCTTTTATGAAGCTTTATATCTTCTTATTTATTGTTTGAGATATCCTCCAACACGCTTCATGGAATGATGTGCATTCTTTGGTCTCTTAAAAAGAATATTGGATTAAGCATCACTAATAAGGACGGGGTTAGAGCAATTGGTAAGGTGGTTGTTTTTTGACCTTGAAACCATGGGTTCGAGCAGCAGATTCATTCTCTTGCACAAAGTATAGGATAAGGCTGCGTACATCAGATTGCGAAGCGATTCGGTCTCTCTTCAGACCTTGCGTAAACACAGAAGCCTGGTGTACCGGAACCTCCTTTATTAAGAATCACTAATTCTTTTGCAATATTACCATGTGTTTCCTTAAATGACCATACACAAAGGAAATTCAAAATGACGCCTCATCTTCATGTTAATATTAACCGACAATTACAAGGTAAAATGTTTGTCTTGTTTCTTATCTCAGAATGGAAAAGCTGGATATTTATGAAAGGGTAAAACATGGTAATTATTTTCATAAAAAAATTATTGAATAAAATGAAATATTGAATACGTATAACTTGAGACATCATTTTAATTGAAATACCTTATGAGTTATGATAAATTATAAGTGCACACCCTTGGTTGTACTCCACCATGCAAACAGTATGTACAACAACAACAATATTACTCCATTGTTTTTGAAGCTTTCGTCTATGGCGTGGTATGGGGGGTCAGATGTATGCAATCATGCACATGTGTAAGAAACACACAGTGACTGTTTTTCGATGATCTATAATGAAATTTGCGTTAAGCTGTGTCGTTTAGCTGCTATTCCACAATATAAGAAGCGGAACTAATTTATTGAGCCATTTTAATTTATTCCATCATATTCTAAAGTAAATTAACGATATCTTCTTTAATGGAATCGCATGCAAACGGTATGTAAACTGCCTATTTATATTCTAATTCGCTATGTAACAAGTTTTTAACCAGTTTCATAAGATCACGCAATATGTTTTTTAAATGCGTGATTTTTTTATTCTTTTTTACGTGCATACACGGGGAGAAAAATAGAAATTTGAGTCGGTGATGAAATAAAAATTACAATAACCTTTAGTACCAACCCATGTTGACACCCTTCAAATACATAACATAATTCTGTTAAAGAAAAGATAAACGAGTGTTTATGCGTAATAAAATCTAATGGTTTTCAAAAGGCACGAGACAAGAATTAACGTAACTTGAACCATTCTTATATGTGAACTTTTATTCGTCAACTATTTCAAAATGGTTGTCATGAGAAGGTTTGATATTCATCGACTGTATCTTAGAAATAGTTTTTTTTTTAAAAAAAATAACATAACATATGCAACAATCTAAACATATAAAAGTTACATCTTTTTAACTCAGATTGTAGCTTAGCTATGTAACAAACATGACCGTAACAATAAATATAAATTAAGTGATCAAATAATATTATAACACGAAGAAAACCATAAATCTTTAACAAAGTTATAGATTATCATGAACTAGTTCCCCCACGTTAAGAAAACCAAGAGGCAGTTACACATGCATCTGGAGGAGAAATAATAACTGAATGCTGATAGGCTGACAGGCCAGCCTGTCGCTTGTTCCTTTGCTGCCAATGGGCTCCTTGTGTTATCTCTGTACTGTCACAAACTTCTACTAGTGGGCCTGAAATATGATTTATATCCATACACGGTGACAATGACGTTGAGGTTCAACCTGATATACACATCTTCGGATTTCATAACTACTCCTCAACCAATCTTCTTTCTTCGCCTTTTAGCCTCCATAATTATTACAATTTATTAACTAAATTAAATCACTGTCATAATTACCATGAACGAACATTTCATCCTACTACAAATATATGTCCATGTCCATAATAAAATCAAACCCCCACAACCCTTTGTACTATTAATCTTCTAGCAGCTTTAAACCACTTTAAAAAATTGAAACAAAAAACACCCCATATCTCCCCATAACTCTCCTGCATTACCTACATATTCTCTCTTGAATCACAAGTACTTGCAAAAAAGGGACCATGAATTTGCGGTATATGCATGTGTTTCGCATCTTTCCACAAATTTCACACCTTTTACGCGTTCTTTAACCGTGGAATTCGGACAAACATGGTAGAGACATTAGCGGTAATTGTTAGTATGTTTTTATCTTATTTTTTTCCTGTTTCCAAATAAGTTATACATTCTCTAACTTGTGGGAATTGTTGAGGCATAGTGAAACGGTACGCGTACCTAAGACGAAAACTTTCATTTCTTTCATCGGAGTTACCAAAGCACATCTGCGACTGTAATCACCTGACATGGTAAAGCTTCAGACAAGAACCAATCCGGTGGTGATATCGGTGCACATCGATCAGCCACTTTCTTTTGCGCAAAAGCAATCACATTCGAGATACTGTGTTGATTATACATCTTTTAGTACCATTAAGGCAATGGCATCATATGTCTAACAATCATAAGATCATCATTATATATGACACTGTAATAGTATTGTAGCATCGTCCTTATCGCGTGCATCACTGTCTTTCCCAGCATTTTCATGGTAGGATGTGTGCAACGTTAGTACTAATGCGTGAATGCATGAGCAGAACTGGATTGTTGCGCTGCCCGGAACCGATAATATGCAGGCAGTGGCACTGAGATTGAAGGGGGGGTAAAGCATGGCTTCACAAAGTGAGGATACTAGGAACACTGGACGCTACTAGATGAATCAGGTCTACATTACTCTGATCAGTGCATCATTCAAGGCTCTGTTGACTATATCTTTGGCAATGCAAAATCTTTATATCAGGTATCATCCCAATCCACAATCCTGTTGTTTATCATATCAAGAACCCTTTCATAGTTCTGCTTTTTCATGTCTCTCATGAGTTGAAGAGGGCCATTCTTAGATGGGACTGTTTTCATGATTCTTTGAACTGTTGGACGATGGAATACAGGGTGTTGCTTCAGTCTAGTGAACTGAAGGTGAAGGGGGGAGAGAGAGAGAGAGGCATGCAGGAAGGCCCCAGGGGTTTGTTTCCTCCCTTTTTCTTCCTTCTCATCTCCTCTCTCCTTGCCCCTCCACTTCGGTCACCGGACTGAAGTATGCACCTTCAAAGGACCATCGAATAGTACATGTTGGAAATTCATTCATCCAAGGGCTAGTGCTTTAACTCATCTTCTTGGAAGTTGAGGGTTTTTTTTTTTACTTTACCTAGGGTTGTATCCTCGACTCAATAGCTAATCACACAGGAGCAATATCAGCTAATCATAGAAATCCACAGGCAGAGGATTCGGGATTTTCTTTTGTCAACTGCAATGTAACAGGGACAGGGAAAATCCTCACGGCTAGAGCCTGGGTAAACTTTTCAACAGCAATTTACTCCTACTGTCACTTTCATCATATTATAGTCCCACAAGGTTGGAGTGACTGGGATGACACCGCTAAGGATAGGTCAGTGAATAATGTACATTCTACTTTGAAATTTCTTTTGCACCACAAGAAATCTAGATGAAAAAACACAGTTCAAATGCAAATACTCACAAGCTCAGTTGCTACCTCGAAATGTTCAGGACAGTGGTCTTTGGAAAATTCAACGGCAGAGGCAAAGGACGAGATAGGACTAACAGAGCGCCCTGGTCCAAAACTTTCAACATCTTCGAGGCAGATCCTTTTTTTGACAAAAAAATTCATAAACCGGCATGTATGGCTGCAAAGATCATGCAGTGATTCTGTACAGTGCAAACATATTCTTAATTGATATAAAACAAAAAGTTTTCCAACTTTGAGTGATATAAAGGACTAATCTCAATATACCCCACTCCACTCCACGCCTTTTGGTATTTCCCCCCATAACTGAGAGAAATGCAGTGCATGCATACACCCACAATCAACTCAAGATCGTCGACTTGCAAATGAAAGATCCTGGTTCCACCAATAGTACATCAAGTTAAGAGTAGATGAGACAAACATAATACTGTCAACCCTAACCAGAACTACAAAGATAACAGGGGGGGAAAAAAGATAGAGAGGTCCATATCCTTAAAGACTTAAAGTCATACCCAGATGACATGCTCTTTCCAGTGGGGGATGGAGATAAATCCAGAGCTTCCTTTCCATATCCCACGTTAGAAAGAAAAACGACAGCTTTTTGTACTACTATACTTGTATACATATGTGCAACTAAACGGGTTACCATTAGTCTTTGTTAAATGTGAAGAGATTATGGTGCTGTTGGTTCTACTTCCATTGCAACTGGCTGGTCTATGTCCCCAAGTCCTGCCAATTTGTCGGCTGCATCGTTGCTACCTTCGTCTTTATTACTACCACATGACTTGTCTGTCTCAGCCAGCAGACATGCCACCTTAACCTTTATACTAGCATCATCATGTTTACCAGCAAGATCTACATCTTTGTCTTCAAGCACTTCTCGCTGTTCAGAACAAACCCAGCCTTTGTCTTCGGTCTCGCAGACCACACTAGGTTGAACATCTGTTGGAACTTTAAGGCATGACATAGGAGAACCATCAGATTTGACCTCCTTGGTAGTAGCTGAAGATACAGAAACCTTATCTATACTACCAGCAGCTGATAAGACTGAAAGTATATCAGGATTTCCATCAATATCCTCCCACTGACCACCTACCCAATCTCTTGAAACTCTAAGCATTTTTTTCTCCACAGTCAGGAAAAAGTTTTCACCTGATAATCCTCCAAGCATCAAATTAATTGAAAAGAAAAAAGCAGTCGCAGTGTCAAGGAAAAGCAAACTACTTGCTGGTACCAAAAACTTACCAGGAAAATACACTTGATAGCTTTCGTTTCCAGAATTGTCACACCTAGTTACTACTGCCTCCCACCAGCCATCGCACCACCAGACATCAACAGGATCTCCAACTTTGAAAACAGCATCTGTTTGATCCAAGGTGACAGCGGGCCTTATAGTTGGACGGCATGTAGACCTCATTCCCAATTTATCAGGTTTGGCCAGCCTAAAGGCAGGGATGCATTCCTGAAAAGAGCAAAAAGGTACCAAACAGAACCATTAGTCCACACTGCAATATACAGATTACACAACCTGAGCAATTATCACGGAAAAACAATAATCTGCGTAAATATCCTGTCTATGAGATGAAGGCAGGCTAACTGCATAATTTTAACGCACAACCAGAACGACAAAAGCAACAACAACTTGTTTCGTGAGCTCGATATCGCTACTTGAAAGCAAGACAATGAGAGAGAGAGAGAGAGAGAGAGAGAGAGAGAAAGGGAGAGAACCTCTAGTTTATCACCACTTTCTACATCCATTACATCATCATACTGAACTTTAATCTGTTTACCAGTGACCTCCAATATAGTGCACCTGAACCAGCAGCCTCGGATACCACTGTCTTGGCACAAAAACTCTACCTTTTCATTGACACTGTAAGTTGGAGTCTGACTCCTTTGATTGGCCATATGCTTATGGAAGCTGAGTCCCATGCAGCGCAATTCATTTCTCAGGTTATCAATTGATAATGTATTTGTCCCCTGTGCACCATCCTTAGAACTTCTGCCCTTTTTTATCTTTACCTCATCACCAGAGCTAGACTCTTCATCATCAAAGAAATCAGGGCTAAAGCACGAAAAAATAGATTGATCAAAATAGCCACGTAATTTACTAAGCTTGAAAGGCTTTACTCGACTGCTCTTGAACTGTCTAACACAAAAGTGTGCTCTAGCTAATACATCTTTTGGCAGTATTGCTGCACACTTCTCATAATGATCATGAGTTAAGACAATAGCAGGACCATCTATACATTCTGCACTAATTACTTGAGCATATGGAGTAATAAATACTTCTTTAGGATGTGGCTCCTGCAAGGAAACAACACCAGAGACTTCTCGACTATGATGAAACCATCTCACTTTAACCTTCTTTTGGCCCTTTCTGTCTTCATACATGTCTTCGATAAAAGCAATGTACTGGTTCTCTCTTTCAGCCATGACATAGACAAATGATTGTACCTGATACCACAGGATAGCGTAGATAAATTTCCTTTTTTAAAAGAACAAAAGGCTAGAGTATTTTGAAGTAATAAGAAAATGAATCGATAACTATCAATCACATTGACAAATATTTTACATGCCAAATTATGGGGATTTAACTATGTTTGTATAAGAGAATTAGACCTTTAACTAAACAACGGCAATAGATAATGCTAGATAACAAATTGAATACTATCAATCTACTTCTGAAATTTATATATTTCATGTACTCGCACTCATACGGATCCAGTGCCAAAATTAGAAATAAAGGCTTCATATCTTTTGGCCGTTCTACAGGCAAAAAAAAATAGCAACAACAACCACACACACACACACACAGCAAACAAATCCTCAACTTTGAAACTCTGAGGAATCGATAAAAGCTCACCACTATCGTGATCCCATTCCTGCAAAACGCTGGGAAGTGCTTAAGCTGTTTGCCACATAACCACGGAACACCTGACCATACTATATCTGATGAATGTCCTCTAAAACTCATGGCAAAACGACCCTGAAATCAATTTGTCAAACGAAGGCACACTAGAAAAGTTGGTGATGAAATCAAAATAGTAAAATGAGCACCTTGGACTCTCTTGTTTGAGTTTGTTGAAAATCAGATCCAAAACTTGAGTCATCTTTAGGCGACCCTAAAATAGAAGGCAAAAGCAAGGTTCCAATTTTCAAAAATCTAGTTAGCCCATCGGAATGTAGTATAGGAACATGCTGACATTTGGAAGGGAGGGCGAGATGGACCAATAGAAGGACACCAAACGCGTGGAATCTGATTTCTTGCGTTATATTTCCTAACCTTATTGGTCCACGTCATTCCCTCTCATCGCATTTTCTCATGTCAGAAAATTATTCTTCCATCTAATGGGCTTCAAGCCCATCTATATAGCATGTGAAGCTAGTATCTTTTAAATAACAGGCCATAAAAAATTTAAGAAGCATATTTAATAATGATAATCCGACTTAAGAGCCCACTACACCCACCACAGCACCAAAGGTTCCCTTTATTCCCCCCTTGAGAATGGAAAACAAAAAGCACCAAAAATAAACTAATAACTGGTACTACTAAAGCATCGAATGAGTGGAACCCTTCCACAAGATTAGGAATTGAAAAACGAAATTTTGCTCACTTAATCAGTACAGGGCATAAGGATTTTCAGAGCAAAGAGGTAACGGATACAAAATGAGGTATCTCCTTTGTTTGGTAAGAAAATAAATCACAAGAGGATCAGATTGAGCCCTTAATTAATTCAATAACACATAAAACATAATAGAGCCTAAAAGGAACATATTAGGTTATATTTTCCCCAAAATGAGAAATCTGTCCTTGTTGTTATGACAAGATCCATACTTAGGCCTTTTAACATCAATAAGAAGGATATTCACTTGACCCACTTTTCCAGTACTATGCCATGCATTTAGGCATCAACAAATAACATTTTTTACCGCAATACTTGAGCAAGTCCATCATTCATCTTAATGAGCAACATATCCTTCTCTATATCTTGACATCAGAAGAAGTGAAAATGTGATGCATTCACTTTCTTCAAATACTGAATTTACTGAGAAGGCTAGTCACCAAGACAGTAAACCCGGAAGATGAAACAATAAACTATTCAAAAAGAATAAAGAAAGGGGAAGGCATAAATGTCATTCAGTAAGTTTCTCTCAAAGCAATCAATACAAACACAATGGATACCCTATCAGACAAGAATAAGAATGAAAGAGATGCAAACTTACGAAACAACGTAATTTTCGTGAAAACAGAGCATCACCTATTAAAATTTGAAAATGAATTTGGAAATATGCTTAGAATGAAAAACTCAAAACTTCACTGTTGTCATAATGAGCTACATAACGAAGCAAAGATCGATGATTAAAAAAAATTTAAGTGTTTGATTTCCATAATGGAAATAAATTTGGACCTTCGGTATCACTAAGCTAATATGTACCAAGGGGAATGTATTTGGACTGAAAGCCATTCTGGTCTTTCCAAGAGGTATCAAGTCCAAGGCCTCATCAGTCACGGGGCTCGTAACTCCTTTGGGAGCTTAGAACTGATTAAGAATCTCAAAGTTGAATAAAAGAACATGTTCAGGGGGGAAATGCTACTCTGGAGAGGCAAGGAAAATACAACATGAAGAAAATAGGAATTACTTGAATAATCACTATGTGTATGATGCTTTGATAGCATAGAAGTAAGCCAATTGACGACCTCCCTCCTTGATCTCCATCGGAAGCCAGCATGAACTGAGTTTTCCGACCCATAAGCATTCAAGAATTCATCAGCAACGACGTAAAACATGTGCCTAACACTTCTCTCAGTACCCACAACAGCGAGAACAGACTCCCCTGAAGAATCCTTCAAGTAATAATGGACTACACGGTTGCCCCTCTCTTTGGAAACATATTGTTCTTTCCATTCCACAAAAAAATTGTCATTTGCCGACATGGTTGGATACAGGTACACCTAAAAAATTAACCAACTGTCAAACCATAAAGAAGGCAGATGTCAAAGAGATCAGATGCACCCTTTATGAAGGTAAATGGTGTTCGCCTACTTCACTAAGCTGCCTACAAGGATACATCCGTTATAAGATTACCTTGAATAAGAGCTATAATCCTTTGTCCTCAGGCAGTTTATTCACAAATAAAGTCCACATAACAAAAACCCCTATAAAGCCAAAGCCAATATAACCATCCACATAAAAGAACTGGGGGAAGAACAAAGTTGGGAATTTGATAGAACAGAACAGACCACAGTAAAGCTCACACATGTACAGATCTACAAACCTATTTCTGATTAAACAATTCAAAGTATTCAACCTCTCCACACCTAAATTCCTTACTTTGAGCCCAAAAAACATAAAACAAAGAAAGTTCTCAAACTAGGAAAAGAAAAGACTCAAGAAAACACATATGGGCATCAGACTTACAGATGTAAGAAAAGAAACAAAACTGCGAAGGTACTGCAGGATTTCTGCCGCCAAGGCTGTCAGTAACAGCGCTTATCTGTGGCAAAACATCAAGAAAAAGCAAGAAAATATTTGCCCTGCAACTCTGGGACCAAATGAATACTTAGCAATGAAAAGGGGAGGCGGAATCATAGCTGCGATGATGAAAAATGGCGTGGAGAAGGTAAGGGAGGGATAGGGAGAAGAAGAAAATAGACATTTTTGTTTTTTCTTTCAAATTTTCGTATATTCAAGCAGCTATTAAACTAGACGGATAATCAATAGTGAAGGTTGTATGTATATATATGTGTAGGTTACCATATTCATAAAATTTTCTTGGCATGTGTCCCCATGCTATTGGCTCCTTCTCTTTCTGCTTCACATCATTTTATTTATTAAGGTAATTACAAAATATACATTTAACTTGATAAAAAAAAAAAATTTGTTGCGCACCATTAAGTCATCTTGTGATTCGTTTTTTGCACTTTTCTTGTTATAATTATGGTATCCAACATAGGTAACCATAACTAATCTCCGATTGAAAATGTTCTCCAAAAAGTGATTCGTTTATCTTAAGATTCATTTTTGAACTTTTCTTGTTATAATTATGGTATTTATCACCGACAACAATGACTAATCTCCGGTTTGTTTACCGGTGATTTGTGTTTGAACGTTCATGAAACAGAATGCACTCTTATGTTTTTATTAATTAAAAGTGTGTATTTATTAATTTTTATTTCACCGTTACTAGTTTATAGTAGTGTAGTATAATGTATCAATGTGATAACAAGACAGTTTTTTAATCGATTATAAATAACTATTAATTCACAAGTCAATAACTCTTTTTTTTTTTAATAAAACAAGTCAATAGTTCTATTCCGTAATATCATTTTACGACATTTTTTTGCTTTTAATTGCAAAGTTCACTTTTGAATGTGAGCATTCATTTCATGACAACTTTTATAATGTTTTTTAGGGATAGTTACAAGGGAAAAATCACCTTTTGTACCATGTGATTTGGTTATTCTTCAATTGCTTTTCTGGTGTTTAAAATTACATACTTAAAATTCATGTGCTTTTGGACTGATGAGAAAATGACGTTTTCAGGTACAAACCGTCGGAAATTAGTTTAAAAAAAGAGTATTTCGGTCATTTCATATTTTTCATCTTCCACCTTCCAACCTCCATTTCCACGGTTGTTTTGAAGCTCTACTTCCCTCTGCAAAAACTTCTGAAACTTACATTGCTCTTCTCCATTCATATGATGCATCAAAAATGGTACAGAAGGCTGAGGGTGTGTTTGAAAGAATCAAAGAAGAGAATTTCGCAAATCCACCATCCTTCCACCAGCCCGTCCCCACCAGCCGCCAGCCCCGCCTCCCACCAGCCCTATTGATTTGGTTTTAGAGTTGATTAATGTTGGGAACAAAAGGAATGCAGTAAGGTTCATATTTAATGGATTGAATCGGTTTGCAGATAGTCTTCCCGATCCTAGGACAAAGAATCAGCTGGTGACAGAAGCAAATTGCTAATGGTTTGGTTACCGCTGCTCAATTAGGCATAAGAAAGAAATTCACCCCCAGCAGCTTCCGGGAGAGGATGGTGAGGCTAGATGCAGGTGACCCTCCATCTAGTCTTACCACCCCTCTTGTTGTCACGTGTCGCGTGGTCACAAAAGGAGTGAGGAAAGTGGGGGTGAGGAGATCACAACCCGCATCTTCCCACTTCTCCCACATCCTCAACTGCACCAGGTTGCCACCAACACATCCAACGTTTTCTGCCCAGATTCCCAACAACTACCGCACATCAATTATTTACAACGTCCATTGTTGCAATCAGCAAAATCAACGTAGTCCTTATCTCTCATCTCGATCAGGTTTTCTGTTATACGTTGTAACGCTGCACGCCACAAATCGGGAAATGGACTTGTCCCAAGTTTATTCGATTAAAATGGTGTATGAATTTACTTTTGTAGCTAAATACAGTAAAAATACAGCAATAAAGAGCATTTACAATCAGTTTCATTAAGAACCTGCAGAAGGATGGACACAACAAAGCTCGATATGTAGATAACTGCATGAATTTGAAGTACAACAGGGTCAATTAAAGTGACAGTATAACTGATTATGAAAGAGTTCCATAGCTTTTGAAGCTTGGGACATTTGAAGATCATTGACAACATAGACAACAAGAGATGCCTGAGCTGAGGTAACAATATTCGATCCACAATTACAAGAGAAGAAACAACCAATCAGAATGATCCAAATATATGAACTATTTTACTCATAAAATTGTTGATTAGATAGGGAAACAAGACAACAAGAAGAGAGCAAGTAAGAAAGAACTTGGCTTGAGGCGTGCAGAACACTTTCCGTAAGGAATATTTGCCCCCACTTGATGCTGCAGGGTTATAGGCAAACTTCCTCCTAGGATACAACAGCCAACAATCTCTAATCCTCAGCAAATAGGATTGAGAAACAATGAACTTTCTGAAAACAAGAGTGTTCTTGAGCAAGAAGAAGAATATGGAATGCTTGATTGTATATGTTGCAAGATCAGATTTCTAATGGGTTATAATAGCCTATTTATAGGCTTTCAAACTCCAGAAAGTCGTTGGAAGAGGTTGCATGGCGATTGGACATGTCTTTTGGTGCAAAAGATGTGAATTTTCATGAAAAAACACGTCTGTCAGGACATCGATCGATCGATGTGATCGATCGATGTCCTCAGTTCAACATCGAACCCTGCACTCTGGACATCGATCGATCGATGTATGTGACATCGATCGATCGATGTCATCGATTGATGTCCTCAGTCAGACATCGATCTCTGCTCCAGGACACATCGATCGATCGATGTGATCTACATCGATCGATCGATGTCATCGATCTATGTCGGCAGAATACTCAACTTCATTTTCAAGCCACATAGATCTATCCATTTGATACATGAATCGATCCAAGTCATGAGTCAAGCTATTCTTGCTTATTCCAACACCATTTCACCTTCATCTTTGATCTCAAACATTCATTCTTCGTTCCATTGCCTTTACAAACTATTATAACAATCCCCCACTTAGTTTGTAAAGCAACTTATGACATTTCATGCATTTAAGAAGTATCTTTCGATTTGAACCTCTTATTAGTATAACATCTCAAAGTTCTAACGAAATCATGATAGCTAAAAAGCCTTGAATCAGATTCCTATGTGCTAGAACCGAAAACATTATACACATGAAAACACACTCTCAATCGAAGTCCATTTTAAGCCGCACTTTATGGCCTTGTGCTACCCCTAGTATTCATGAACATTTCAAGATCATTGATTGTCGAAGCGGCACCACTTCCCATGTTCATATAGGTGACAATTAAGATAAATCATCTTAACTCGTCATTAAGAGTGTTTTAACACTCACCCTCCTTTAACACTAACATTCCAATTCTTTAAAGATCAATGTCGTGCGGCTTGATTCTTTAAAGATCAATCGTAGTGTTTTAATACCTCACTTTGTGACTTGTTGTTACCCATTGAACCTTTGGCTAGTGGTATGCTAGACAAGGTCGGGTTTCTATCACAAGAAAACTTATCCCATACGTCTCAATCCCATCCCTAAAGATGTACTTTGTACCAAGTCTTTTGACAGACTCTTTGTTAACGGATCCGCCAGGTTATTGCAGGATCTGACGTACGCAATGGCTATTACACCATCAGTTATTAATTGCCTTACATAATCATGCCTAAGGCTGACATGTCTAGATTTTCCGTTATAGATTTTACTATAAGCTCTAGACATCGTTGCTTGGCTATCACAATGTAAAGAAATGGCTGGCATCGGTTGTGGCCACAACTCTATATCCAATAATAGATTTCTCAGCCATTCCGCTTCTTTACCTGCAGAACCCAATGCTATGAATTCGGATTCCATTGTAGAATGAGTTATGCATGTCTGTTTCTTTGAAGCCCAAGAAACAGCACCACCAACCAATGTATATTTCCAACCCGTAGTAGACTTGTTATCACCAACACTAGTTATCCAACTAGCATCAGTATAACCTTCTAACACGGCTGGAAAATTATTATAAAACAATCCGTAACTCATAGTCCTCTTCAAGTATCCAAGTACTCGCCCGATTGCCTTCCAATGGTCTATACTAGGATTACTAGTATACCTTGATAATTTACACACCGCAAAGGCAATATCCGGTCTAGTGCAATGCATAGCATACATCAAACTACCAATCGCACTAGCATATTCTAATTGTGCCACCGCTCTATCGGTATAACCAGTCAATTTGTATGAGGCATCGAATGGTGTGTTTGCTTCTTTGATCTCCAAGTGTTTGAACTTGTTCAACACTTTGTTTATGTAATGAGATTGACAAAGAGCAAAACCCCCACTATGTTTGGACACCTTAATTCCTAATATAGTATCTACCTCACCCAAATCTTTCATTTGGAATTGTGAAGTTAAATACTTCTTTGTTTCATTTACTCTTTCCATATTAGTACCGATAATAAGCATATCATCTACGTACAAACAAATAATGACACCATATTTGTCTGTAAACTTGGAATATACACACTTATCTGCACCATTATGTCGGAAACCATCCTTCAAAATGATAGTGTCAAACTTTTCATGCCATTGTTTCGGTGCTTGTTTCAGTCCATACAATGACCTTATCAATTTGCACACTTTGTGCTCATTCCCTGGAAGTACAAAACTTTCCGGTTGTTCCATATAGACCTCTTTGTCTAAATCACCATTGAGAAATGCAGTCTTAACATCCATTTGATGTATAACCAAGTTATTAATGGATGATAAAGCCAACAACACTCTAATAGACGTTATTCTTGCTACAGGAGCATAAGTGTCAAAATAGTCTATCCCTTCTCGTTGTCTAAAGCCTTTGGCTACTAATCTAGCCTTGAAAGTTTGAAGTGAACCATCCGTATTGTATTTCCTTCGAAATACCCATTTACATCCAATAGCTTTGGAACTTGGAGGCAAATTAGCAAGAATCCACGTATTGTTAGACAATAACGAATTCATCTCATCATCAATAGCTTCCTTCCAAAATGATGCATCTCTCGATTGCATCGCCTCCTTATAGGATTTTAGATCATCTTCAACGCTTAGTACAATAGGTGTTTGATTAAACACCTTTGTCCTATTACCTTCAACTAAGAAAGTAATGGATTGCGAAGAAATGAAGTCCGGATGTAAATACTTTTCCTTTCTAGCACGCTGACTTCTCCTAACCTCAGTTGGAGAATCTTGATTTTGTTCATCAGTACTAGAAGGATCATTGGAGAAATCTCCAACAATAGGTTCATTCAAATTCTCACTTGTTGAACTTTGATTTGAATCTGTTCTCAAGAATTTATTCTCAAGAAATTCAACATCTCTAGACTCTACAACCACATTGGATTCTAAATCTAGAATCCTATATGCTTTAGAGTTTTCGGCATATCCAATAAAAACACCTTTAAGAGCTCTTGGCCCTAACTTAGTCCTCTTTGGATCCGGAACTCTATAATAGGCTAGACAACCCCAAACTCTAAGATAACTTAGATTTGGACTTCGTTTCTTCCATATTTCATATGGAGAAACTTTGAACTTCTTAGAAGGAATTCTATTATGAATATGACAAGCCGTTAACAATGCTTCTCCCCACAAATTCTTTGGTAATCCAGAGTTTATTAACATTGCATTCAGCATGTCAACTAAACTTCTATTCTTTCTTTCAGCCAAACCATTTTGTTGAGGTGTATATGGAGCACTTTTCTGGTGTATGATACCATTTTCCTCACAGAATTGATTAAATTCAAGAGGAAAGTATTCACCACCACGATCACTCCTTAGAACTTTGATTTTCAATCCCGATTGATTTTCGACTTCCATTGTATATACTTTGAACATGTCAAAGGCTTCATCTTTATGCCTTAGTAAATATACATAAGTATATCTAGAGGCATCATCAATGAATGTAATGAAATATCGATTACCACCTCGGGTTAAAACTCCGTTCAATTCACAAATATCTGAATGAACAAGTTCTCAGAGTTCAGTTTTCCGTTCTATTTTCGGAAACGGTTTCTTTGTCATTTTAGCTTGTATGCATACTTCACATGTTCTTTCATTTTCATCTTTACAAGAAATTAAGGCATGCTTAGACATGAACTTAATAGTTGTATTACTAACATGTGCAAGTCTATCATGCCACAATGAAAAAGAATAATCAACAGAGTAAACAGAAACTGCGGAATTTTTATTGATACTCAGCTTAAACATCTCGTCGCAAGCATATCCCTTGCCAACAAAGATACCATTCTTGGACAATATAATTTTGTCCCCCTCCATTACAATCTTGAATCCACTCTTACAAACGAGACTAGCAGAAACAAGATTCTTAGTTTTCTCGGGTACATGTAGTACGTTGACTAATAACAACTTCTTACCAGAAGTAAAGTCTAACTCAATACTACCTTTACCCAAGACTCTTGTGGCACTGCGGTTCCTCATAAGAACTTGTTGGCTGTCATCCACAACATGGTAGGTCTTGAATAGATCCTTGTTGTTGCATACATGCACTGTTGCACCCGAATCGAACCACCAATCTCTTGTGATTTCGTTCGTAGCCATATGAAGTTCTGTTACCATGCCAACATGCAAACCCGAGACCATTGCAACCAGTTGATCGGTTCCAATGTCTATCATATTCGCATTGTTGACATTCTGAGAATCACCTCCCTGTTTTTGTTTCTTTCGAAACCAACAGTCCTTTTTCAAATGACCTTTCTTGCCACAATTATAGCATCTCTTGCCTTTCTTAGATTCTGCTTTGTCTGTGGATCCAGCATAATCGGAGTTCTTCCTTTTGTTTCCAACTGAAACCCCTCCTTTCTCTTTGACATAATGCACTCTAGGTGCATCGTCCGAGACATGTCTCTTTACAAGACTCCTCGTCTCTTCTTCAATTCACAGATGCTTTTGAAGTTGTTCAAGGGAAAAGGATTCAGTTGAGTGTAGTAATTTCTTCCTGTAGTCATTCCAACTAGGAGGAAGCTTAGCAATGATTCCTCCTACTTGTAATGCCTCAGAAACTTCTACACCCAACTCTTTCAGTTTGGACACAATGACCTGCAACTCGTGCACTTGGTCCATGACTGAAATATTTTCAACCATCTTAAAATTAAAATACCTCATCACCTGGAATTTGTTTGCGCCTTGTTTTTCGTTGTTGTACTTGAACTCCAAGGCGTTCCATATCTCCTTCGGTGATGATGTTGCCGTGAATAAATCGTAGATACGATCTGACAAGTTGTTGAGGATATGCCCTCGGCAAAGCATATTATCCTCATGTCTCTTCCTCCAAGCAGCCTTGATCTCCTCGGAGTCCTCTTCTTTCGGAGTTGGCAAATCCTTCAGATTTGGGTCGAGACAGTACCCAATCTGAAGTGCAGTCAGAAGGAACAACATCTTGTCCTTCCATCTCAAGTAGTTGGTACCATCAAATCGGTCCAACTTCATGCTCTCTTGACTCAAGAATGTCTTTGAATCCATATTCAAATTTTCCTTACGATTGTTGATTAGATAGGGAAACAAGACAACAAGAAGAGAGCAAGTAAGAAAGAACTTGGCTTGAGGCGTGCAGAACACTTTCCGTAAGGAATATTTGCCCCCACTTGATGCTGCAGGGTTATAGGCAAACTTCCTCCTAGGATACAACAGCCAACAATCTCTAATCCTCAGCAAATAGGATTGAGAAACAATGAACTTTCTGAAAACAAGAGTGTTCTTGAGCAAGAAGAAGAATATGGAATGCTTGATTGTATATGTTGCAAGATCAGATTTCTAATGGGTTATAATAGCATATTTATAGGCTCTCAAACTCCAGAAAGTCGTTGGAAGAGGTTGCATGGCGATTGGACATGTCTTTTGGTGCAAAAGATATGAATTTTCATGAAAAAACACGTCTGTCAGGACATCGATCGATCGATGTCCTCAGTTCAACATCGAACCCTGCACTCTGGACATCGATCGATCGATGTCATCGATTGATGTCCTCAGTCAGACATCGATCTCTGCTCCAGGACACATCGATCGATCGATGTGATCTACATCGATCTATGTCCGGCAGAATACTCAACTTCATTTTCAAGCCACATAGATCTATCCATTTTATACATGGATCGATCCAAGTCATGAGTCAAGCTATTCTTGCTTATTCCAACACCATTTCACCTTCATCTTTGATCTCAAACATTCGTTCTTCGTTCCATTGCCTTTACAAACTATTATAACAAAAATGAAATGCTAAAAAAGACAAAACCAAATTTATTCACAACACTAAAAGCAGAACATCGTTTCCGTATCTTTACTCGACTTTTTTTTTTAAATTTTTTGGTACAATAACGGTAAGATGATTCAAAAAGACAAAATCATTATTGTTGATTTCATTTTTAATTTACTCAACAATTTTGTTATAATGTTGAATTTAAAGATCACATAGAGTACTCCGAATGCATGTTTTCATAGAGTTCAATTTAATGAGGAGAGAAAGCTTTCTGTTTTTCCTTGGGTCTGCATCGGGGAGGGAGAAGGGGCATTCATAGTCGGGGAGAAGGGGGAATGGAGAAGGAGGAGAAGGATGGGAAGAAAAAGAATAATAATAATAATAATAATAATAATAATAATAATAATAATAATAATAGTTTAATGGAAGGGGCATTTATGTCTTTACAGCAATTCTGACCAAATTTTCACCTGAAAATGCTATTTTTTCATCAGTCTAAAAGCATAGGGGTGTTAAGCATATAATTTTAAACATCATGGGTCAATCGAACGAATAGCCAAAGCACAAGGGAGCAAAATGTGATTTTCCCTAGTTACAAATGTCATATTCTACCCCCGAAAAAAAAGTACATTACATTTTTTCTTTACATATTTTTATTTATTGATTAGGAAAATAGAATTATGATATTACTGTTCAACTATGAGTGACTTATTTTAATACTTCTTGTAGTTTAAGATTTGGTAGATTTAGGTCAAAGGACAAAATTAAATTTTAACCCCATAAGATAAAAAAATAATGTCCAATTTTATTTCACACGTTGTGGTTAGAATGTAACGTTAACCATTCTTTACTAGCACGTTTGCCGTGGAAGATTACATACTTAATTAAGAGTGATTTAATATGATAAATTTATTAAAACCACATTTATTAAAATTAAGTTATATTAAAAGTTCAGAGTCAAGATAGAAAAGCTTTCATCAGGCTTTTCAACTCTCTATTGGGGGAAATTGGATCATTATTATTTCAAAAAGAGTGGCATAATGTTTACATCAGACATCAACACTACATGTACTATGTGTAACTATACAATATCCACAAAAATGCTAGCAAGATCCCACGCTAGGTGTAAATTCCGTGCCCTGTCAAAAATAACGCGAACTACATGGTGAATCTCTGGCAATGCTTCTTCCTCTCCTAACAACGTCTTGTTCCTCCACATCCAGATCGCGTAACACCCTTCTCGAAAGATGTAGGCCCACTGTATATTGTTAGTGCCACTTCCAAAATTCCTCTCGAGGTTGAGGTCAATCCATGCCCCCAAGTCATTTGTGCTACAGAAAAAGGAGTTCCAACTGGCCTGGGGTAGCAGTCTTTTCCAAATCTTCATTGCCCAAGTGCAATCACGTAAAGCATGTAGTCCCGTGTCTTCAAAATGTCCACATAGTTGGCATGCTTTGGAATCGCGGATCTGTCGCCGGAAAAGCATGCTGCCTGTAGGTAGCTTATCCAGTCGTGCTTGCCATAGCAATAGATTTGTTCTTTGAGGACCCTTTAATCGCCAAATCTGCTTCCATTTTCCCTCTTCAGTAGTGTTTAAACGGTCAAATTGTAGTTCATATGCTGACGACACTGTGAACCTACCCTGCGAAGTCCCTGTCCAAACTGCATTGGTGCATCCGTCATTGTCATCCGGATCATGCACGCTGTACTGGCGTAGCCCAGCATGAATAAGGGGAAGGACTGAAACGATGCTGCGCCAAGTACACGAACATGATTTCCCAGTGGCATTATATTGCCATGGGTCCCCATATTTTGCTCTAAGAATTCTCACCCATAATGTGTTTTCGTCGCACAGCAGTCTCCAAGCCAATTTGGCTAATATAGCACAGTTCATATATGTTAGATTTTTAATACCCGTGCCTCCGCCGCTCTTCGGACGACATATCTGGTGCCATGCCACCGTGTGTAGCTTCCTGTTTTGCGAGAACTCCCCCCAGAAGAAGCTTCGGTTTACCTGCTCCAATTTTTCCAAAATATTTCTTGGTAAGGCCACTGTCTGCATGGCATAAGATGGAACAGCTGAAGTTACTGATTGTATAAGGATATTCCGGGCCTTCAACTCTCTATTCATCATAAGAGTTCATGCTTTCTTTCCTGCATTTTGTGCCAATCAATCCTTGAAGCCATTTCCAGCATCTAAACCATTAAGCAGTGGCCAATGGCAAAAAAATTCATCTAGAAAGGACACACGAGACTTAGCCATCCTATATATATAGTAGAATAAGATGGAAAAAAACTCGGATTTATGTTGGCAAATACATATGTAATTCCATAATATATACTAACTCTTTTCATATTATCGTTCTTTAGTTGCATATCTCTTTTGTATTGACTAAGCAGTAATATAAATTTTTGGAAGATTGGTCGATATAATTCAAACTCATGATCTCTTATTCTGATTCGAAAGCTTAAGTTAAAGAGATAAATTTACATATTTGACACGCCCTCTACCTACAACAACAACATTTGAAACGGTAGGAAAGAGGAGTAAAGGCAGACTCAAACTGACTTGGAATGAGCGGATTAGGCATGACTTACTACATTTGCATCTCTCTGAGGACATGATCCACAATATGAGTTCATGGAGACAAATGATTAAGATTAAGGAGGTTTAGACAAAATATAGGACAGCTTAGAGTATACTTAGGGGCTTAGATACTCTGTACATTTTAGGTTGACTTGACACTTTTTTGTTTTTCTCTTTGTCTTTTATTATTTGTGCATATACACGTTAATCTATGCATGTGTATATAGAGCCGTGAGTCTCAATGGAATCAAACTTTTTATCTTTTAGGATGAAATTATTGTTTGCATGTCTTTCATCCTCTCCAGACCATAACAATAGTTTTTAATATTGTTGGAATATCGTGTTGTTATTATTTCCCTATCAAGTGTATGTTCATATACGTTATTCATTCATCTGCCACTAAAACCACCGTTTTATGTTCGAATTGTATGTGTCAAGCATATTGATAATTATTTTACATAATATCTATTTGAAACATCATTACGTTTACACCATATTATTCTGATACAGTTTTTAACAAATTATAAACCATAATTTTTCTCATACCGTTTCACCATGCAAAAAAAAAAAAAAAAAGAGGAGTAAAATTTTGAATATCACTAACAAAATAGTTTATACAATTCATGTTGATGAATTATTATTATACATCAAATTTATTGTTACTTTTGTATATCACAAATGAAAAACCATGATGATGCAAATTGCAAAGTGTGTTACGTTTACATACTAGTTTGTTTTTGTGGGCTTATTTTACATGAATTTTCTTTGTTACTCTTCCACTGGATCGTAACCGGGCACCCAATCAGAAGCCCCATTATACTTCAACTTGCTTGTCTTCATAGAAACAAGTTTAAATGTAATGTAAAATCAGATTCTCCTGTGAGTCACTGAGTTGGTCGTAAAAGAATTAGAAAATTTAAAGTAAGTGGAAGAACCTTTTCATTCCTAATAGAGTCAAGGACATATTCTTGGAATATGATCAAACAAAGTAAAATGACTCACTAAATTGGTGGCGCTTCTGAAGTAACAGTTGATCCATACAGATTGACGCATCATTACGGATCATCGGGAAACAAACCCTGTTCTTAATACATGGGTATGATTGCGTACATCCGACTGTAAAAATTGGAAGAACATGTAAAAATTGTTGAAAGTAAGTGGAAGAACATGTAAAAATTGGACATCGATATCATTTTTAATAACTTTTGGACTGGATTGTGTTTGAAATATAAAGTCAGAAACTATACTCCTATTAACTGAGAAATATTATGACAGTGCAGAAAGTATACAGGAAATGGATTACCAGTGAAGACATGGGCCTATTATATACACCAACATGTGATTGAACAAACAACTAAAGATTTATTGATGTATGATACATAGATAAACTTTATATATAACCTTATCTGATGGGAATAAACAAGTATTATAATATATTAATAAGTTGCAAACCTTGAACTAGTATGTGATCTTACCTTTCCTTTGTGTTTTTAGTCTGTCTAATGTGTTTCATTTCTTTTATAATATATTAATACTCTAACGATATTGTTGTTGCTGGGATATACTGGATACGGATGATGATGATGAGTCTGTCTAATGTGTTTCATTTCGGTTTACTATATAATACATGTGGAACCCTATCATGTCTCACACATTACATAACAAAAAACCGTGAAAAATTATACTTGAGAGAGATGAATATTTTTAGTCATGTAAATTAGAAACCTTACGGCCACTTAAATTGGTAAGGTTTTTACCAGACAACTTAAATAATGTATCTACTGCAAACTGGGTCAGTAATACTTTAAATTAATTGGATCACTACTATAGCTTAAGTCAGTACTGATTCGGAGAATAATATTACATGTACGTGTTCTGATTCAAACTCTTGTTCTCTCAACAAAAATATCAATTCAGCTATGTATTCGGCCGACTTCGTAACATACTTGAGTGATTGGCGAGAGGCTTTTGTCTTTTCAAGGTGTGGGGTGGGACCATAACGTAAAATTATTCGATTAATTCACCAATCCAAGCGGTGACGTTTCGTAGCCATTCGTGTAGAAGCAGCCACTAATAGCTACCCGCAATCATATGCGCAAAAATCCGGTACTCCTAAAATCTGGCCGGCTCAATCTGTGAAAGATTTTCCTTGTGCCAAATGCAACATACTCCTTGAATTTCTGCCATTAACAACCGGAATCTCTAGCTTTCCGGCTTCCAAGTTTCAGTAACAAGCACCGAATGATGTATCTATCTTTAGATTGAAGCTGTTCAGGTGAGTGTTCATGTCTGTCCACTTCCTTCAATTGATATTTCGATCCTGCGTTTCCTTTTATCGTATTCTTTTCCATGGTTTGGATTCAGAAATCTTGACAACTTTGACTCATGTCTTTGTTCCACAGCTCATTTCAATTGTTTTTAGTCGCAATTCATATTCTAATGTTATCTTATATAATCTGTATGTTGAAGATAATTATTTTTTTCATTTTCTAGCTATCCAAGTGGAATTTTAGTGTTTTAGCTGAATACAGAAGTCTTGGTGTGACAGCAAAAGCTAGAGCTACAGACGATAAGAGGCCACAATTTGAGTTGACGAAATTGCCTGTCTAAAAAATCTTTTGGCAGGATGTTTCCATGCTTGTCTGCAATTCAGCATGGACCTTTTTAGTATGTTAGCTTCCCTGGTCATGATTCAGTCAGCTTGCTATTAGATTAATGTAGTTTATTTAGCTAGTATTCACTAGTCCCCCCCCCCCCCCCCCCGGGTTCACAATTCGTTAGTTATTTAGAGGTAAAACTTCAGTTACCTTTTAATGCTTTGTTTTACTGCCCTTACCCAACTACACATTACAAGGCATAAATTAAGACAAAAGTCAATCATCATAGTAGTTGTTGCACTAGCCTTTATGGGTACTATGAATGTTTTATTTACACTTACAAAAAAAAGTGTTATTTGTTAGAATTATCAGAATATTTTACTTACCATACTTAGGATAGACAGGATTTGATCCGTTACGTAATTATAGCAATCAGTGTAATTAGCATTAGTGTGATTTGATTCTTTACCTTGTATAGACTAATCAAACCAATACAAATACATGTAAAGGGGATGAAGGAATTGTATCTCAGAAAAATACAAAGAAACGTTTTTCACATTCAACTTGTTTTTACTGCTTGACATGGTATCAGAGCAGGAGAAATTCCTCTCTGTGTTTCTGTTTTGAATCTTGGCTCAGATTTCTCATCATTGCCAGAATTGTGTCAAAAATTGTTGGCTCAGAAACATCCTCATCGCCACAATTCAAACCTTCTTCTAGTATACTGTTCATACCCTTTCTCAGCCAAGAGTGCCACCAAATATCCATACCTGTCCTTATCTTGATAACGTTTTTTTAGAACCTGCAAAAACATCAAACAATGTCAAATACCTCAGATAACCCACATGAATCACCAGAAACATCAGAAAAAATGCCAAAACTCCCTGATAACTTTGATCTCTCTGCCGAGTTTGCTAAATTCTTGCAAACTCAAATTGTCCCGGCTTCACAGCCAGTCATACCCACCGTATCTGACAATTTGATCTTGAAGATCAAATTGAACTCCAACAATTACCCATTGTGGTGCAATTTAATGCGAAGAGCACTTCTTGGCAGGGGGAGGAGCACCCACATCACAGGGGTTCCTCCACCCCCCCTGCCAACCGATGTGAATTTTGCCAAGTGGGAACAAGATGACCAACTTGTTTTCACATGGTTAATCGATAATATGGATGAGAGTCTGGTTAATAATGCATCTAGCTATCCAACTGCGAAAGCACTTTGGGATGGATTAGCTATAACATACGGATCAGGGGTTGACCCTTTACAAACCTTTGATCTTCACAAACAGGCGTATACACTAAAACAGGGGACCAACACACTGGATGCATGTTGGAACCAGTTGCAAAGCCTATGGAGAGCCATAGACAGTAAGAGCCCGAACCCCATGGAATGTCCACAGCACATACAAAAATTTACCCAATACATACAGGAGCAACGATTGTACCAACTCTTGATGGCTGTAGATGACAAATTCGCAGCCACCAAGAAGGAGATACTAAAGAGGGACCCTAGACCGACTGCAGAAGCTGCTTACAGTGAACTGCGCAGATCTGATACCGAAAACAGGTTACTGAAACTTACCCCCTCGGATTCTTCACTGGGGGTAGGTTTGGGACAGGGCTTAACAGCAAAAGGTCCCAGCTTTCAAGGGAAAAACGCTGGAGAACAGAGACGAGGAGGACCCAATACCCCCCGCTCAGGAGCACCATCACGGCGGGGGGAAGAAAAAGGAAATCAGGAGTGTTCACACTGCAAAAAGAAGGGTCATACCCGAGATAAGTGTTTTAAACTCCATGGATATCCCGAATGGTGGGAGGAGTTTAAAAAGAAAAACCAGGCTACTGCTGCACAGGCCACCGGAGAGGGTGACAGCAACAGAAAGGAAGAAGATCTGACCGGAGAAAGGCCCGTCGAGAAACCAGGAGGTGGCTCCATGTACACTTCTTCCCTGAGATCACCATGAAGGAAAGCATTTTTTACATCAAATTGTCGTAGAGGCCAGTGTCGTGAAGCCGCAACTGAAAAAAGGACTCGAATGGTATCAATTCTAGCCACAGGTGAGAATGTCTCAGAGTAGTCGATGCCGTATGTCTGTGTGTACCCTTTCGCCACTAGCCTCGCTTTGTGCCTTTCTATACTCCCATCTGCTTTATACTTGGTGGTGAAAACCCATCTACAACCAACAGGCCTTTTTCCAGGGGGTAAGGAGCATTTTTCCCATGTTTCATTCTTGTTAAGGGCATTCATTTCACTGAGCATGGCTTCTTTCCACTTTGGTTTTCTCAACGCCTCTTCAACCGTCCGTGGGATCTCATCAGAGCATAGTGTCCCAAAGAACCCTTGGGCAATATCACTTACCCCTCTCTTTGAGTGATTCAGGGGATATCTGGATGTTCCCGATTCCTTCTCAGGGGAGTATCGTACTGGAGGTACTCCACGTTTTGCCCTGGGAGGTAAGACCCGAACCGGCTGTTGGTCCTGTAAGATATCAGTAGAACACACAGGGATCTCTGGGGTGCTTTGAGAATTAAGTGGGGGTATTATAGGGGCATGATCAAGGGTGGTATCGTTATTAGACAAAGAGATAGATTGATCATTACTATTATCATGTCTTACCTCTGGTGGAGCATTCGTCCTTGGTGGATCATGAGATGGTACACAGTCCACGTGAGATACCTCGTCGGGAGCTATAGCACAGTCGGCGCCATCTACTTGCCGTGTTGGAATGAGCGCAGGACAGTTATACTGTGACAGCCAATCTAGGGTTCCATCATTAGCACTGGGCTCCCCCTGAACCCGAGATTGGGTGGTATAATAGAATTCGGTCTCAACAAAGGTACAGTTCATGGTGATATGGACGCGGTGTGTTCTGGGATTATAGCAGCGGTAGCCTTTCTGGGTGTTGGCGTAGCCCACAAAGACACATTTGTCTGCGCAGGGGTCAAGTTTTGTTCGTTCGTGTTTGGGGTTATGAATAAAAACGGTGCAGCCAAAGACTTTTGGGGGAAGGGAACATATAGATGGAATTGGGTGTTGAGTAGATAGTTCATAGAGAGGAGTACGTAAGTCTAGTATTTTTGTGGGAAGACGGTTGGTGAGGTAAGCAGCAGTAGATACAGCCTCCGGCCAGAAACTCATCGGGACCTTAGACTCAAACATCATAGCACGTGCCATTTCTAGGAGAATTCGATTTTTTCTTTCTGCTACCCCATTCTGTTCAGGGGTGTTTGAACAAGTAGTTTGATGGATTATGCCATGTTGAGTGAAGAATTGTGCAAGTTCTTCACTAAGGTATTCCCCCCCGTTATCAGATCGTAGAATTTGGATGGAGGTATGAAATTGTGTTTTGACCATATTGTAGAAAGTAAGAAATTTTTGTGTAACTTCAGATTTATTTTTCAAGATATATAGCCACGTCATACGCGAGAAATCATCCACAAAAATCACAAAGTATCGGAATCCAAATGGTGTATTGTAAGGAGATGGACCCACACATCAGAATGTATTAGAGAAAACATTTTTTCGACACGAGTACTAGTTGAAGGGTAAGATGCCCGAGTTTGTTTAGCCCGGAAACAAGTATCACACTGCAACTGTTCAGGTTTGGAAATAAACAAAGAAGGAAACAAATGTTTTAAATATGCAAATGATGGATGCTCCTTACCCCCTGGAAAAAGGCCTGTTGGTTGTAGATGGGTTTTCACCACCAAGTATAAAGCAGATGGGAGTATAGAAAGACACAAAGCGAGGCTAGTGGCGAAAGGGTACACACAGACATACGGCATCGACTACTCTGAGACATTCTCACCTGTGGCTAGAATTGATACCATTCGAGTCCTTTTTTCAGTTGCGGCTTCACGACACTGGCCTCTACGACAATTTGATGTAAAAAATGCTTTCCTTCATGGTGATCTCAGGGAAGAAGTGTACATGGAGCCACCTCCTGGTTTCTCGACAGAGTTTGAAAGAGGTGAGGTGTGTCGACTAAAGAAGTCACTGTACGGACTGAAACAATCTCCCAGAGCATGGTTTGGTAGATTCACAGAAGTAATGAGACAGGATGGGTACATCCAGAGCAACGCAGATCATACCTTATTCATAAAGCGACGAGGTGATTTGGTGACTTGCCTTATCATATATGTTGATGACATGATTATCACCGGTGATGATGAAGCAGAAATGACTCGACTCCGCCGACATTTGTTCACTAAGTTTGAGATGAAGGATCTTGGGGGTCTCAAGTACTTTCTTGGGATTGAGGTCCTTAGGTCAAAATCCGGAATCTACATTTCCCAGCGAAAGTACATTCTGGATCTTCTTGCAGAGGTAGGTATGCTTGATTGTAAACCCTGTGATACCCCTATGATGCAAAATAATAAACTGCAGGTAATTGATGGTGCACCCTCTGCGGATAAAGGTCAGTATCAACGACTAGTCGGTAAGTTAATCTACTTATCTCATACTCGCCCTGATATTGCTTTTGCTGTAAGTCTAGTAAGTCAATTTATGCATTCTCCTCAAGAACACCATATGGATGCTGTTATGCGCATTTTACGCTATTTAAAATATACTCCTGGCCGAGGTATCTTGTTTCAGGATAATGGACATCTTGACATCCAGGCATACACTGATGCTGACTGGGCAGGAAACCTGGTGGATAGGAAGTCGACTTCTGGATATTTCACACTTGTAGGAGGAAACCTGGTTACATGGAGAAGTAAAAAGCAGAAGGTTGTGGCTCTCTCCAGTGCTGAAGCTGAATTTCGAGGGATCGTGAAGGGAATCACTGAAGTACTTTGGCTACATAAGCTGTTCAAAGAGTTGGGCTTACCTATTAATCAGCCTACGCCAATTTTCTGTGACAACAAGGCGTCAATCAGTATATCAGAAAACCCAGTGCAACATGATCGTACCAAACATGTAGAGATCGACAGACATTTCATCAAGGAAAAATTGGATACCGGGATCGTTACATTGCCTTTTGTCCGCTCTGAGGATCAACTAGCTGATGTGTTGACCAAAGCTATCAATGGGAGGTCTTTTTCGACGATCTTGAGCAAGTTGAACATTGTTGATCCCACTGTTCAACTTGAGGGGGAGTGTTAGAATTATCAGAATATTTTACTTACCATACTTAGGATAGACAGGATTTGATCCGTTACGTAATTATAGCAATCAGTGTAATTAGCATTAGTGTGATTTGATTCTTTACCTTGTATAGACTAATCAAACCAATACAAATACATGTAAAGGGGATGAAGGAATTGTATCTCAGAAAAATACAAAGAAACGTTTTTCACATTCAACTTGTTTTTACTGCTTGACATTATTTACCCTTCGATGTTGATGTTTCAACATACAAATTGTAATGTGACTTTCACTACTAAGAAGTGTGGTACTAATAGATCAAGTTGCTTTTGGGGGTATATATGATTATTGAACATGTGACTAACTAAACATTGAACTCGTTTGTGCTTCGTCAGATGGGTGACAATTGCGTGCAAGAGCCCTTATTGACTGAAAGGATAGATGTTGTTCCAACAGAAAACCAAAATGGTGATCCTAAGATAAGGAGACTGCGTCGTAGCAGAAGTGCTCCTCTGGGAGAATGTCTTCCAGGAGAGTTGAATGGAGCTGATTATAGTTCAACAAACCCAGAGCCTAGATCCATGTTCGGCAGACTCCATTCAAGGATAAGGAAGCTTGTCATTTTCTTGTTTCTCTACCTTGCCACCGGCACCATATGCTTCTACTTGGTTAGGGACCAGATTGGTGGAGGCAAGACAAATGCATTTATCGATTCAGTTTATTTTACCATTGTCACAATGACCAGTGTCGGATATAATGACATTTTGCCCAACAGTGCAACCACAAAACTGCTTGCTTGTGTCTATGTCTTCTCCGGGATGGCTTTACTTTGTTTAGTGCTAGTGAAAGCATCCGATTATCTGGTGGAAAAGCAAGAACACTTGTTGGTCAGCGCATTGCAAATGAGTCGAAGTCAAACAGATATTCTGAACTCTTTTGACAAAAACAGAATTAAAAACAAGTGCATCTTAGTGTCCATCCTTTTAGCAACTCTCATATTGACGGGGACAATTTTCCTGGTTAGGGTTGAGAATCTAAGTGTTATTGACGCCTTTTTCTGCGTTTGTGCCACCATCACTTCTCTTGGATATACAAAGAAAAGCTTTTCAAGTGCTGGAGGGCGTGTTTTTGCTATCTTCTGGATTTTCACTAGTGTAGTGTGTTTGGGGCATTTGTTCTTTTGTATCGCTGAGCTTAATGCTGAACACAAGCAAAAGAAACTAGTTAAGAAATTCCTTGCTAAACGGATGACCAGCAGGGATCTGGAGGCTGCAGATCTTGATGATGACGGTAGAGTAACGTAAGTATCTCTTGAATCTTAAATTGATTTCAAATATGCTATTAATTCTTGTCTTATTGGCTTTCTCACCAAATACATTTGTACACTTGCAAACTAATCTCTTTTTTTCATCCAACAGTGCTGCTGAGTTTATCGTGTATAAGCTCAAACAGATTGGAAAGATCAGGCAAGAAGATATATCACTTGCCATGAAGGAGTTTGAAATTCTTGATTATGATCAGTCTGGAACTTTGTCAGCCGCAGATTTGATGCTTTCTCAATCTCAGTCATCTGCAATGATAAAGTGACTTGAACATTGTTGTATTATGCAGTATCTAATGCTGCTGTGGTTGTGCTAGTTGTACTAGCAGTAGTGTTCGTCTAATGACCTAGTTTCTTTATTTCTTGTACAATTTATTCTATACAGATAAACATGAAATAGAGCTGCTAAGCTTCTCAATAGAATATACTGTACTTCCATTCTAGGTAGATAACTTCTCTTCCAAGTGGTTGCTTGATTATGCCATTGATACTTAGTTTCCTTGTTCCTGAACTGGTTCACCCGAACTGAATGCGGAATGTTTTCGGATTTGAAGATTTGTTAATTGTTGTGTACAGCTGCAGAACTCAAGTTGAAACAGTCATTTTAAGAAAGCTCCTTCGGGTTTTCCAGTTTGCCATTATTCAAGATCTTGGACCGGTGTACTTATTATGTTTGTTTAAAGTTAATTACATCAATTATGGCCTATACAAGATGCTGTCATGCGTTCACTCGCCAAATTTTGCTTATTTCATTTTATTTTTGAGGAACAGAAGTCCATTGTAATATGAATCTATGAGAGGGTCATTGATGAAGACAAAACCACCATTTTGAAAAAAAAGAAAAAAAAGAAACAAGTGTGTAAATCTTGGCTCATCGCAGTCAATTATTTGATCACACAAAGGCACAGGTCGTTTAAGATTCATATAAGTTATGCGGGCTTAAATACACAACTACGTTAGCGCATCCCAAGGGACGTATGATACCTCTTCGGTGTCGACGGAGATCTCTAGTATCAGCCAGACTCACACGAAGACATTGAAGTATATGATCACCTCGACCACATGCATCACCTTGGCTTCCATCGTCTGCTCAGTTTTAGCTGTCACTTCAGCCATATATCGTAGGTCAACCATGGAACCACTGCCCCAAAGTCATCCTAGTCAACTCAGTGAAAGCAAGCTCCTTCTACCAGAGCAAACATCTATTATGCAAACAACTTAGACATGCAACTCGACACATGGCGTCACTTCATGACAACGCACAAGCAGGACATGCTAGTTAGCACTCCCCCATAGCTCATCAACATGCATTGGTCCGTCTCAACATATAAAAAGGTTGACACAATATTCACACAGGGACACGTACAATTCTATGAGCAAATATTTCAGCATAGAAACACACATAAAACAGATTTCTCTAATATTCTTCAAATCACTATGATCAAACTCATAACTAACTTGAGCATGGGAGTGTTTTTCGTATAGTGAAACTCTGGAGCCTCTAATGTCGTTGCTTGTGTAGGTTTTTCTTCAACAACTACCTTTAGTTTCATCATTTGAATCATCCGATAATCTTAGGTGAAGATCTGACTTTGCCATTTGACACTAGAGGGAGTCTTTTATAGGTATACATTGATTTAAAAAGAAAGCTCTTATGATTAACTAACCATAAATTATTTGAGTTTGTTTACAGAAACGTTATTACCATCATTTTTCTATATGTTAAAGATTTTTGCATTAAGTTCATCCATATATTTAGCTTAAAATTGGTGAAAATAAAAAAAAAGGTAGATAGCTATAAAGTTGACTGAAATGTTAGAAAAATAAAACAGATTTGTTTAAATTACACAAGCGTGCACTTATGAAACTTAAAATTGTATTTAACTGGATAATTATGGACTGTACTCCCCTTCCTAACATTATGTCTATTTGATAAATTGGAAAATTATCTGTGTTTGTGTTTTTTTTTTCTGTTGTAAGAATCACAATAAAATAAATATCTCGGTTGATTCTATACATTCTAAACCACATGGTAATGGAGGGGAATGTTATGGCCTCTATCAGACATGTCATCAACTTCAAAATTATTAAATCACATCAGACCATACATCATAATATGAATGATCTGGCCTGTATAGTATCGCAACGATATTGTTGAAATTTTTATCAGTTCAAGAAACTTTTATGCTTGAAGAACAACTTGAACAACTTATGGTAACTCAAGGAAACTAAGGCTAGACGTTAGTGGCTTATAAATTATAACCAATGTGTATCATTCCTGCTTTCAATAATGACTAAGCTGGATCTTTCGTCGGATCTTTACAAAACTCAGAGATTCATGAATTTGTTATTCCGAAAAATCATTTGACGATCAAGTCAGTTGTAAATAGTTTTCTATGTTTAATTTTAAATATAGAGAACATGTCTCTTTGTGAGTGTTTGTATAACAGTAATTATGAAGAACGCCTTGTTCATATTCCAAAACATTCCCATTAGTTCTGTGAATGAAATTTGTTTATACTCGTTCCATTTCCAATAGAGCCAGTGTCATACTCTTCATTAACTTTGGAATATGATGTAATAAAACAAAATAACTCATAAAATTGGATGTGTTTCTTATATTGTGAAGTGTCGGTTGATCGACATAGCTTGACGCATTATTATGGGTCATCGGAAAACAACCTTTGTGTGTTTCTAAAACATGTGTATGGTTGCGTACCTCCGACATCTCATATCCCGCCATAGACGGAAGCTTTTAAGGCAATGGGATAATGTTGTTGTTGTATGAGACACTATGTTTATTTTAATGCGTGTTGTACAGAAGTCGCTGAGTGAGCGCCGAGTGTCGTGATTTTATAATTGAATTGTGCACATGGTGAAAATAATATAACTAAGCTTCATCTACCAAACTTCGCCGATCGGTTCCTGTATACACTAGCGAACCAGTGCAAAGATGGAATAACTTGTCTTATTTTTCATACTCGAGTTTAGGTAGCCGACCTATAAAGTATCCAACCTTTTACGCCTCAATTGTAGTTGACATCATACCATCTCAGCAGCATCCCATAACGACTTGTTCTTTTATAAGATTAATTTATCCAAGTTTTAAGCATGTCGACATGTTTACACTTCAACAATCTTCACTAATAATTTATTTTTGCGTGCCTATATTGATTTTTTATCTCATCAAATTACCAATGTTAGTATAACCAATGCTATCAGCTTTGGATACTTTTGTAATCTTTTTACAAGTAATTATAGAAAAATGTAGCTTTTTTTTTAATTTTAATTTATTGGTTAATAAATGCTAATAGTTATTTTTTTTGGTGCGTGAGAAGTATAATCTTATTGGTTAATAAATGACTAATAGTTACTTGACTACTATAAATTTTGTCTATTAATTACTTCATCTCTCAATTTTATAGTCTAGTTTCGGTATGCTATTTTTGGTGGTCACAAAATTATGTACACTTGCTAGTTTTGTTATATCAACTTAATGCATTTATCATGAATTACTCCTCTTATTAACAATAAAAGCAGGAGAAGAAAGAACTAGAAAACTAGAAAACGTTCATAAAAATTAAATACATACAGGTCAATAAATATTATTCATTTAGTTGTTAAATAACTTATAAAGGCATGTAATATAAAGATTATTGTAAGATAAACATTGATGTACATATGGCAATCATCGGACAACGGGTACGATGAGTCACCTCTACTTCAATTTGGAATCCTGTTCGTACATTTTTTCAAAAGGCATCCACCAGATTGATCACTACCGTCCACTCACTTAACCGTTCTGAAATTCCGCTCTAGTGTCAGTGCCCTCCAGTCCGACATGGCATTAAATCGCATCTTAAGTCCGGATTTGAAGTCCGTGATATAAATACGCCGACCCGAAAGCTCGAATTTGCCCCACCCAACTAGATATTGGAGTGTGTGTGAAATCGTTGAATTTGGAGAGAGAATAACTGAGGACTTCCTCAGCTTCGTAGCTTTTTCAGACCAAGCTCTCAAATTATCGTTTCTTTTCTTTTTCTTCCTCCTCTCGAAGTTTTATGTTGAATTAAGGTATGAATTAATTTTGCATGATCTGTTTTGCTCCTTTTTGTGAGTTTGATATATGTATGTGCTTCTGTTGCTTGCTGAAAAGTAGGGCTTTTGCTTCTTTCTAAAATAAATTTAGTTAGGGTTTTGGTCCCTCATGTCTATAATTGGTTGAATTTGACAGCTTTCTTGCGGTTTAACTGTTAACCACGTCAATATCTCTTGCCGTAGTTTGAGTTTTTTTTTTATTTGGCTTTACAGGGTCTGGAAGCTAAAAAAATTTATGTAATCATTTGCTTTGACTTCCTGCTTAGCCTGACCTTTCTCTAAGTTTCCACTCTCTCACTTAAGCGCTCTCCTTTACACCCTTCTGTTGGATATGACTCGTCTTTTTTTATTTCGTTGGCCATGTTTTGGTTAAGATCAGTTAAAAAAGAACATAGGCATGCAAAGCACTAGATGATGGTTTTATGTTTTGTTTCCCGCTGCTCAGCTTAGAAGGCATTCAAGCAGGCAAATTGGTTTAATCCTACTGTTAAATGGGAGAGGAAGAACCAGTGGCAGAAGTGTCTGACGCTGGAACAAGTGCGGATGTTTTACAAAATGAGAAGTCTGAGACTGTGGTAGAGGAGAAAGGGGAAGGAGAGGGGCAGGTAGAAGATTTGGACAAAAGTTGCAAAGATGAGGAAAAAGTTGAGACGCAAAACATGAATGTAGACAAGAAAGAAGTGGAGGATAAGGATGAGTCGAAGGGACAACAGAAAGCTGGTGTAGAAAAAGAGGATGAAGGAGCAGAAATTGTTGAAGAAAGGAAGGACAAAGCAACAGGTGGTGATGCAGAAGTTGGATTGGATGATCATGATAAAGACCAGGTTGAAGCAGATAAAGAGGCTGATAAAATTGAAGTTATAGCAGATAACAAGGATGATAAAAATAAGGTTGAAGGAGACAACGAGGATGTCAAAAATAAGGTTGAAGTGAATGAAGCAAGTGGTGTTGTAAAAGGGGTTGAAGTTGATAAATTGAATGATGACGCTGAATTGAATGATCATGATAAAGACCAGGTTGAAGTAGATAAAAAGGATGATAACAGTAAAGTCGAAGTGAATGAAGAGAGTGGTGTTGAAAAAGGGGTCGAAGTTGATATAGTGAATGACACAAATAAGGTTGAAGTGAATGAAGCAAGTGGTGTTGTAAAAGGGGTTGAAGTTGATAAATTGAATGATGACGCTGAATTGAATGATCATGATAAAGACCAGGTTGAAGCAGATAAAAAGGATGGTAACAGTGAAGCCGAAATGAATGAAGAGAGTGGTGTTGAAAAAGGGGTCGAAGTTGATATAGTGAATGACACGAAGAAGAATAAAGAAGAAGTCGCGGAAGAAAAAGAAGATACTAAAGAGGAGAAAGGGTCAAAAGATCCCTCGAAAGGGAAGTGTAGCCCAAGCGAAAAAGATAAAGCTGTCAAAAGAGAAAATACCCAAAAAAAGGAGGTAAAAAGGAAAAAGGAGGGGGAGCCTAAAACGCCTGTTGGTCCTGCAATTGATCGTCCTGTTCGTGAACGAAAATCTGTAGAAAGGCTTGTTGCAGCTGTTGATACCGACTCTGGTAAAGAGATTCGAATCGAAAAGGTAACTTATTGTGTCCCCTTTCTCCGTTGATTTTGGCCTTGAAAGATTAGATAAACGCATGGCTGCTTAATGTTGATTGTGAATTTTATTTGTTATTCAGGGTCGTGGAACTGCCCTAAAAGATATTCCCAATGGTATGCGTCTCACTGATCTTTATTGTCATGATTAACAATGTTGATATGCATTATTTGCTGACTTTTTAAGGTTATCTTTCTGCACCCCCCCCTTCTTCCTGCCCTTGCCTCTCTCTCTCTCTCTCTCTCTCTCTCTCTCTCTCTCTCTCTCTCTCTCTCTCTCTGATTATATGTTATTTCTCTGTTTTCTCTTGTTTATTACTACTCTCTTTCCCATTCTTTTAGTCACGTATTCCTTTAAAATGGTCTCAAAACTATTTCTGCTTTCTTGTTAACCATTAGAAACATATGTAATACGTGAAAACTATCCATGTTAATGTTGAAAGCAGAGAAGAGTTATGCAAGAAAGGGTGAAAGTGACCATCTGTTATGATTTTTATCTTTGTACAACACATTAGATGGTATCTACTAAATAAATTGGAAACCAAAAGGTGACAACGAATATGACGGTGAAGGAATGCTAGCAAGCATGGATGTAGTAATATCTCAAGTTTTATCCTTTTTCTGTATGCAATTTAGCATGGGGAGCAAGGTGGGTTGCAAGACTGGATTAAAGCCTATGGAGAGGTACCTAAATGTATGGCCTTTTATGCACACATGTGGGCACTGCATTTTGTTCCGTGATAGTAATCAGTGTTGGAATTTCAGTAGAATCTCAATTGTCCGTGAGGTTTGATGAGTTAAAAGAAGTTCCCATGCCTCAACTTAGGTAAACTGAGTTAATCTAGTAACAGCTAAATCAGAGGAATCCCATGTTTTGAAGTTGCAGCAGTGCCTTGAGACTTTGTATGTCTCATGCCTCGACTTAGGTAAATTGATGTAATCAAGTAACAGCTGAATTATAGGATTCCCATGTTTTGAAGTTTGGAAGACAGTCTTTATCATCCTACTTCAATGTTTACTGTATAGTGGCTTATAGGGTGCGGATTTCTAACTCTGGCATTGTTTCACTTCAATAAATGTTTGTACATATAGAGTATTTGTTCTTTATTAATCTTAGAAAGCTTTCCTTTGCGTGAGTGTGGGAAGGACAATTTTTCCCTCTTATTCAATTTGGAGAAGTGTTGAGAGGAAAAGAAAGGATTAATCTGTGTATCAGTAATACTTGAAACTAACAGTTAATATACTATTTAAAGTAGACATACAATCTAAGCACTGTCTGAAATTATCAGTGTGCTTTCTTTTTGGGAAATTTCTGTGTGTATATACCCACTTTCTATTTTTTTCTAATGAGTAACTTGGTAGTAGTACTCTGAGATTTACTAGGGAAGTCCTGAATGCTTCATGTTTTTATATAGTTTCAAGTGCATTACTTTATTTGACAATTGTTTGCCATGCTGCTATTGTATTTATGACCATTTGACTAATCCTCTTATTCTGTTCCAGTGGCGTATAAATTATCGAGGAAAAAGAGCGATGATGCATTCAAATTGCTTCATACAATACTTTTTGGCAGAAGAGGAAAGGTGATCCCTTCTACAAAACAATTATTTCCTTGACACCAGCAATGTAGATTGCTGAGCTGCGCAGACCTTGTTTTCATGGTTCTCCGCTACTAAATTTGTAATTTTTTTTGGTCAATTACAAGGATGCGTTTCCTCTCGTCTCCAGGGTGCACGCTCAGCGTGTAGCTTGCCTTATTGTGTGATTTTTTTTCCATTTTTTTTCCTGGAGGACACATCCACAATCTCGTCGGCAATTTCCCCCTCGGCTGGAGATGTTCAGGGGGCAACTTAATTTCCTTCAAATACTTTAATGCTGCAAAGCAGTCTTATTGACCCTGATATGTTGGCCTTTACAAGGCTTGGGCTCTATGCCATTAAGATTTTTATTCTGTCATACTTTATTTAGATATATGAAGTTAGTAAATTTAGTCGGCATAGTTTCGAAGACCTCCATGAGGTTTCCCATTTTCCAGTGACATTGCCTTAGTTCAGGAATTGCACAAACGTTCCCTTGTATGCCTTTTTTGGCCCTGTTTCCCATGTAAAGGTCTCTAAAATTCTTGGGGAGGGTTGTGGAATTATGCAGAGACCTCGGAAGAAATTTGTGACATGTTAAGGAAAGCCTAGAAAAGGTTGGATGATATTCAAATCCTGAAAGAACGTATGGAAAAAAGAACACCTCTAGGAGGTCTCTGAACTTCTTGAAATTTTGTAAGAAGATTGGTCAATAGAGCAGCTTATCCTTGGGATTCTTGCTGCAATCATTTGGGGCCATCGGGAGATGAGTTGTTTGTATCTCTTCTTCTTACTTATGCCCTGACTTTTTAATTTCTCCTGAACAGTATTGGGGAGCCAAAAACAACACGGAGACACTCTTTCAGTTATGCACATGTACTTGTACCAACACGTTAAGAGCTGTAATTTTTCTCATACTTCTCTCCATTTATGCAGGCTACTCAGATAAAAAGTAACCTGTCACGATTTTCTGGCCTTGTCTGGAATGCTAATGAGGTTAAAACTATCTTATTCTTTTTTAATCTGCTGAATCGAATTCATTATCAGAAGGTTTAGATTCTGAATGGAGCAATTTTTCTTGGTTGTTTCGTTAATAGTAAACTGTGTTTCATATGCCTCACAGGAGAAAGAGAAGATAAAATTTAAAGAAAAGCTAGACAGGTGCTTTAAAGAGAAATTGGTGGACTTGTGTGAGATACTTGATATACAGGTTTCCAGAGCAAATACGAAAAAGGTTAGTCGTCCACTGCTTCTTTTGTCAGTTGTGAAGAAGGCAGTTAACCAGGCCCTTGATTTTTATCTATTTAATTGTTTATTTTGGGGACTGTCATCTATAGTTAAGGATTTAGGGTTTAATTAATTAACTAATTAGTTTTTTATTTAATTATTTAATCATTTCTACATAGTGGGAAAAAGGCTTGTGTTTTGTTGTTGTCATCTAGAATCACTCACGATGCTATTCCGACCAATAGATTTTTAAATTTTAAATTTTTATTTTAGAATCCCATGAGAGATCAAGGGCGGAAGATGTAATTGAAAATTTTACTTTGTTCATATGTTTAGTTGTTCTGTTTTTCCCTCTCTCCTTTGGGACTCTGCCTCTTCCCTGAATTTTGAAAGTTTCCTCTTTGCCCCCTTGAATTTTGAAAGTATTTCGTCTTGTCCTCCTAACTTCTATATTCTTCTTATCTATAGTACTTTTCCCAGCAATGAAGTTTCAGCCATCACTTGATAGTAGTGACTTTGTTGTGAGTCATGAATTTTGCATCTCTTGTCTGCATTGTTCTAATCTCTGAGGCATTACGTTTGAGTTCTGGTGCCCTTCACACAGGAAGATATTGTTATCAAGTTATTTGAATTTTTGGAGGCTCCTCATGCTACAACCTCCGAGTTGCTTGCCGAAAAGGAGCAGGTTGGTCTACCTCCCTTAACAGTAAAATTTTATCATGCCCATATTATCATGTTAATGACATTCATATATCTGTTTCTTTATTTGGTATTTGCTTATTTCAGTCAAGCAAAGGGAAGAAACGTAGTAGGGGGAGTAAAAGTACCGTCGATACTCCTTGGAGTGGTTCAAAGCAGTCGCTTAAGGTAGCTGTCTTTTAGATTGATATTGTTCTAGTATATGTACATATATTGTTTTTTATTCTACAATATGTCTGTCATATTCCCAGGGTATTGTCAAGGGTAGAGCCAAATGAATTCTTGTTACTTATTGTTTTTTTTGCAGTTCTCCTTTATCCCTTTTTTTGAGAGGCATGTCGTACAGTTGTTACCCATGCTAATGTACTTGTGCTCATGCAAATTTTAGTCATTTGTAGTTATCATTGTTGGTTATTCATGTCATATTTGTGATGGTCGCCATGTTTTTGGTAAAATTGTGGTTGTGCATAGTCACTGTTCCTAGGTTTGGTGCTAGAAGAAGTGTATTTTTGTTCAATAGGGAGTTTCTTTTTTTTTTTCCAGGTTTGCTTCTTTTTAATTCATATGCTTTTGATCGCCTACTAACATTCAGGTTTTCTTTTTCTTTTGCCTAGTGTTGATTTGGAAATTTGTTTAAGTCGGGGCACAATTAAATCTATGACATTTGGTAATCGTAACTGAGGTTTTACCAATTGCTGATAATAGGAATATTTAGCTGCGGAAACAGCCTCTTGCACAAAGAGTAGGGTAAGGCTGCGTACATGTGATCGCTAAAAGATCCGTCTCCTCCTCGGACCCTGCACGAACACAGAAGCCTAGTGCACCGGAAACATAGTGTTAGAAATTTAAAGTTGGGATGGGTTGATATCCTTAAAAGCTAAAATAACAAATAAAGAGGATGTTAAAATGGCTAGACAAACTGATACAACTACACACACTAACAAATTGTTGTAAAGATAACGAGACCCCTACTTCCTGCGACAGGTCCTTCTAGGAATGGACTGTGGTTCACTAAATGTGTGAAAAACTAAATTCTTTTTTTTTCTCTCATATATTTATTTGTTTTTCTGGGCCATCTTACTAATTTATTGACCATAAGGTGAGATGAAGACAAGACCACAAGATAAATTTGTCTTTTATTATCTACTCATTCCAAATAACTATATCATGACAAATTTGTATAATTTACGAAACAACTTGGCAAACTGAATAATTTTCAAATCAACGGGGGTCACAATGAATAATATTTCAATTTATAAAGGAGGCACATATACAATTTGACTAAACATTTGTAGTTTTGTTAGTAATTCTCTTCCCAAGTAGAGATGTGCCGCCCTCAATATCACTACATCTCATCAAATGCGTGAAATGTTTCAGCTCCCAGCTATAGTTCTGCACAAGGTATATGCATGCCTGGGTGTCCTAGGATTTCCAGTTGCATCTGTTTTTTTGTTTATGTTTTATGTTTGCTTCCTTGAGGTTTGCTTGCAGTGGCCATGACAGATCTGATTAATTTTATTTCTCAACTGGATCAATCTCTTTGATGTACCCAGAGCCATAAAATGACTAAGAGTGCTTCTGAAAAAGAAGAGGAGAATGAGAGTACCTCCGACTCAGAAGACAACCCAGTAAAAGATGAAGAAGAGGAGCAAGAGGAAGTTCACGCAGAGAAGGTTAATGGTCTACCTGGAAAATCGGACGATGGGATATCTGAGCAAGCAGAGCGAGAGGGAAAAGAAAATGAATCAGAATCTGACTTTCAAGAGGGGGAATCAAAGCAAAAACATGCCTCAAAGAAAGCACCAGCTAGGAAGAAATCTTCGGAGGCTAAGAGACAAAAAATTGAGGAGAAAGAAGATGAATCAAGGGATAATTCTGAAGAGGAGAAATCAAAGAAAAAATATGCCTTGAAGAAGACCTTAACTGTGGAAAAATCAACGGACAAGGCTAAGAAACAAAAAGTTGAGATGAAAGGAACTGAATCAGAAGCTGATTCAGGGGAGGAGGAGAAATCAAAACAAAAACATGCTTCAAAGAAGACACCACTTAAGAAGAAATCTGTGGAAAAGGCTAAGAACAAAAAAGTTGAGAAAGAAAATGAATCAGAGGCTGATTCAGAAGAGGAGAAACCAGAGTCGAAACCTGCCTCAAAGAAGACTGTTAAGAAGAAATCTGTGGAAAAGGCTAAGAGCAAAAGAGTTGAGGGGAAAGAAAATGAATCAGAGGCTGATTCAGAAGAGGAGAAACCAGAGCGGAAACATGCATCAAAGAAGACCCCAAGCATAAAGATGTCTGAGGAGAAGGTTAAGAGCCAAAAAGTTGAGCCCTCCAAGAAAAGTTCAAAGCCTAAATCCTCTCCTAAGACATCATCTAAAAGGTCAAGGGATGGTGACATTGCTAGTTCAAGCCCTAAGAACTCTAAGAAGAAGAAAGGCGAACCAGTCAAGGAGAAGCCTTCGACTCCAAAGAAATCTATTTCCAAAGAAACTACTGGTACCAACATTGCTACAATTACGTGAATGATGTCAATTTTTCGCATTTTTAACATGTTATTCACTTCTTAGCATCCCATATTTTGATTTTGTGGGGATTTATTCTTAAGGCAAAAAGACTGACAAAGAGAAAGGCAAGCTTGAAGTAGGGATTATGAAGCCTAGTGATGATCAGCTCAAACATGCAATATGTGAAGTTCTTAAAGAGGTTGACTTCAACACGGTAAGACTTCCTGCCACATGATCAAAATGTGGTCAGCACCAGTTAACTTTAGTAGATTTTCTGTTTCTGTTTGATGGCGAGGTAACTACAGGGCCTCTACTTTGACAATGATGTAAGTGTTTAAATTGGTTTAGCTGATGGAGGAGATCTTAATTTGACTTGCTTCTTATTCCACAAAAAAGAAGAGGTCCTTCAATGAAATGTCAGTTTTTTTTTCCATTTTTTTTTTTGCAACTGCTGTCCAAGTAAGTGTATTAGTCTTTAGAGTAAATAAGGGACTGAAATGCACCTAGTGCCTGGTTGTCTGCTCAGGCAATCGAGTCTCAATCACTTGCTCGTTAGTAGTTGGTTTTTTTTTTTTAAAATTTCAATGAGCAAAGTAATGCATCGTTTGAGAATTTGCAGCCTATACTTCGTTTCTCCATATTAAACTGGAGCAGTAGTTAAGTGGAGCCATAAATTTATCTCTGTTTTTGGGATATGTTTTACATAAAATAGCTGATACAGTTATTTTTCTTTTCGCAGGCTACCTTCACAGACATCCTAAAGCATCTTGGTATGTGCTTCACACATTTGGTTCACTTTTTCCTTCTCTTTTGTGTCGATGTCTGACTGAAAAGAAGTGATTTGCTTGCTTGTAGAAATTTCTGTGAAGATTGTGTTCTCTTCTTGATAAATGGCATATGAAAGCCTATTTGTTCTTGTGTGCGTTTGCTCTAGTGTTGCTCAGATTTCTGCTCCTAGTGTGTAACAATAGATGGTGTTTTGTTTTTCAGCTAAGCAGTTTGAGACGGATCTGACTCCACGGAAATCATCGATAAAGCTCATGATACAGGAAGAACTTACCAGACTGGCTAATGAGGATGATGAATAAAATGGTGACCGTGGACCAAGAGAAGGCCAGTTGAAGGCGCTTAGGCCTAACCATCTCATGCCTTCACAGATGGTATAGCTGTTCTGCTGGCTGTTTATAGATGTTAGATCCTTGCTTATTCTTCCTCTTTTTTCATTTTGCTTTTTCTACCTTCAGCTCTTTTATAAATGGTCATGTTCTCTGTTATATTGTATGTCCTTTTAGCCTAACTGTAATCACGGGTTAAAGCTGGCTGTGTGGAGCAGATGCAACTCTGTTTTGTAACTTAATAAATGATGAATCTGTAGAATAATGTCTAGCATATTTCCTAGGAGAATGCCTTGACCTTTAACTACAAAAAATGTGGCGTGTTGGTATTTGATTAAGCAAGATTTATGGGTTGTGGGATTTATTACTGTAACTCAAACGTTGATCCATGTTGCTTACTTGTGAATTTGTTAGCAACATCTTTGTGTCAAGCACAAACTACTCTACTTATCTTGTTGCAGAAATTGATGATGGGCTGTATGTTTCCTTGGTTAGTGTTGGTTGCTGGACAAGTAATTTTCCTCTTTAGCATCGGTATATAATTGTGGTTCGACTGGATTCTCCATTTGTACATAAGATGAGTTGGCATTCCAATTGATTAGGTGCATGCTGTGCAAACTCGCTACATCCCTATTCAATACGCCTCACCTCCACCTTTGAATTGGATATGTGCTTAAAAAATCGACAGATTTTGACGTGAGAAATGTGAAACCAGGTAACAAAAAAGACAGCAAGTAAAAGTCTATGATAGTTGAAAGGTTTGTTGGTGATTATTAGTCTTAACCAAGAATGTTCTGCTCCAAGTAATTGGGTTCGATTACTTTCGTATGGTATCGTAAAGCTATGATATATATCAACGTTGTGGGAATGATATGGAATTGGATGCATTAATTTATTTGGAATATAATAGAATAAAACAAAATAATTCACTAAATTGGATGTTTTTTTTGTATTCTGAATTAACAGTTTGATCAACACAGTTTGACATAATTCTCATCATGAATCATCGATAAACAATTTCTGCATGTTAGGAAAACGTGTATAGTCGCATATATGCGACCTTTTATACCCGCCATAGGCGGGAGTTTCTAAGGCAATGGTGTATGGGGGTAATGCTGTAATTTATTTGCCGAAGATTGTCGCCATGGGTTAATGTAAGCGATTGGATCCTCTGACCCCCTCCCGCGATCGCCTGCGTGACCGCCTGCCACGTGGCAGCAGGGGATGGTGAAGTTGGGTGCGGGTGACCCCTACCAAACCTCACCACCCTCCTGCTGCCACGTGGCAGGGGGTCGTGAAGGGGGTGAGGCTTTAGGCGGTCAGAGGATCCGTTCCCTAAGGTAAGAGGTAAGAAACTGCAGAATTTGTCGCCGAGGTTGTCGGAGGCCGAGGCAGTTTTGGCAGGGGGTCGTGAAAGGGGTGAGACTTTAGGCGATCAGGGGATCCATTCCCTAAGGTAAGAGGTAAGAAACTGCAGAATTTGTCGCCGAGGTTGTCGGAGGCCGAGGCGGAAACTGCAGGTTGCAGCCCGTCCCCGTGGACGAGGCGGCCCCAATTTGTCGGCAAAACATATATTCTACTACTGACAACTACACTTCAAATGTAGCGCCCCGACCGGGACTAGGGTTCCGGCCCGGTGCACCCGCCGTACTCTGCTATGAGGAGTACGAAGCGTCGATACTATGCATGTACATGTCGACATGAATAATGAATCGATAAACGGGAGCAACATATCATAAAGAACTCATAATCGACATGCAATGCCTTACATCATAGTCTGTACAAGTCATATTATACAGAATACTGAAATCCTCTGGAATACACCATAAACTGAGACCTAACGCCTTCGGGGCAAATCTGTCGTGTTTCTTTCCTTATACTTGGTCTATCTAGCCTGTCCTCAACCAGCCTGTGTAATGTTACCTGTTATCTGGAAAGTGGTAAATAGGCAAGTATGAGCGATAGCCAATCTTTTAATCGCTCAGCAAGTCTATCCGCCTAGGTTCGTCATGTGGATCATGCAGGGTGAACATTAAATGCAACATATAAGTAACATGAGATGTCCTGTAATGCCAGATAATAACATAAAGCAGATATATCATAATAGCCAACTTATCGTAAACCAGACGTAGCATGAACAATGGCATCACGTAACTTAACATGTACTAAAAGGTAAGGTATTACAACAGGAATACATAGAACAAGCAACCCTGAAAGTACATTACGGATTACATCGTTATGTATTGTTACGCTTCTTTTCTTATACTTAGTCAGTTCTCTTACTACGGCTATGCCCTCCGTATACTGCACTGTCGTCTTTGGTTTACTAAAGGTCAGAACTTAGGCCTGATAGACTGACACGATAAACATGCAGTATGATCATGTGATGGAAAACCATGCATTCTTTCTAGAAAAATATGACATAAATCATCGTATGCAAAATGATATAACTGAGTCTGATGCATAACCATTTAGCTTGAAAAGCAAAACATAACTGTAACTGTAAAATAAGTGATGGCCATCTTTCGTAAGTAACAATATCAACGGTGATCAGAAAGATTCCCCAACTAGTCACATATACCACTGATACACTCATCGTAGGTATATGTATCTAATGGTGACTCGTATGGCTGATGATCTCAGGAATCGCTCGCCTGATGAACATACGGCACATATTGTACAGTCTGGTGATCTCAGGAGTCGCTCGCCTGATGATCATATGAAGCATGACGTATAGTCCGGTGATCTCAGGAATCGCTCGCCTGATGAACATACGGCACATATCGTACAGTCTGGTGATCTCAGGAGTCGCTCGCCTGATGATCATATGAAGCATAACGTATAGTCTGGTGATCTCAGGAATCGCTCGCCTGATGAACATACGGCGCATAATGTATACTATAAAATCGTCGAGGAGTCCAAGTACGCTCACGAGGTACTCACACGACTCATAACTGTAAGCTGTGTCTCTTGGAATCTTTCATCACGTTGATAAAGTTCGTTATGTAAAATCTATTCTTTCTGAAACATGTTGAAAAAAAATCTTTTGAAAACATGTGGTGTTATAAACTGTTTGTACACAGTACTATTACTGAAACTATAAGTTGTCTGTACACTGTGCTATTACTGAAACCATAAGCTGTCTGTATACAGCAAAATCATAATCATATCATAACTTTTAAACATTTCTTGTGATGCAACATGTATGCAAATGAATCCGGTTCTATTCTATATCACATGTATAAATACGCCGATCATACTCGTATCATCATATTCCTACAATCGCTACAGATCCACTTAATCTTCAACACTTGAAATAATCTCTCTTTCGTATCTAAACTTATGCTTATGTACTGTACATATACATACTCAAGTAATTATTAAACTATCACTATGACACTTCTTGCCCAACCACTTGAAAAACACATACGCACCCACAAAATTAGGCACTAGACAACCTGTGTACTATCTTACTTTATGCAAAGTGCATATACAATATTTAAATATTTCTTAAAGATGTCATGAGACATCTTTTGTTGCCACTGCCGAAATTGCCTGCAATCCACAACCTTCACTTTCTTTTCTTTTGTTGACTACATGACCCAATAATTGATCTTTTTACATTTATTAAATCATACAATGTCATATTCTCATTTGAAGGATCTTTAGCTGAGGATACACACACTCACACTTTTGCACTTTGCCATGCATGAATTATGAGTGTCCAAGTTGTACATATACATATATGCATCTATGTATTTACACGCACGCGTATACACTCAACAATTCAGGGAGCTTTCATCATAACACTTTTAAAAGCCATCATGGCCGAAATTTTATACATGCACATATACACACAGTTGCACGTATGTAACATATACATATATAATTCATTTTCCTAATCCTTTATTAAACACTTAGTTATGTGTAATAAGAGTCAATAAAATGTCATTATCTTATTTTAAGGCCTTGTAGCCGAAAATTCTAAGCACATACTTTGAGTATGGGGTCATTTGACCAAGATTCTTAAAACACTCAAATACATGCTCTTTTATCTTTTTATTCACTTTCAAGTGCAAATGTGATAACCATATCTACATATGCATACACAACTTCATATTCACCCACATGCATATACGTTTCTTCAATAAATGTTAAATTGATTGGGACACCCCAAAATGCCGAGCCTGGACACATGCGTGCACCCACATTCACCTTTCAACTTATCTAATATTTTTCCTCACATAAAATGCGCATACAAGTAGGTTCTAGTAATTGTTAAACATGTTGGAGAATTAAGGTTGGGCTTGGCCCATCGTTGGATGTTGAAGATTGGGCTTTGGCCCGTTATGAAGTTGCAAGACTTGTGCAACGTACTATGAGCTTAATGAATCCTTAACGTGTAGTTAATGTTAGGATGTGATCTCACTCAATTATGTATTGTGTGAATGTGAAATTAATGCTCAAAGTAGATGGAAATGTTGTGGATGGGTGACGTGTCACCCGTATGGAGGAATGCCACGTTGGAAGTGTCCACGTGGCGTAAAAGCTTCTGACGGACATCGATCGATGACATCGATCGATCGATGTCACTTCGATCGATCGATGTCATCGATCGAAGTGGATCAGGAAGCTTCGATCGCTTGATTGATCGATCAAAGTGGATCAGATGACATCGATCGATCACTTCGATCGATCGATGTCCCTTAGAACGATCAATTTGATCGAATGATGTACTCAGTTAGACATCAGTCGATCACATCGATCGATTGATGTCACTTCGATCGATCGATGTGATCGATCGAAGTCTGACAGCAGGCGCAGATTTGATTCTGTTGGCAGATTTGATTCAAAATGAATCAAACTCTATCCTCCTCCATTCAAAATAAGATCAGTCTGTTATGATCTAATGGTGGCAGGGAAGATAGCTTTGATCTAACGGCCGAGATTTAAACTGTCTTAACTGCTTAACCGAATATGGTTTCCATCCAACGCTCCAGGTTTAAACCTGATAATCTATCTTCAATCTAATGGCTGAGATTAAACCGTCCTAATCTGGATAGGAGGTTTTAATCCAACGGCGTAAATTAAACTTCGGTTTTGATCCAACGGTCACGGTACCTTGTCCTCCAACCGACTCCCCTATATAAAGAGTGCTAAGGGTGCAATCATTTACACACCTTAAGCTCTTAGCAATCTCAAAGCATTTTGCATTCATAAGCACGTGAGTTTTGCATATTGTCCGGGAGAAGTCAGGACACTCTAGAGTTCGAAGGAGTTCAAGTTCAGCAGTGCCGCTCAATTGAACAGGTACCCGTTGTATCCTGGGAGACGGTTGCTCATACCGGTTGGGCACAGTATACCGGAGCAATACGTCTTAAGGACAGAGTCTTTGACTCGCCCCGGGTTTGATTTATTTCGTTGTTTCATTTGCACACAGTGTACGACTGCGTCTTGGTACAGGATTGATTGTGCCAACAATCTTAAGACGTATTTCTTTATTCAATTACTTCCTGTACTATTTTTTTTATTACGCAAAGGCAGTTTCGTACTGATTTGCAGTCTTTTTCTACTCATTCTTGGACCTGGGTCTGTTCTGATCTTTACGTTTTGATCGAACTGAACAGGAATGGAACACGAGAGCTCAAACTCTGTTCAAGGCTTCAATGGTGCTCACTCTGTGTCTGCACCTGAAGGGGCTCACAATGTTGCTTTCGGGCCGCAGATCAATACGGTCCCGTTGGCACCAACTGGAGGGCCACAAATGAATCCGGCTGCCACTGCTGCTCAGGTGGAAAAGCCGGAGAAGTTTGCTGGAAGCTTTTTTAAGAGGTGGCAGCAGAAGATGCTGTTCTACCTCACGGCGTTGGGGTTGGCCAGAATGCTGTCCGAGGATCCACCCGTGGTTGAGCCTGTGGAGGATCAACAACAAAATATGCAGAACGCCTTGGATGCTGAGGCCTGGGCGTATACAAATTTTTGTTGTTTGAATTTGATTCTGGGTTGCCTAGATAATTCTCTCTATGGCGTGTTTTGTACATTTAAAACTGCAAAAGCTTTATGGTTGGCTTTAGATAAAAAGTATCGCACAGAGGATGCGGGTACTAAAAAGTTGATAGTTGGGAAATTTCTCGACTATAAAATGTTAGATTCCAAAACTGTAATTTCGCAGGTGGAAGAAATACAGATGTTGGTTTCTGAAATGGAAGAGGAGGGCATGACGCTCAGTGAATCTTTCCTAGTTGCGGCTGTGATTGAGAAGCTGCCTCCTTCGTGGAGGGAATTCAGGAGCTATCTCAAACACAAACGAAAGGAGATGAAGATGGAGGATTTGATAGTCCGTCTTCGTATTGAGGAGGACAACCGTCGCTCCGAAAGAAAGTCATCCATGTCTTCTGGTCAAGCCAAGGCTCATGTTGCTGAGGCAAAGAACAAGAAGAAACATAACACTTTGAGTGTGAACTCCAAGGGCAAGGAAATTGCAAAGAAGTTCACAGGTAAGTGTTATAATTGTGGTAAACCAGGGCATCGAAGCAGTGAATGCAGGAAGCCCAAAAAGAATCAGAATCAGAATAAAGCGAAAGCAAATCTGGTCGACGCAATGGATGATTTGAACCTTTGCGCGGTGGTGACCGAGTGCAACGCAGTGGGAAACCCACGAGAATGGTGGGTGGACACAGGAGCCACTCGACATGTTTGTGCGAACAGGGCAATGTTCAGAGAGTACGTGCCCACGACAAACAATGAGCAATTGTTCATGGGAAACTCCAACAGCTCGAAAATTGAAGGATCGGGCAAGGTAATCCTGAAGCTGACCTCAGGAAGGGAGTTGACTCTACAGAATGTGCTTGCATGTTCCCTATATAAGGAAGAATCTGGTGTCTGGCGCGCTGCTAGTCACGCATGGGTTCAAGCTTGTATTTGAGGCAAACAAATTTACACTTTCTAAGAATGGGGTGTATCTGGGGAAAGGGTATCTTTCGGATAACATGTTTAAGTTAAATGTTATGACCATTGTACCCAAAAATATTGCGCCCACTGAGGCTAATAAAATTGTTTCCTCTTCTGCTTACATGCTTGAGTCTTCCTGTTTATGGCATTTTCGTTTGGGACATGTAAATTATAAGTCAATACAACGTATGATTAATCTTGACTTATTGCCCAAACTGGACTTTAGTAATAAAGAAAAATGCCAAATATGTGTTGAAGCGAAATTAACAAAAGCGCCTTTTCCTTCAACGGAACGAAACACTGAATCGTTAGATTTAGTTCACACAGATTTGTGTGATTTAAAGTTTGTGCAAACAAGAGGTGGTAAAAAGTATTTTGTAACTTTTATCGACGATTGCACACGATACTGTTATGTATATTTGCTAAGTAGCAAAGATGAGGCCCTTGATGCTTTCAAGGATTATAAAAATGAGGTTGAGAATCAACTTAGCAAACGAATTAAAGCAATTCGTAGTGATAGAGGTGGCGAATATGATACACCGTTTAATGAATTTTGTTTAGAACATGGCATTATTCATCAAACGACTGCGCCATATTCACCTCAATCAAATGGTATTGCTGAACGCAAAAACCGCACTCTAAAAGAGATGATGAATGCTATGTTGATAAGTTCGGGTTTACCTCAGAACTTGTGGGGGGAAGCAATTCTCTCAGCCAACGTCATTTTGAACAGGATTCCGTCCAAGAAGACGGATAAGACCCCATATGAATTATGGAAAGGCTATAAGCCTAGTTACAAATACTTGAAAGTGTGGGGGTGTCTGGCAAAGGTTGCTATACCTAAGCCAAGACAAGTTAAAATCGGGCCTAAAACGATTGATTGCATATTCATTGGTTATGCAACGAACAGTAGTGCATATCGTTTCTTAGTGCACAAATCAGACGTTCCTGAGATACATGAAAATGTTGTCATGGAATCAAGGAACGCAGTATTCTTTGAAAATATCTTTCCAAAGAAAGACAAAGAAAGTGAAGAAGCTAGCTCAAGTAAGCGAGTGCGTGAGACGACTCCTCAAGATACTGAGGAAATACGTCAAAGCAAACGAGCCAAAATACCGACGTCTTTTGGACCAGATTTTCTAACCTATATGGTAGAAAATGAGCCAAGGAATTTCTCCGAGGCTATGTCAACTCCAGAAGCTCCATTCTGGAAAGAGGCAATTAACAGTGAGATAGACTCAATTCTTCAAAATCACACTTGGGAGTTGGTTGACCTTCCACCTGGAAGTAAACCACTTGGTTGTAAGTGGGTTTTTAAGAAGAAACTTAAAGAGGATGGGTCTATTGGGAAGTATAAAGCCAGGTTAGTAGCCAAGGGCTATAGACAGAAAGAAGGCTTTGACTTCTTTGACACCTACTCACCAGTGACTAGGATCACTTCAATAAGGATGCTAGTAGCCGTTGCTGCAGTCTATGATCTGGAAATCCATCAAATGGATGTAAAGACTACCTTTCTGAATGGTGAGTTAGAGGAAGAAATTTACATGGAACAGCCCGAGGGGTTTGTCGTTCCAGGACAAGAAAGGAAAGTATGTAGACTTGTTAAGTCTTTGTACGGACTTAAACAAGCACCCAAGCAATGGCATTTAAAATTTGATCAGGTAATGATGTCAAATGACTTCAAGATCAATGAATGTGACAAGTGTGTGTACATTAAGAGCACACAGAACGCATTTGTGATAGTGTGTCTCTATGTAGATGACATGCTTATCATGGGCAATACTCGTGATATCGTCTTGAATACAAAGAAGATGTTAACACGAAACTTTGATATGAAGGACATGGGAGTTGCCAATGTCATTCTAGGAATTAAGATTTCTAGGGTGACTGAGGGACTCATACTGTCACAAACTCACTATATTGAATCTGTTCTGAGACGGTTCAATATGGATGATGTGAAACCGGTAAAGACCCCGCTCGACTTAAGTATGCACTTAAGGAAGAATCGAGGCGAACCTGTGGCTCAATTGAAATACTCTCAGGTGATCGGGAGTCTGATGTACATAACGAATTGTACAAGACCAGACTTAGCTTGTTCAGTAAACAAGTTGAGCAGATTTACGAGTAATCCAAGTGATGATCATTGGAAAGCTCTTAACAGAGTAATGATGTATTTGAAATACACAATGAATCTTGGATTACATTACACGAGATATCCAGCAGTATTAGAAGGATACTGTGATGCAAATTGGATATCAGATAGTAAGGACTCGAAGTCCACCAGTGGGTACGTGTTCACTATTGGTGGTGCTGCTGTGTCGTGGAAATCCACGAAACAAACATGCATAGCTAGGTCCACTATGGAAGCTGAGTTCATAGCGTTGGACAAAGCTGGGGAAGAGGCTGAATGGCTTCGGAATTTTCTGGAAGATATTCCGTGTTGGCCTAAGCCGATAGCTCCTATTAGCATACACTGTGATAGTCAGTCAGCTATAGGACGTGCGCAAAGCAGCATTTACAATGGTAAGTCACGACACATACGTCGAAGACATAATACCATTAAACAGTTGATCTCTAATGGCGTGATTTCCATAGATTATATAAAATCAATGGAGAATCTTGCGGATCCGCTTACAAAAGGCTTGCCTAGAGATCAGATGTCAAGATTGACAAACGGAATGGGACTGAAGCCCATAATGCATGAGTCTTTGTAATGGTAACTCAACCTTGTTGACTGGAGATCCCAGAATCTTGGTTCAATGGGACAACTAAGTTATGAAGATTCAGTTAGCACTTACTCATTCCGTCTGACAAAAGTGCTGTCTGCAGAGATTTCAGGGTAAGCTAAGGCTTTTAATGATGTCTTATATCTTGATGCGTCGAGTGGAGTATGGCAGAATACTCTTGATAGGAATCACCTATGTAAGTGTGAAGTGGGGCCGCTTCTATGAGAAAGTCTGGGTGGCAAGGTTTCTCTAAAACACTTTCTGAAACCAGGTTGTTCATGGCCAAAACGAACACAACCATGAGAACCAAAAGGGTGTTAAAGAAAATATTGTGTGAGTATCATTGTCTTGGTTCACAACAAAGGCTGACTAGTTCAAGACATCAAGTCACTACTTAGCCGAGTGGATCCGATGATACATCACTATGAAAGGTTCAAAGCCAGAAGCTACCTCTTCTGATGCAATATTTTCTTGTCTGACTTCTCCTCAGAGTTTGCATAAGTGTCTGCATTAATTTACATTCATGTGGGGGATTGTTGGAGAATTAAGGTTGGGCTTGGCCCATCGTTGGATGTTGAAGATTGGGCTTTGGCCCGTTATGAAGTTGCAAGACTTGTGCAACGTACTATGAGCTTAATGAATCCTTAACGTGTAGTTAATGTTAGGATGTGATCTCACTCAATTATGTATTGTGTGAATGTGAAATTAATGCTCAAAGTAGATGGAAATGTTGTGGATGGGTGACGTGTCACCCGTATGGAGGAATGCCACGTTGGAAGTGTCCACGTGGCGTAAAAGCTTCTGACGGACATCGATCGATGACATCGATCGATCGATGTCACTTCGATCGATCGATGTCATCGATCGAAGTGGATCAGGAAGCTTCGATCGCTTGATTGATCGATCAAAGTGGATCAGATGACATCGATCGATCACTTCGATCGATCGATGTCCCTTAGAACGATCAATTTGATCGAATGATGTACTCAGTTAGACATCAGTCGATCACTTCGATCGATCGATGTGATCGATCGAAGTCTGACAGCAGGCGCAGATTTGATTCTGTTAGCAGATTTGATTCAAAATGAATCAAACTCTATCCTCCTCCATTCAAAATAAGATCAGTCTGTTATGATCTAATGGTGGCAGGGAAGATAGCTTTGATCTAACGGCCGAGATTTAAACTGTCTTAACTGCTTAACCGAATATGGTTTCCATCCAACGCTCCAGGTTTAAACCTGATAATCTATCTTCAATCTAATGGCTGAGATTAAACCGTCCTAATCTGGATAGGAGGTTTTAATCCAACGGCGTAAATTAAACTTCGGTTTTGATCCAACGGTCACGGTACCTTGTCCTCCAACCGACTCCCCTATATAAAGAGTGCTAAGGGTGCAATCATTTACACACCTTAAGCTCTTAGCAATCTCAAAGCATTTTGCATTCATAAGCACGTGAGTCTTGCATATTGTCCGGGAGAAGTCAGGACACTCTAGAGTTCGAAGGAGTTCAAGTTCAGCAGTGCCACTCAACTGAACAGGTACCCGTTGTATCCTGGGAGACGGTTGCTCATACCGGTTGGGCACAGTATACCGGAGCAATACGTCTTAAGGACAGAGTCCTTGACTCGCCCCGGGTTTGATTTATTTCGTTGTTTCATTTGCACACAGTGTACGACTGCGTCTTGGTACAGGATTGATTGTGCCAACAAAACATACTCAAAGTACCCCTGGTCATTTACTCGTGTGTACATATGCACACACAGGGTCACATTTTAGCAATACTTTTAGTGACATGCATGTGGATGAGTGGCATAAACATGAGCATGTAAATGCACTTTCTTATGTTCTTAGAATCTACTTCCCTTATTATTAAACATGCATGATCCATCCTAGATTTTTAACATAATAGAACCCATACTAACATGCATGAAGAAACTAGAGAGATCTACTTGCCTCTTGAGTCTTGAAATGCACAATAGATATATTGGAAGCTTCCTATAAGATTGGGAGCTTGCTTGAGAGTTGAGAGTCAACTCCCACCCACACCTATGAACACACGGCTAGGTGAGAGGGAGAGGAAAAGATGAAATCAAGCCTAGACATGGTAGTGGAAAGAAGAATAAGAGAGAAACATTCATGAGCTTTACCTATGAGCTTGACTAATACTTGGATATTCTTATAGCTTGAACTTGAAGAGCTCTTCCTCCTTGGTTTCTTAGAGGTGAGGGTAATTGAAATTAGCTTTGAAAGTGTCTTAAATTCTCTTCAGCTTGCTAAGTTTTCCTCCTATGCACCGAAAGAGCACACGGTTTTGCTTGAAGGATAGGGAAGATTCCTTCCTTACTTTTAAGGTGGGATGAAAAGAAAGTATTAGGTATTTTTGCCTTGAGACTACCATAGAATGGAGTGGAGGGAAGAGTTGGAGATGGTTATTCTTCCTGGGTCTTGTGGCCGATACCTAGGAGGGAAGAAAAATGATGGCTAGTCTGTTTAGGGAAGAGAAATGGGAAGGCTTTTGAGTGGCTCAAGATGTGCATGCAAGAGGATAGCCTTTTTAGAAGGCTTTTGTATTTTTGTTTCCAATGCATAATATCTTGTTTAAATATCCAAGCAACTTTTCTTGTGTCTCCCATGGACTTGGCCGATTATGAGGTCTTTGAGAAGGCCATTTTAGTTATTTTGCTAGACACAATTTTAATTGTGTAAGTTCTTACAGTTTAATGTAACCTGTTATAATTTATTTGATCTTATTTAATTGCTTATGGAAATAAAATTTTATCTATTCTGCTTAACATGATACAACGACCGCAATCTAATTTCATTCATAATTCCCTCCGTTCTCTTTATCAACTAGCCCGGGAGTGCGGGTTGTAACATCAAACCAGATCATTTTTGAATCCAGGGGAAGAAGCTTCCAGAAACCACCATCTCCCGTCCCCAACGCAGGAAAATAAAAGAAGTAACATGGACATAAATCGTTTATGCTGCACTAACTAATCTTAACCAAAGCCTGCATAAATTGCCAAATACTCTTTATCTACATGATTTAAGAATCCATTTCTTTGGTGTAGGTAAAGAGACTACGCTAATGGGAATCAACATCATAACGAGTATATACATTTCCATCAAAATACACAAGAACCATACAAATACCCTAAAAATTCACCAAATCAATTTGGTCAGATCCTGCAATAAATAAAGACAGGCACCTTCCTCTGCCTACCTCCCATCGGCAGATGACCCGGATGCAATATAACCCGGTCCATGTTTCCCCGATCCTGGCCCACCAGGCATATGATGTTGTGTTGGTTGTTGGTGGTCTCGAAAGTTCCAAATAATCTATACACATGTATATATAAATAAATAAATACATGTTATATACACGCACGCACGCACAAGACAGAGAAAGAAAGAGAGATGCAGTCTCACCCGCAACCCCAATTCAGCACTCAAAAGTTGGGAAGTCCATGTCAAAGTATGGTAATTGGCCAGTTTAAACAGTGGGCCCCAACAACAAATTTGACTCATGAATAAATTCTATATATTTAGGAAAATGAAAACCAAATCATATTCCCTCAAAAAAAAAAAAAAAATTCATATAGCCACGCTTCATTACAACATTGATGAATAAAATATCTTGAACTACCCATCCATGAAACCAGAAGAAAAAGGTTAACCTTTTCCCGGCGTTTTAGCGTCTTAGGCACATTCACCCCTCATCGTCCCTCAATAAACAAGCCAGGATTCACGCCCCTTAATAAACAAGCAAATCGTTTGGTTGTAGAAAGAACAACATTACACATAGGGATGTCAAACAGGTCGTGTATCGTGTTTCGTATATCGTGTTTTTCGGGTTTCGTGTATCAATATGCCGTACCCATACCTTACCCGTTTGCTTCGCGTGTATAGATGTAGATACCCAAACCCGTACATGTCAGGTTTCGTGTCGTGTATCGGGTATACCCACGAACTTGACAAGTACAAATATTTCAAGTCGTGCATAGGTCATTTCATATATTTTTCCAGGTATTTTCAGGTTTCGTGTATTTTTCAGGTTTCATGTACTTAAATACTACTGATATGATGTATGAAACAACAATAAGTACAAAACCAAATGTTAAAGATTAAAATGAGCGAGGCCCTCTAAACTCAAATCACTTGACGACGCAATAATAGATTAAAGAAATAGGATTTGGAAATGGAGAAAGGGAGAAACCGAATAGGGTTACTTAGTAGCACGGTAGTCTTTTTTTCTTTGAAAATTTATTTGTTATTTTATTAATTATAAATTTTATTTAAAATATATTTTTTATATTTCGTGTATAAACGGGTATAAACGGGTATCCACGGGTATACTCGGACACGACCCGCCGTTGGCGGGTATCTTTCAGGTCTTACCTGATTTGTACACGAAACCCATTAAGGTCATACCCATACCCACAAAAATTCGTGTCAGGTTCGGGTCGTGTTTCGTGTCGTGTCTGAAATTGCCACCCCTAATTACACATTGCCTTACAGTCTCCCGACTATGGTAGAGTATAGAGAATCGGATATACGAAATTATACTCATATGTTGGAAACACACGGAGTTTGTTTCCCGATGAGCTTATAAAAAGGACATTAATACATAAGATACCGCCTGCTTCAGCCAATCAAATATACAATATGTATACCTCCTACTTCAGTCAATCACTCTTTATTTTATACATACTTATGCGACATCATGTTATTGTGCCATGCCACTTAGTTGCTCCTAAAGCAACAACCTTAACATTGTTCATCACAACGGCATCCATCCACTTCTTTCAAGAAATGATGAAACAATCATAATATAAAAACTAAACCAAAAAGAAAAAACCCGGTACAAGTCATAGAACCACAAAAGTAACCGAATGTTAACAAACAGAGATGCACGAGTTTTAGTAAACTGGAAATATGTACAAATTAATCAAATTACATGTTACATTCGTGTAGGATGGCTCATACAAATCCTACAACTATTTTACATGGAGAGACTACTTTTACATATAAAAAATCGCATATTCCCCTACCCAAGACCTCTGGTCTCGACTTCCTCAATTTGTTTTAAAGCAAATCGTAAAGTAAAGACTAAAGAGGGCATACCCAATCAAAAAATAGGGTAACAATAGAAAACATCAAAACAGAAAAGGGCTACACCAGTAACACCCTAATCAAAAAAGCCAAATACAAACATACAGTAAGATATAAGTTATTGGTGACGTCTCACTGAGATTAAAGCTATCCAGAATTACACTATTTCCCGTGGGGTAAAAACTGGAACATAGATAAACAAGCCTACAAAGTCAAAGATGAGATGTCCCTCAGTAGCAACCCTTCATCAAAAGGTAAGTAAAACACGCTCTCTCACATGGACAATTCAGCTCCAGCTCTGCTTCAAAGAATTCCCAGGCCTCTGCAAAACAGCTTCAGTGATCAAATGAGATCCTACAAACTATCACCAAGATAAATAAATTAAAAAAACACACAAAAGACAACTTCTACAAACTGTTTTGCTAAGCATAATAAAGGAAAATTAAAACAAAAAACAAAATTATGTGTCCACAATGTCAAAGTTCTCAAAGGCACGCTAAGGGAAGCAAGCGTCCACAGGAAGAAACATGTCAATATCAGAGCACAATGCCAAAGTAACCAAGAGAATGACTAGAAGAACATGAAAGGGGGCGCAAGTATAACATAACTGACGTTGAGAGAGATACTAATTCATGACAACACTGAAAACATGATAATGATGGCAGAATGTTAGACATCGTGAAAGACTAACATTGGTACTGCCTGCTTCTTGTAATCTTGTTTACGTTAAATTATTTAAACAGGTGTACATTTTATTCAGATTAACCCATATTTTCACCTTATTTGGATTCTTCTTCTTCTGCTTCTGCTTCCTCTCCTTTTTGGTGCACTAATGAAACATATTTTTTTTTTAATTGTATTTTGATATTTTTCTGGTTTCATGCAATATGTGGTTTCAATATACAACTAACTTGCTCCTGGCCATGCCACCGCACAAATGTTTTCAAACAAAATCCTTTCGTCTCATCTTCCAGTTTATGTGTTGAATAGGTGAAACGTTTCTCTTCACTCACAAGAGTCAGCAAATTCTTCTGAGGGAACTAAAGCTTTTCGTAAGAAACGAAGAGAGACATGAAGGATGGATTCAAGAGTATCTAAGCTTTAAAAGGAGCATAGATAGAAGAATCTAAGGACAAGTATAAACCAAGGGACTTTTCCAAGAAGCAATGGTAAAAGGCTAGCCAATTGTACCAGGTGCATCTGAGAAAGAACACACTCGTGTATGCCCACCGTTGCATACTTGACTGCTCTCTCGTGAATATTCATTTCTCTCTTCCACTGAACTTCTTATTGCTAAGAACTGTGCTACTACCATAATTTGCAAATTTTTACGAAAACACAAGTGAAAATTGTGCAGGAACAAAGTTATACAACACATGCTTCAAGACCACAAAATGTGCCAGACATGCAGTATCATGCTCATCTTGATTTCTTAAGAGAAACAATTTCATTTCCTAAAAAATGGCTCTTCTGAAAAGGAAAAAGTCACACGACCAAAGCTATTGGTCACAATTAGCACATCATGCTGACAGATTTTTTATTTTTATGTTTAACAAGTCATCAGCAGGTTGAATCCAAAAATTTTGAAACATCATTCTTAGTGGTACATCTATCTTGCCATTGTTGGTGTTCCTCAAATCAGAGCAGGTAGATATATACTCTCCCCCCCCCCCCCAACCTCACCTGCACCCCCTTCTCCTACCAAAAGCCAATCAAATGTAACATCATCGCCCAAGTTGAATTCAAAAAGATAATCCAGCGTATCAGTATAATGAGAAAAATTGACACAGTCATGCAAACAGAGTACCATCTCCAGCTGCATATGGACTAATAATCATCCCTAAAAGAGTATAATTCTAATGGGTCTTTTAGTAAACACCGGCACTAAAATTGGAACTAAGGTGACAATAATCACAAAGTCAGAGAACATTATACATGCAAATTATGTTAATTCAAACGAGTATGAATACTCAATCCAGAGAATAATATGACCGATAACTCCAAGTGAGAACCTTTTTTTTTTGTAAGTCAAATTTCATAAATGAGCCAAATTAGGCGGAATTACAATGGTAATTGCTTGGGGATAGCAACAACAAGCATAACTTGCTCAAATTACATTGGCACATTAGTCCTTTCCTATGTCCTACCAGATGATCAGTGCCCAAAATTCCACAACCTAAAGTTACAGATAATATAAATCTAATAAACACCCTAGTTAAGGAAACCATAGAACAAAACCAGCATAGGTATTAGAGGCGGCACCTATGCTTAGGGTAATTACACAAAGCAAAAATATACAAGACCCTATACTAGCAGCCTTCTACGCAACCTAGAACATAATGCAGCAGCCAAGATAATCCTAGTCCAGGAAAAAAGTCCCCAAGGAACTGAATCCTTTTGTTTTAAGCAATTACGTGCAAAGATGATAAAGCAAAGTGAAAACTACTAGTAAAGCAAACGGAGTTACCTGATTAAGCAAATTTACAAAAAATTAGTAAATGATTAAAACAACATGTAAATTATAGTCAAAGAAGTCATGTGCAGCACAGCTCTCAACAGGTACACAGGTAAGAACTCAAGATCAAAATGATTATAGGAAACTACCAGCAAAGAAATCAAACCCAAGTTATAGGAGTAAAAGGACTCACAACTCTGATCTTCTGATAACATCACGCTCCTTATGTGGGCAATAGACAGTACTGGTGACACGTATCTATACTAGAAAGCAACTCTTTGACCAAGCCAGAAAACCAAAATGACTACCAATGTGAGAGGCTCAGCAGAAAAATAGAATTCCACAGTAAAATAAGTTTAACATTTTTAGAAGGATGGATGACATCCATGAAAGGCACAAGGAAGACTAATTGTCTGAGGTCAAACGCCGCTTTTTTCCATATTCACTATCCCTTGATCTTGCCCTTTGTTCCTCTTCATGTGACAGTCTAGACTTGCTGTGAGTCCTAGATGATCTTCCCCTATCCCATTCGTCAACATAGTCCTGATCACGGTCTCTGTGTCTATGATGGTCTGCATAATGGTCCCTATCATCCCTTTGACGGTCTCGGTCACGATCTCTCTCACGATCACGATCCCTCTCACGGGGACGGTCACGGTCTCGAGAACGCTCTCTTTCCCTCTCATGGGACCAGTCCCTGTCTCGTACATCTTTTGCATCACGATGCTCCCTTTCTGACCAATCATTATCGTTAACCATATCTCTATCATGTCCCGAGTCTCTGTCATCACGATACCTTTTGTCTGAGGAACCAGACCAATCCCTTTCAGAGCCTCTGTTTTTTTCCTTCACGGAATTGGTCCTGGGACCTCGGTCATAGCTTACTTCTCCATAGTGATGGTCCGAGACAACTTCCTCACCGTAACTAGACTCCCCACCATGCTCTTCCCCAGCCCATCCACCCGCATTAGGACCCCCCCACATTCCAGAATTTGGTCCATCTATAGCAGCCGAGGGCATCATCCCCATGCTACTCATGGGCATCCCTCTGCCAAAGAAAGCCGGGTTCACATGAGGAGCAACACCAGGCAAACCAACACTACCAACTGGGGGAAATGATGGCATCATACCAGAAAAAGGTGGCGTTGGGCCACCAGGAAAACCACCGTAACCACCCATTCTTCCCATAGGCCCTCCAAAGGCAGGATCAAAACCTTGTCCCATCATTGTTTGAGGAGGAGGTAATAGAGGAGGTGCCAGCCGATTACCCTGCCCGAATGCCATTCCTCCATTACCCATCATGCCACGTCCACCCATTCCACCAGACCTGTTTCTCATAGGACCGGCAATCCCCCTACCACCCATACCTTGAGCATTACCTCTGCCCCAATTTCCTCTCCCGTACCCTCTGTTGTTATCACCAGCACCTTGATAATTATTGCCTTGAAAATTACCACCTGAGGCAATGTTGCTACCCCCAGGTCTGCTCGGGGCATCTCCAGTGGTTCTTCTTCCAGGGGTGGCAGTGGCAGTCTGGGGTATCGATTGACTCCTATTCACCTGAGCCTCGCCCATTTTCTTGATGGTATAGGGTGAGGCATAAGCAACAACACATGGTCGTCCATTAAACACATGTCCATTCATCCCCTCCTTGCATGATGAGGCAGCTGCAGAATCGTAAAACTCAACTTGGCAATATCCTTTTGATTTTCCACTAGCCTTCTCGTCAAAAAACTTAACTTCTTTCACCTGTCCATACTTGGACAACTCGGCTTCAAGCTCAGCATCTGTTGTCCACCAATGCAGATCCCCAACAAAAAGCATATCCCCTTGGCCCACAACTCCACCCACCCCTCGCCCACCACCAGTCTCATTCACAAGGATACCACCTCCAGCTACAACATTCCCATATCCATTACTCACAATTAAATCAGCCCCATTCACATTGATACCACCTTGCTTCACTAATCCTTCTTTTCCAGAGTTCCCAACTGTCCCCACAGGTCCAGATACACTAACACCAGATGAAACATGAGGTGGAGGATGTTGGCTGACAACTCCACCTTGACTTGGAACACTTATACTAGTGACGTGCTCATGTATAGCATCAGAACCCTTTTTCACCAGCTGCTGCCCTAGCTCAATCCTAAGCTGACTACCACCTGGAGCATCAACAGCAACCCCGCCATCATCCCTTTGACCTCCGAAACCCGTATTCTGCTGCTGATAGCCTTCCGATACCCTACCAGAATGTAAAAGAGCACTAGACACGCCCTCATATCCCTCCAAGGTCCTCTCTCTGTCACCATCGACAACACCAGCTTCAGGCACTCCTTTGAGCGGTGGTTGCGGAAGCGTTTGCGTGTTAGGTATGCCCTCAGCCGCTGCCACCTCACTTGTAGCTCCAAATTCCTCGCTCTTCTTCACGGATTGCAGAAAATTTTCCCCAACGTTGACATCGTTATAGAGGTCCTCGAAGTCGTCATCCTCTTCCCCCAAAAATCCCTCATCTATAACGGCCGAGATTGCCTCGTTACGGTGGAACTGCTCGTTCGGATCTCCGCCAAATCCCCCACCGCCAACCCCTTCGTTGTCCTCCATCCTCTGTTACCGGAAAACCTAACTTTTGACAGCATCACCTCTTAAAGCTACACAAATATCGCCAAGTAAAAAAGGAAAAAAAAAAACTTCCGCAGGAAAGGGAAAATCTTTCCGTCGAAGAACGAAACCAAAACAAGAAATCAAAAATGGAATTTAAAAAAATCAAGAATCGTCACTTTAAACATCTTACCCGAAGGGCGAGGTTAGAGCGTGGTAGGGGCCAAATCAGAAACCCTAACTCAGAAATTCGTGGGGCAAAGCTGTGCCAGAAACTTCAAGAACCTGCAGAGTGGAGCGGAAGCGGCAAAAGGTGAAGAAGAATTTGATTTGTTTTCCGCGTTTCCGCAGCTGCGCGACAATGCTACTTCCACCATAGACTAGAATATTCCACCACACTGCAGTATGTCTATGTGCACCCGCACACAATTTTCCATAGCATTTTCGCGACACACGAATAAAGTGGTCCGTAGCGTTCCTGGACATAACTTAAAAGTGGAGTTCGGTTCGTAGTTTAGTATCGAAATTAGAATCGGAATGGGTATTGACAGAATATGAATTTGGAGTATATGAGTTTAGATCTAAAGGTGATAATTGTTTGGTAATCAAGTGGAAATATGCATGATAGACATTGATGGTGTTTGGAACGTATCGAAATCTCGATGAGTATCGAATGTGGACCGCCGAAAAAATTTAACCGGCCGGAATAGTGACTGGCCGACCGGCCGGCTGCGGATTGTGTCTGGCGGCGTTGGTCGGCTTTGACCGCGCATACCCCTCATGACAAGGACTAATATATCAAAAAACGATATTCATTGCCAAAATAATTGGATATCAAACCGGAATCCATACCTTCCATTTTCCCAAACAAACAATTTTAATGGATTTGAGTTCTCCAAACTCATTTCCTTAATCCTAAATTTATCAACCAAACACCTAATAAAAGTTATTTGTATAATTTGTATCATACGGCCCACTGATGAAGTATTATTACTACTCATTAAACTTGTTGGTCTAAAAGAATATATCAAATATACGTTGGTGCTCGTATGTATTAATTAAAATTTGCCTTAAAGTTGTTTCGAAATTCTGAAGTTTACATTTATATAAACAATATCAAAACGAATAAGTCAACCAAAACCGTTAATGGTGAATAGTTTAGTAAATCGACTATCATTCGCTTCTATACTTTTATGAAATTTTATCATTATAGTGAAATAAGATACCACATATGTTCTATATCAATAAGACATATAATAACGAGCATCGTTCTCTTTTATATGTAATAACAAGTATAGTGTATACTTTCTATCGTGTTAATAGATAGAGATATTTAAAAGAGTTCCATCGTTTAGAAGCAGGATCTGTTGACCGCACGTCAACGTGTCTGTCTTTTCATAAACGTCTACTTGTGTTCGTCAGCCACATTTAAAATAATGTTATCTTTATTGGTCGTGTATCATGCAGGCACACTGTCACCCAACTTCCCCATGAGTGAATCCAAACTCATTGTCAGCGGTCCCGAGACAAGCCTACCAGGAAATCTTGAGTTAGGGTCTCCTCACCGCAAACTCTTCACATCATGCGTCACTGCGCGACACGTGACAGCAAGGGTGGGTGGTGAGGCTAGATGAGGGTCACTCGTATCTAACTTCACCACTCATATCTTGTTGTCACGTATAGCGCGATGACGCGTGGGGTGAGAGAAATGTGAGGCAGGATATCTCACTCAGAAAATCTTGTCGAATCGTGTTGAATACTTAACCTTTAGTGTACATTTTTTTCGTACTTGAAGGACTAATGACACCGAATGACAATACATCTACATGAACTGATGAATGTGAATTGTAATTATGTTGAGCTTTAGAAGAGAGTCCGGGGGGGGGGGGGGGGTCTTTTTCATTTAACTTGAGTGTTTGTCTTAAAACTCAAACCTTGAGCAATGTTTATGCATGGATTTTGCTGGAAGTCGGTCGACAGGGTTGCTCAATATGGCCTATAATGTTAGTGAGGCTTGTCATAGCGTTCAACCAAGAATATATATTTTTTTTACAAAAAAAAAAAAAAAAAGATATTAACTGTAAAACTGTCATTCATGTGCGAAAATTATGTGTATTGTCGTCAACTGCTACTATCATAAAGAGAGACCCACTTGTACTGGCAATATTGGAGTAAAAGACGATTCTTTGATATTGAGGGCCCCGATCGCCCCAGCCAGAAGGAGCATTATAGAGGATGCAAATCAGGAGTCAACGGCCTCTTAGATTGAGTGAGTACTTACGCAGTGACACACACAATGTGCCTCTCCGCAAACCAGCTAGCCGCTTGTACGGGCAATCTTGCATTCACTTGTGAATGTAATAGTATTATCATATAAAAAATAAAAAATAAAGAACATTTGGTAAAACGGTCACACCTAGCAAACAGGGGAATGACTTATATAGCAAGGAAGTAAACAAGGCAACAATTTTGCAGAATAGTTCATGTAGAATCAGCCTTTCTTTCTTGAGGAAGAACCCCATTTCTTCGCTTCACACTCTGCATGCTCATGTACATATAGCTTATCCCATCATCAAAATGCGTTGTCGTTGGCACTGGATTGAATCCATTGTACACACCATCTAGCTTTGCCAAACATAAATCGCCGATATACTTACTAACGCTGTTTTTCTTGGCAAATGATTGAGTTCTATATTCTTTCAATGGCATCCACTGCCAAATTTTTTTATAACAATGTCAGCTTAGTAAGTCGAAAATCGGTCTACAAATAAGCGTAACATGTTGAAACCTGAGCTGCGTCAATTTCTAAATCTTGCTTGGTGATGTTAAGTGAGAGAGGACGCATCATGCACAGAAATTGCAGCTCAGATTTCTCAAACAATGACCTGTGACTTTGCCTATCAGAAATAGGAAAAGTCCTCATCTCAAAACCACAGAATAACCGAAAACCGGCCGCTTTAACATTATATAATGGTCCACGGACTAATCACAACGGAAACAATTCAGGTATTTTTCTTTGGGTGCAAGTAAAAACAGGAATGGACATGAGTCCTAGAAACATTTACACACGAAAAATTCGCACCTGAAGGCTAGCATTTCTACAAATCCAGTGTCAATGTACGAAGAAAGAAACATGTTTGTGTCACAAGCTGAGATAAGTGATAAGCAGAAAGATAGGGAATTCAGTATTGTTGAATGCAATATTCATTCATTCACACCAAAAAAACGTATTCCTCATGCTATACTTTATACAACTAGTCTACCATCTATCTTTGGCAAGTTTAATCTAATCCCTATAATCACTCACTATAATTACTCACTCCCTATAATTCATCAATCACCATTACACAGCGGATTACAACATATAAGGTAAGAAATAAAAACATATTACTTTCCTAACACTCCCCCTCAAGTTGAGCAGGGGAATCAACAATGCCCAACTTGTCTAACACTTCGTCAAACGCCCTTCCTGCAATAGCCTTTGTTAAGATATCCGCTAATTGATCTTCTGAGGGTACAAACGGTAACTCAACAATTTTTTCCTCGATCTTTTCCTTGATAAAGTGACGGTCCACCTCAATATGCTTGGTACGATCATGCTGTACTGGATTTTCTGAAATATTAATTGACGCTTTGTTATCACACATTAGTTTTGCTGGAAGAGACACTTGAAGACCCAAATCACCCATCAACTTCTTTAGCCACAGAATCTCAACAACTCCTTTGGCAATTCCCCGAAACTCGGCCTCAGCACTCGACAACGCTACTACTTTTTGTTTCTTACTTTTCCAAGTAACCAGGTTTCCACCAACTAGAGCAAAATATCCTGAGGTTGATCGTCGATCTACTACATTCCCGGCCCAATCAGCATCAGTGTATACCTTAATATCCAAATGGTCATGATTCCCGAACCAAATACCTCGATCAGTGGTCCCTTTCAGATACCGGATGATCCTCATCACCGCGTCCATATGATGACTCTGAGGTCGATGCATAAACTGGCTTACTATCCCAACTGCAAATGAAATGTCAGGACGAGTATGTGCTAAGTAAATCAGTTTTCCCACTAGTCGTTGATACCTTCCTTGATCAGTAAACGGTCTTCCTTCTTCGAATTCTAATTTCTGGTTGGCTAACATCGGTGCACCAGCAGGTTTACAATCTACCATACCAACTTCAGCCAACAAGTCCAAGATATATTTATGTTGTGATATAAAGATCCCGTATTCAGAGCATTTTACCTCAATCCCTAAGAAATACCTTAGGTCCCCCAGATCCTTCATTTCAAATTCCGAGAACAACTGTTGTTTCAGTAGCTTAATTTCTTCCACGTCATCTCCTGTGATAATCATATCGTCCACATAAATGATTAAGCATGTTACCTGGGATCCACCTCTTTTTATAAACAGCGTATGATCAGCATTACTCTGCTTATAGCCCTGTTTCTTCATGAAGGAGGTAAATCTTCCAAACCACGCCCTGGGCGACTGCTTAAGACCATACAATGAACGCCTTAGTCGGCAGACTTCATTTTCTTCAAACCCTTCCGTGAACCCAGAAGGTGCACTCATATATACTTCTTCTTTTAATTCACCATGGAGAAACGCGTTCTTCACATCAAACTGCTGCAGAGGCCAAGACTTTGTGACTGCTACTGAAAATAAGACTCTAATTATGTCAAGTTTCGCCACGGGTGAAAAAGTCTCTGAATAGTCAACCCCATAAGTCTGAGTATATCCTCATGCTACCAACCTCGCCTTGTATCTTTCGATACTTCCATCCGCCTTATACTTAATCGTATACACCCATCGACACTCAACTGGACGTTTCCCTTCCGGCAACCTTACTTTCTCCCAGGTGTTGTTTTTATGTAGTGCACTCATTTCTTCCTTCATTGCTGAATACCACTCCTGTTGACTTAATGCCTCTTCAACTGTCCTGGGAATCATAACCTCACATGTGGAAGATACAAGTCCTTTTGCGCTCCTAAGTGGATAAATAGATCCTTTTGAGACCTTGCTCGGAGAGTATCGAATTGGGGGCCTTCCTCTGTTCTGTCGAGGTGGAAGAATTATACCCTGACCATCTGAACTACCTTCATTATCCTGTACAGTTTCAAATAAAGCAGGATCTGGGCTAGGTAAGGAAACTGTATCAGAAGGTAACAAGATAGGGGAAAATACCTGATTTGATAGAGTACTTGGAGTATCCGCAGGAGCTGACTCATTTGACGGCAAAGAAGGAGGGGCTATATTCATGTCAGGAAAAGCACAGTCGGCGTCACCTACTTGCCGTGTTGGTACCGCCTCTGACTGACTAGGGTTATGGAGCCAGTTGTAGGTTTCACCTGATATCTCCCCCTGAGGCCAAGACTGAGCGGAGTAGAAGTATTCATGTTCAAGAAAGGTGCAGTCGAGGGTAATATGGACACGACGTGTGCGTGGATTATAACATCTGTACCCCTTTTGAGACATGGCATACCCGACGAACACACACTTGTCGGCACATGCATCTAATTTAGAACGCTGAGATGATGGAATATGAACAAAAACAGTGCATCCAAATATTTTCGGGGGTAGTGTAAGTATAGAGGGTATCTCAGTATGAGACGCAAGTGTGGAAAGTGGGGTATGATAATCCAAGATTTTTGTAGGCAGTCGATTAAGGAGATAAGCAGCGGTGGCGACAGCCTCAGGCCAGAAGGTTTTGGACACATGGGATTCGAGCATCATAGCCCGGGTCATTTCTAACAAAATGCGATTTTTTCGTTCTGCTACACCATTTTGTTCTGGGGTATATGGACAGGAAGTTTGATGCAGAATACCATGTGTACTACAAAAAGCTTTCAGATCACTATTGACGTATTCACCCCCATTATCAGAACGAAGAATTTGAATCTTTGTGTGAAATTGTGTATCAATCATACGGTAAAAAGCAATAAACTGAGGACAAACGTCAGATTTATGTTTTAGAAAATATACCCATGTCATTCGTGAAAAATCATCAACGAACGTAACAAAGTACTGATATCCCAGAATAGTGGTATGTGGAGATGGACCCCATACATCAGAATGGATCAAACTAAACAATGTTTTGACCCTAGTATTATTTGGCTTATACGTAGAGCGATGATGTTTAGCACGAAGACAAGTATCACAAGATAAAGTAAGTCCAGAATAAATTAAAGCAGGAAACAATTGTTTCATATAACCTAGGGAGGGGTGACCCAAACGCCGATGCCATAACCATAGTCGTCGTTCAGCAGTTCCGGTGGCAAGATTGGACCGGCCCTGTTGCACCACGTCTGTCATATAATATAGCTCGTGCTTCTCAATGCCACGCCCAATGATCACTCTCGAGCGAACATCCTGTAATAAGCAGAAAGTGGGATAGATCAAAACAACACAATTTAAATCACGGGCAATTTGACTGATAGATAGTAATTTGGAGGATAAACTTGGTACATAAAGACAATTTTTTAAATGTAATGCTGGGTTAACTGAAATAGTGCCTCCTCCCGAGACAGGAATAAGTGCACCGTTGGCCGTTTCGATATGGGTTTTTGTTGGTGTGGTCCATTGTGTAAAGTCGCAAAAGTCATTGGACATTGTGTCCGTTGCCCCACTATCAAGTATCCAAGTAGAGATAGTTGGACTATGAGGCAACAGACTGAATTTAGGGTCACATGGACTGGTTGTGTAAATATCTGAGGTGTGTTTGGAATTTACTGAGAGGCTGGGGGCGTATTTTGTATTTTCGGAATTTTCTGGGTCGACTGGGGACATTTGGCAATTACAGGGACTTCGCTGGTCATTAGGAGAAATATTAGGGACAGATCCTGATTTATGTGAAACCTGCAGGACAGAGGAAGCAATTTCAGTATGGGTAAAATTGTCCAAACACACTTTATAAGGGTTGAGGGTTTTTTCCCCCCGACCCATTTACCTCCTTCATTTTCTGCGGCGGCTGCTCCTGAGCTATCTGGAAGGTTCTCCCCTTTGCTTATGGCCGCCGTCCCTGCTGCTCCCCCTTTTCCCTTTCCTCCATCAGGCTGGTGGCGTTTTCCCTCATACCAATCCGGATATCCCACCAATTGAAAGCAATTTTCTTTGGTATGGTGTTTTTGCCCACAGTGGCTACATACCAACCCTTCCTTCTCTTCTCCACGCTGTGACCCTGCGGAGCGTGGCTGTCCCCCTCGTCCTCTACCCCGTCCCTGTATCTGTCCAGAATCACGGCCTCTGGCAGCCACTCTCTGAGTTGCTAGGCCTTGCCCAATCCCCGGTGATGAATACATTTCTGAGGGGATATTCTGCAGAACAACAGATCTGGCTTCTGCACGTCTGATTTCTCGATATGCTGTCTCTAAAGACGGCAGAGGGTCCCTTTTGAGTAACTCATTTTTCTCTGTGTTGTACCTTTCGTCTATAGCGGTTAGAAATTGGTAGAGCATAAGGGCTTCCATTTTCTGATTGTGTATGTTTATATCAGTAGGACAAGTCATGGGGTTAGGCTCCTGTGCATCTATTGCAGTCCACAAATCTTGTAGTTTATTCCAGCAATCTTCGATGCTTCCTCCCCCTTGCTTGATCTGACTGGCTCGCCGGTGAAGATCGTACGTTCTGAGGGAGTCAGGGCTTGACCCGTATGTGAGTGCTAAACCATCCCACAACGCCTTTGCAGTGGGATAGTGGGTAACGTTCACAACCAAGGATGGTTCGATTGTTTGAATGATCCATGTAAAAACCGAATTATCGGCTTGTTTCCATCCGGGAAAATCAGGGTCCGTTGGTAATGGGGGAGAAGGAACTCCAGTAAGGTGATGTCTTCCCCCCCTTCCAATGATTGCCCGCAGCACAAGTGGTGCCCAGACGGCGTAATTGTGGCCGTTAAGTTTGACTGAGATGGTAAGATTTTCTGTGGTTAAAGGAACTGATGAAGGGGCTGGGTTTGTTGATGGTTTGGAGGTATTTTGCAGTATACTGGCTACCTGGATTGCTAGGTCAGCCAGATTGGGAGTTCTTGTTTCGCTGGTTTCTGGGTTTGACATTTTTGTTCTGTGTTTGTGTTTGAAGGGCAGGTATGTTGCAGTACTGCACTTGACCGACAAAAAACAGATGGTTGGGATTGGTAACAGGTAAGACACAGCAGTATGCTGGATCTGGCAAAGGACGAGACAGGTATATTCAAGGCTGTGATGAAAAATGATTCTGAGCCTACACTCAATCAATTACTCTGTAATCTGGTAGATGGAGACGGATCATTCCCGCTCTGATACCATGATAAGCAGAAAGATAGGGAATTCAGTATTGTTGAATGCAATATTCATTCATTCACACCAAAAAAAAACGTATTCCTCATGCTATACTTTATACAACTAGTCTACCATCTATCTTTGGCAAGTTTAATCTAATCCCTATAATCACTCACTATAATTACTCACTCCCTATAATTCATCAATCACCATTACACAGCGGATTACAACATACAAGGTAAGAAATAAAAGCATATTACTTTCCTAACAATAAGAAAGGGCACTTAACCACAGAGAAGTAATTACCCGTGTTCCTTCTTTCACTTCTCTTGCTTCACCTTCAGCTATATCCTCTCCCTGTCAATATTAATGGTATGATATACTATCTTTTATTGTGATCAAGCCAAGTGGTGGATATATCTAGATTGGTAGACAAAATTTTGTAAACGTCTGTACCTGATCTAGGATTCCAGTAGGAATCTTCCAAATCCCCTGTCCTTTATGTGGCCCATTCTTTTTCTGCACGACAAGCAACTGGAATATAGAATCCATAAGTTTAGCGAAGAACATTATACCAAGAAGCCATGCATTGTGTAGCGTCCCGCTCCCGAGCCCTAGCATCGGGAACAGTGCACCCGCCGTAGCCTACTAAGAGGACTACAAAGCGTCGTTCAAACTTCTTTGCACGTCAGAACTGATGTAAAAATTTTTCGCGGAAACGATACTTAAAGAAATAAACATCTTAATTAAATTAAATCCATCAGAATAAAATCAAGTACAAGGGTTGACGGAACCCGCTAAGTCAAGTATGAAATACTAAAATCAAACAATAAACCTAGGTGAAGGTCTATCTGACTATCCCAAAAACAAGCTTCCGGTCAACAAGATCCCTTCTCGAGCCCAGCTCACTCTTCTCAGCCTCGATAGACATACATACTCTTAATCCTACTCTCCTCTGGAGGGTAGGTGGGGGGTGAGTGATGGGAGTCACTCGTAGGTTACCCGTCTCTCCCGAAAAGGGACTGTCACATACTTAGTCACGTAACAATTAAGCACATAAAGCACGTAGCAGATGAATAAAGCTATAAAACATAAACACATGCATAATAAACCAAATAAAGCATAAATAAGGAAATAACACATACCCAACCCGATTCGTATCCCAACACATAGCACTGAAACAATTAATAACAAGATAAACGATAATCTTAACAATAATAAATGCAATGCGCAAGTTCATGATGCATGTACTTCTATCTCCGTGTCACACGCAGTCATTTAATATCACACGTTATGCTCTTTCTTTTCCATGATATGCTATGCATGTCCCGGGTCCTATCGGATGAAGGTAACCATTATTACCAACACCCATCACACGCCTCGTCAGGCCACACGACTCATAGGCCAAATACAATGCTGTGCCATGAATGCGTCACACTTGCACACTTCCGTTTGTCCTATGTTGCATGCTCCGTTCTATGTTGCGTATTACCTATATTGCGTAGTTACCCTATGTTGCGTGGGGTTCATTACTGTATTTTATCTTCTACCGTTATTTTATCTTTTTAGACTTTATTTTAGGTTTCTACACTTTATTTTATTTTTCCTAGGCTTTCACACACTTAAATCTTTAATTTAAATATTTTTATCTTCCCCTACTATTTTTATTTCTTTTATTTTAAATGTATTTGTGGGTTTCTAAATTTTCTTATTTTTTATAGCATTTATAGTATTAAATCAATTAATCATATATATATATATATATATATATATATATTTACTTTATTTTATCTAATTATTTATTTTTCCTCGGCACATAGCTTCTTTGTTTCTTTTTTTCATATATTATTTTGTTTACTGAAATTATTATTTCCATTAATTAAATAAGAATTATATTGATTATTAAATCAATTTAATATAATACAAATTCAGAAATTATTCAATTAGGCTTCTAAATATATATATTTTTTTAACCTTCCTTCGGCTCAAAGCCCTTTCTCTATTTCATTTTTTTTTCTGTTTTTATTTTATTTTGTTTTGTTTTGATTTGTTTTATCATTCTTTATTTTAATATCTTTTTTTTAACCGACTGTTAGTTTTTTTATTTTTGTTTATTTTTTTTCTTTTATATTTATTCACCTTTTTTTTCCTTTAACAGCTTACGGGCCCTTTTTTCCACTTTCTTTTTCTTTATTATATTAAATCCTAATTTCCTTTTAAAAATTCATATCTTTTTTGTTTTAACTCCGATTTACCCCAAACCGATTCTGTTGGACTCCTTTTAACGCATACTCTGTAACGCAACTAACAACGTCAACTCGTGTACTGCATGCATCGCTCAGGGGAGCGCGTGGGCCGCCGCGCGTGTGCTGCACGCGTCGCCTCCGGGTGCGTTTTTCGACAAACTGAACCCATTTCAACCTATTTCTGTGCTATGTGATCTATATCTAAGGCCAAACACGAAATTTTCCATACCAAAACATAAACAAATCATAATAAACATATCCAAAATATACATACAATGAAAATCAAATAATTCCCAAAACAGAATGCGAGGGAATCCAAAGCAAACCGACAGAGGGGAGGGTAACCTACCTCTCACACGAAAAAATTCCTAGACACGGTGGTAGGATTTGGCGTGGGTGGCTTTCCCTCCTTCTCTTTTCCTTTTCCTTTCTCTGCTTCCCGCTGCCTCATTTGCTTACCTTTTACCTCTTTTATTAATTTTTTTTGTTCCTTCCCCCTCTCTGCTGGATGTCGTCCCTCCCCCCTTTGCTTTAATTTTTTTTTTCCTTTTGCGTGTGAGACTACCCGTTTTGGTGTGAGGGATTTTGAGGATTTTAATTGTAGGGATGGGGGGCGAAATTTAAGGGGTGTGGGAGAAGTTAAGGGAGAGATTGGGAGGGGATTGAGGGGGTTGGTTAATTTAGGATAGGATTCAATTAAATTAATTTAATTATTTTTTTTTCTTTTTCCGACGGTTACAACATTCTACCCCCCTTACAAAAAGTTTCGTCCTCGAAACTTGCGTATCACATAGTCATCATTTAGTTTGATTCTACTTGATCCATTCACCTATATAATGATTAAGGTACATATCACTTGCGTTGCCCAACATGTTAAGCACTTCACTTCTTCCTCACAGACTAAGGCGTCAAAGTTATTACTTGTACACCAACAAGTCAATTTCTGATCCATTGTCCTTTTGCTTACTATAATCATTACATAATCTTTTGATGATTATCAGATCAACTTTAAGGGTATTGTCATCATACTAAGGGTTCTACAACTCAATCATCGATCTATAACTTACTTATCTCTACGGTCATCCGCAACCCTAGTAAATCAATTCTTAGGTGTACTACAATCTTTGACTTAACACCTTAACCACAAAACTCATCTCTTGACCCGTAGGTATTTTCAGAATATGTTTTACTCTACTATGATTCAATTTAGTTACACTATCATCTCATAAGATGATCTAGTCCTTATAAGGCTCAATCCTTAACTTAGTTCCATATAATTAATATGTACATACTTCCACTTATACCACTTGACGTGCATCATTCAACTTATTGCAGTCAACAATTTCAAATTCTTAAGTTCATTATATATTATTCATCCCCCTATATAATTAACCAACTAATATCCTTGATGTACGATAATATGCACTTGTTACACAAGGCCAAGTCCTCAAAATCAATTCTTACATACTTACGAACTAACTCTATGATCATGTCCTATTTCTTTGATAATATCATCAGCCTAATGTACGAAATATGTGTATGGACTTACTTTTCTTCTAATAGAATGTGGCCTACGTGGCTATAATTTGAAATATCACTTCAGTCATTTTAAAATAATACCATTCCTATGTATTTATTTGTTTATTTATTTTAAACAAGATTTGAAATAATTTACTCATTTTCGCAAGTGGTGTTTCAAATGACCTTTTATAAAAACGATGATATAACTTGTTCGCAAAGTATTTTGGTGAAATGACATTAATACAGTTGAAAACATGGTAATGTAAAGTTTTATAAAATGATTTGAAGACGGTACTTTTCGTTTTCTAAAGTAAAATATATAATTTGAAAGCTGTTTTTTTTGCTTCACAAGAGTTAAGTAAGTTTATCGCAAGCGGGTAAATAACTTCGAAAATACTTTAATGGATAAAATGCTTGCGATATCGCTAGTAGTCAGGTAACATTAATTTGACTAAAATGGATGCGATGGAACGGAAATTTGAAATCTTGAGTAAGGAATATATATATAAACATATTGTTTTTTTTAAGAACATCAGTAGTATAAAAGTTTCTTTTTTTTTAAGGTTGTCAAAAGAATTGAAATTTTCATTATATCTGAATACAGTTACATAAAAGAATTTAGTTTTGTAAAGTTTAGTAGACTACCGAGAAAATGAGATTTCAGAAGACATGTTTTTTTAAGTACTTGTTAAAATTTAATTATACATTGGTATACGTACTTATATAAAATATTTATCTGTTTGAAAAATATATCAGTCTAATATTCCGTATAATTCTATAGGTCATTTCTTTTTTTTCCTCGGATAAGTTCTCCTATGTGAAGTTTCTTATAAGTCTAACTTTTGCCTACTCACGATAAAATCTTTAACTTAAATTGGTCCAATCTTAGCATGACACGCTAATTATTGATTGACTTAAGGTGTTCTGATTCACCATGCTTCTGCGCGCCATATTATTCCACTGTACCTCGTTACTTGGTTATTTGAACCACTAATCTTATTCTGCTTCATATGAAAAGTAGCCATTACTTGTTCATGCCCGCTCTATTTTAATTCAATCCTGCTAAATTCAAGTCGAGTAACTCAATGTTTCTATAAATCAACACTTAACTAAAAGTTTGTAAAGATTCATTATTTCGATATACTTGTTATAGTTGATTCATGTCTTTTGCTACCGATCAGTACCTCTAACAAGACTAATATCGTCGTCCTACTTAATAACTCTAAATTTCAAAATCTTAACCCTGGACAATAAATTCCTTCGTATGATTCTCACCCTAAACACTATTGATAATAATGCTTACGAATCGTTACTTAGTTCCTCTCATTTCTCTATAAATAACCTCTTAGTATCTATCATATTATAATAATTTATTTCTTAGTAGCTACTGTCTCAACTTAGACCCGAGCCTACTATGATGCTACTGTTCAAGTAGAGTATGGACCTGCTTTACTTTACCCTAATGGTACTAGGTCCCATGTTGTTGTTGCGGTGAAGCAGCCCGAGTTACTGCTTAACCTACTAATATGTTACTAATATGTACAGTAGGGTGTTCTGGTTAACATTTTAATTCTTTCAAATTAGTTATATAGTATTCAACTAGGGTTACTAAGATCATGACTTATAGAGTTATGGTCAACGTAGATAAGATAGAATTGTATGGGATACTCTAGGTATATGTGTTCCGTAACCGATTGTCTCCTAAAGTCTAAGGTCATAACTTACTTTTAGGATTGTTCTTAGTATCATCGTTTCTTAAGTCTAAGATCGTGTCTTATTTCTAAAATCATGCTTAGTGTCTAATCAACGCTTATTACTATCTTTCGTACTTATGTCCAAGGTCAACTCTTAATCAGAATCTTTATTATGTTTAAGATTATGACTAATGTTCAGGATCATCGCTTATAACTGAGAGCAGTACCTATGTTCATGATCTTCACTTATGTTCAAATCATCACTTAGGTCTAAGACTGTGACTTATGGGTAAAATCGTAACTTAATTTCTAATATCATGGCCTAAATCTACAATCCCGCCATTGATCTAAAACCATTCCTTGAAGATCATACTGCCAGCACGTAATACCTTTTGAACTCATTCCGAAATTAGGTCCAAGTGATCGGCGGTGTTAGTTGTGTTGCGCCACCGCTCATCCGCATCTCCTTGTAGAATAATCTCAGGTCCAAGTGAAGTTATGGTAGAGGCGGTGCCTACAAGTTGAGCAGCTGGTGCTACTGTGCTAAGGTGTTGGTCATGATGACTATGGCATCTTCAAGTGTTTAGGGATGATCCCCTGATTCTAGTTGTTCTCACCATCATTTCTTCTATTACCGGCTTGTTCACGTCTTGTCGGATTTTTTTTTTCCGGAATTAGAACAGTCGAAATATATTTATTTAAATACATGCTAAGTTAAGGGGCATTTCCGGAATTTTCAACAACTTAGGGTTTACAGGTTTCAAGGGTAAAATGATAAATAACTAAAGAAAATGAAAGAATGCTCAAGCTCCCCTTAACCCGATCACAACTTAAGTCTAAGATCATCACTTAATCCTATTTTGTTGGGTAAAATCGTCATTTTAGGAAAAGATCGTAGCTTATGTCTAGGTGATCTAGTTAATCCTGCGTTTCTGAGGCGGATCTGTAGCCTCGGCTCTGATACCACCTGTAGCGCCCCGCTCCCGAGCCCTAGCATCGGGAACAGTGCACCCGCCGTAGCCTACTAAGAGGACTACAAAGCGTCGTTCAAACTTCTTTGCACGTCAGAACTGACGTAGAAATTTTTCGCGGAAACGATACTTAAAGAAATAAACATCTTAATTAAATTAAATCCATCAGAATAAAATCAAGTACAAGGGTTGACGGAACCCGCTAAGTCAAGTATGAAATACTAAAATCAAACAATAAACCTAGGTGGAGGTCTATCTGACTATCCCAAAAACAAGCTTCCGGTCAACAAGATCCCTTCTCGAGCCCAGCTCACTCTTCTCAGCCTCGATAGACATACATACTCTTAATCCTACTCACCTGTGGAGGGTAGGTGGGGGGTGAGTGATGGGAGTCACTCGTAGGTTACCCGTCTCTCCCGAAAAGGGACTGTCACATACTGAGTCAGGTAACAATTAAGCACATAAAGCACGTAGCAGATGAATAAAGCTATAAAACATAAACACATGCATAATAAAGCAAATAAAACATAAATAAGGAAATAACACATACCCAACCCGATCCGTATCCCAACACATAGCACTGAAACAATTAATAACAAGATAAACGATAATCTTAACAATAATAAATGCAATGCGCAAGTTCATGATGCATGTACTTCTATCTCCGTGTCACACGCAGTCATTTAATATCACACGTTATGCTCTTTCTTTTCCATGATATGCTATGCATGTCCCGGGTCCTATCGGATGAAGGTAACCATTATTACCAACACCCATCACACGCCTCGTCAGGCCACACGGCTCATAGGCCAAATACAATGCTCGTGCCATGAATGCGTCACACTTGCACACTTCCGTTTGTCCTATGTTGCATGCTCCGTTCTATGTTGCGTATTACCTATATTGCGTAGTTACCCTATGTTGCGTGGGGTTCGTTACTGTATTTTATCTTCTACCGTTATTTTATCTTTCTAGACTTTATTTTAGGTTTCTACACTTTATTTTATTTTTCCTAGGCTTTCACACACTTAAATCTTTAATTTAAATATTTTTATCTTCCCCTACTATTTTTATTTCTTTTATTTTAAATGTATTTGTGGGTTTCTAAATTTTCTTATTTTTTATAGCATTTATAGTATTAAATCAATTAATCATATATATATATATATATTTACTTTATTTTATCTAATTATTTATTTTTCCTCGGCACATAGCTTCTTTGTTTCTTTTTTTCATATATTATTTTGTTTACTGAAATTATTATTTCCATTAATTAAATAAGAATTATATTGATTATTAAATCAATTTAATATAATACAAATTCAGAAATTATTCAATTAGGCTTCTAAATATATATATTTTTTTAACCTTCCTTCGGCTCAAAGCCCTTTCTCTATTTCATTTTTTTTTCTGTTTTTATTTTGTTTTGTTTTGTTTTGATTTGTTTTATCATTCTTTATTTTAATATCTTTTTTTTAACCGACTGTTAGTTTTTTTATTTTTGTTTATTTTTTTTTCTTTTATATTTATTCACCTTTTTTTCCTTTAACAGCTTACGGGCCCTTTTTTCCACTTTCTTTTTCTTTATTATATTAAATCCTAATTTCCTTTTAAAAATTCATATCTTTTTTGTTTTAACTCCGATTTACCCCAAACCGATTCTGTTGGACTCCTTTTAACGCATACTCTGTAACTCAACTAACAACGTCAGCGCGTGTACTGCACGCACCGCTCAGGGGAGCGCGTGGGCCGCCGCGCGTGTGCTGCACGCGCCACCTCCGGGTGCGTTTTTCGACAAACTGAACCCATTTCAACCTATTTCTGTGCTATGTGATCTATATCTAAGGCCAAACACGAAATTTTCCATACCAAAACATAAACAAATCATAATAAACATATCCAAAATATACATACAATGAAAATCAAATAATTCCCAAAACAGAATGTGAGGGAATCCAAAGCAAACCGACAGAGGGGAGGGTAACCTACCTCTCACACGGAAAAATTCCTAGGCACGGTGGTAGGATTTGGCGTGGGTGGCTTTCCCTCCTTCTCTTTTCCTTTTCCTTTCTCTGCTTCCCGCTGCCTCCTTTGCTTACCTTTTACCTCTTTTATTAATTTTTTTTGTTCCTTCCCCCTCTCTGCTGGATGTCGTCCCTCCCCCCTTTGCTTTAATTTTTTTTTCCTTTTGCGTGTGAGACTACCCGTTTTGGTGTGAGGGATTTTGAGGATTTTAATTGTAGGGATGGGGGGCGAAATTTAAGGGGTGTGGGAGAAGTTAAGGGAGAGATTGGGAGGGGATTGAGGGGGTTGGTTAATTTAGGATAGGATTCAATTAAATTAATTTAATTATTTTTTTCTTTTTCCGACGGTTACAACACATTGTTAGTAAAAACGTGTATGATATGGTACCAAGACGGTATTAACAAGAAGAGTAGAAAGCCGAGACACAACAAAAGTTGTTGTCCTTAAAGCTAAAATGCCTCCACCAAGAGCGAGGTGAACTACGCAGCACAAGTCTCCCAGGATATAACGGCTTCTTCCTTTCGTTCGATCTACGAGAAGAAGGTGAACTTGCACAAGAGAAGTGCTTGATAGTAGAGGAAGAAGAAGAGAGTATTGGAGAAAAAACAATGTTGAAATTTTGAGAAATTTGCAAATGTTGTATATCTCTTTTAAGATAGCAAGGCTTTATATTTATAGGCCTTGGGTTTTCTAAAATCACACTTTGAAAAATATTTTAGCAGCTTAATTAACTTCCATGTCAGTTGAATACCGTTCATGTATGAAGGAAAATGATTCTTGGATCAAAAGATGCAATTCAAAGTGAAGAGTTCTGTCTTTTGGCACATCAATCGATCGATGTGATCGACCGATGTCATTTTGATCGATCGATGATGTTGGACAGAATTTCTAACTTTGCGTCTTGCCAACATAGATCGATCGATGTGACCGATCTATGTTGGACAGAGAGTTTCCAGCTTTGCATACACACCACATCGATCGATCGATGTCATCAATCTATGTCAACAGAACACTCAACTTTATTTCAGCTCTTGGTTCGATCCAACTCACACATGGATCGGTCGAAGTGATTTCTTTCAAGTTTAAAGTGTTCAAATCATCTTTCAATTTCCCAAACAACGTCTTACATGTTTATATATAAGTTTGGAGCATATTTTAAATTACTTTCCAACATGCATAAGGTGGCAAAACATGTGTATCAGCATTATGTTCTTGAGAAACAAGAACATCTCAAATGTCTTGAAGTTCAAAATACAGTATGATCATGCAGCATATAAAACTATTTGTAGCAAGATGTTCATATGCTTCATAACCATCATAAATTTGCTGGGATGGTATGGTCAGTTTCAGGGATCCAATAGACCAACATCAAGTAATAAGGCTCGGCATGGTGATATCGAAATCCCTCCTGTGTCCAAAGTAAAAAAAAAACTTATCGATACTAATTATTCATGAGACATAGAAGGAAATCAGAAGTTTTTGTGTGGGGTGGGGGTGGGGGGTGGGGGGTGGGGATTGATCTTTGAAATAAGAGCAGCATCAGACATGCAAGTAAGCATTAAACAACACCCCTTTTTACGAGCACACTACCTTAACAGCAGTTTCAACAAGATTTACGAGTTCAATCGGTATTTTGATCCAAACTCCCTTTATACCCTGTAGACGAAATTTACTGCTCATCAAGCTACAAAATTAACTTCATCATGATTGGCAAAGTATACATCTATCGCAGAGAAATTGCTGATCAACCTAACCAATTTTCGAACATTGAGTAAATCAAGTCAAGAAGGTCACTGCAAGACGAGCCTTTCTTGTTAGTGATGTATGCACCTAAAGCATATTTACAGACTGATTGATTGGAACGTTGTTCCTTCATAATCTGATCAATTTGATCAGGCGCTTGTCATCTATTTCAATTATTCAATTCTTTGACAAAAAAAAAAATGTCCAACAAGTAACCAATAGAGTTCTTTACGTTGCTTGATATTTGATATTCTATCTATGAGTTCGGCATTAGCACACTATATCCATATTATTGTGTTATTTATACAGGTACATGTAGAGATGTGTCTTACTAAAAGCAAACTCTCTATCCTTTGTGATAGATATATTATTTTCATGCCTCTCATCCTTCCTAAATCCTAAAGATAAATTTTGCATTCGTTGGGATATAATAAGTATTTGTTGTTGTATGTAACAAAGAAAAGGGTCATGAAAATTAATTGCAAAATTATCAGATTTGTTATCATAATTCTCAGGAGAAGAGATAAACGAAAACCCTCAAGAAGATGACTTTTTAGTTTTAAATAAGAAACACCTGGTGCTTCCAATGAAACAGAGAAGCTCTAAGGCTGGAGCAGAAGTGGTTGGCGTCCATGGTCTTTTCCCAATTTAATCAATAGTCACCATTCAAAACCCTAATCAATTGTTTCCAAAAAAAAAAGAAACTCAAATCAATTGCTTAGTGAGACATAAGCATGTATTCTAATATAACACAAACCTTAGGAGAGACATTCTATAATTAATAACAGTATATTTTGATGTTGTGTTTTTTTCTCACACATATATATGTATTACAATGTATATGATCATATCAAAACGTATCATATCTATCATTATAAAACACGCAACATCCAGATGATTCATTCTAATTTACTAATCAATCAGATCACACTACGTGTTCCTGGTACTACAAAATATGGCTTTCATGATTAGTTTCCTAGTATGTTTGGATTTTCTAAATGAAAATCGAAATAGCACAGAGTACATACATGGTATCATTGACCCAACCTCCCCATACATTTTGAGTAGCGGAAGAAGAAGAAAGGCGCCTCTGGAAATGAATCTAGAACCGTACCATCCCCGTTGATCAACCCTCATAGCTGAAGAGAGAAAAAAGGGGGAAAAAAGGTTGGGTTTGAGAAAAAGATTTGGGAAACGACCATGTCCCTCGGCTATGCAGAGAAGCTATCATACATAGAAGATGTGGGCAAGGTTGGCATGGCAGAATTTTTCGACCCACCTCATATTTTGCAGGACAAAGTGAGATTTCTTGTCCGATTCCTGCCCTTTTATTCCCCCCTCCTTTTTTTTTTCTTTTCCCAATAGGTTAAGTTTTTGTTTTCCTGTGGTATCTACTGTGATCAGTTTTAGTGCTGGTAATGCATTCAAGACTCTAGCTTTCATGTACCATGGATGTGCTTTATGGTATTTAGTTGCAATATCTGTTTGAAATTGTCAATTTTTGTTCCTGATGGAATGCGCTAATGGTATTCATGATTAAATAGCCGTAAGTGTTCTCCTTTTCCTTTTCTGTTATTATTTTTTTTGAAGACTTATTTTCTGTTATGATAAGTTGAGAGGGTTATTATTTCTTGAACTTAAATTGGGAAGTTTGTTCACTCAGTTGAATTTATTCACAAAAGTGGCGACCTGGTTGAGATGTTTTAGGCTTTCTCAACCAGTTGTGTGATAAGCGTGAAGTATTAATCAGGTAGTGAAAGATTGCTAAGTAGTGGAATTTAGCTAGACTCTGTTGAAGCAATGGAAGGCCACAGCATGCACTTTTGGTTCCTTAGAGTGTCTATGGTTTCCAAGTTTTTTCGCTCTGTGTGTTTTTTCCCCCTCTTTATTCATGTTTTCCTACCATCCTGCAAATAGTGAAGTCATCTCCAGATTATTTTATTCTTTCCTGCAAGGTGTCATTTAATTAAGTGTATTTGAAGTTCTTTGAAAGCTTGTTTTTCATCTTATATCATATCCTCATAAGCATTGTAATCCTTGAGTCCACGGAAAAGGTTGCTTCCTCTGCTACAGATGACCGATTGTTGTCTGTTAGCATCTATATGCACGTGGGGTTGCCTTAGTCAGACTTACTTTCACATTCCTTTTTTTTTTGGGGTGGGGGGGGTGGGGGTGGGGAGTTTTTGCATTTGTCACAAGTTTAGGCATGTCTTCTTTCAATTTGTGTTATTCCACAACTAACTTATGTGTGGTGCATGTAGGAAAATAAGCTGTTGAAGCTTAGCATTTTTATTTTATTTTTTATTTACTAGAATTGGCATGATGTTTGATGCTTGTGTCGTCTGAAATGTTTTCTCTTTTCTATTTAGTGTAAGGAATGCTGGTAATTGAGTCATTTTCCCAACTTTTCCATTGATCAGTTGATGATCCAGTTTTCCAGTTGCTTCAATCTTTCTGATTTTTCTATGGTTCCCTGAAATGCAGATCAAACAACTTGCCGGTCTGGTAAAAGAGGTACAGGCTAGCAGAAATTTCTGTTCTTTTGTTAATCATGGCTAATGGTTATGTGGCTGGTTTCTCATTAACTGTTATTTTGCTGTTTTATGTGCAGTCTAAGCATTTAGTAGTGTTTACAGGAGCAGGTATCTCCACCTCTTGTGGTATACCAGACTTTCGTGGCCCCAAGGGAATTTGGACTCTGCAGGTAATCAAGCCTGAAAGCCTTTCGTTTGGGGTGCAATAAGCAGTACATGTTTCAGTAATGTCAAACATGCAATGTACCTTAATAAATATTTTCAAGGCTTATGCTAGTCACACATTCATGAGAGAGTATTTAACTTTCAATGTATCTATATTTATTTTCTTTCAATATGTGAGTTTTTTTTTTCACATATTAAAAGACTAAGTTTTTCTGGCAAGCTCATAACCATCCAAACTCTGCATCTTTGTTGTTAGAAACTCTGTGCTGTAGTGGAAGGGTTTCTTTTCAGTTTGCATGATAATCTTGAGGAAATATTTGTATCTTTTACATATCAACCCTTATGATAAAACCAGGATTTAGTGTATGATACAAACCTAAAGGTACTCAACATTACTTGGAAATGTTAATTGTTGCTCTTTAATGTGATCTCTAATTGGCAAGCCAATGATGAAGCTTGTAGAAGGCTGAGAAGAATTGTGTGCTGCAACAAAAACTTTAATAGAAAGCTGTACTGGTGGTTCATGCATATGTTTTGGGGGTAAAGGAGGTAGTCTCTTCCAATTGATTGTGACTGTGTACCATGAATTCTGTGTTCATACCCATTTAAATTTGCTGACATTTCTTAAATTGAAATAATGAAGTGCGGTGTCACGATGCCAATAGCTAGAGAGTGAATGGTTAGTCTTCTGATCTTTCTCCATTGATACACAGAAGGAAGGCAAAGCCATACCAGAAACATCGCTTCCATTTCATCGTGCAACACCAAGCATGACCCATATGGCCTTGGTTCGATTAGAAAGGACTGGTATCTTAAAGTTTGTTATTAGCCAGGTAGGGCTTTGACGTTGTGAAAGCTTTCTACAGAAAAAAAAAACGTTGTTAAAGCTTTAGTTAGAAGTAAGCCATCATTGATGCCATATATATTAGATATGTGTGTGCATATTTTTGTATCTGTACATGCACAAAATATACACTTCTTTGTACATATCTATTCACTTATGTATATTGTAGAAATATACATTGTAAACTACAAAAAATATACTATATATACCCATGTACACATACTGAAAAATACTTAGCTTATACACACATACATAATAGAAATGCACTTGTAGACACTCTACACATTTAGTCAAGTCACTGATTTAGTGACTGAAGCAGTATAGCGTTGGAATCCAAGTAGAGTCGTTGGCAGATTGAGGCTATCTTCCTCATCTTTTTCTTTAGCCTTATAGAAGGCTTTACTCTTGTACATTTAAGAACTCAACTTGATGAATACTATATTCACAATTCTCTATATGGTATCGGAGCTAAACTGAATCTGTTATTAGCCATAAATTGATTCAGCTACTGTTTAAATTCAAATATGGCAACGCCTGCTTCTTCTTCTTCTGCTTCTGAGCACACTGAGGCCATCTTTATTGCTGATCAAAGGTCAGGAGCAGGATCTAATGGTTCTATAGTGTTTGATGACTCATTCATTGTCATTACAAGTCACAAATTCGACGGAGATAATTATCTCTCTTGGTCAAAGGTATAGAGATGTTTGTGACTGGTAATGGTAAGAAAGAATACTTTTTTGGAACTGTGATTGTTCCACCTTAACAAACCCAAAATTCACACTGTGAAAGTATGAAAAGAACATGATAATGTCATGGTCTATAATGTTCATGCTTCCTGATATATCTGATGAATTTATGATGTATGGGCTGCAGGTAAAATATGGTTGCAGTTAAGGAAATTTACTCAAAACAACATGACACCTCTCAACTTTCCAAAATTAAAGCTCAGCTTCTTGAAATAAAGCAAGGACACTTGATTGTTAATAAGTATTACACTTTTTAGACAAGAGCTTAGTAGCAAATTGATGTGTTTGAAGTACATCAATGGTCATTTGCACAAAGCAATTACTGAACAGAAAAGAGTGTTTAGATTCTTGACTGGACTGCATTTAGATTTTGACAATGCTAGAAGCAGAAATACACGTGTAAACACCCTGCACACTCAATCAAGTCATTGCTTTTAGTGACTAAAGCAGTATAGCTGTTGGAATCTAGATAGAGCCGTTGGCAGATTGAGGCTATCTGCATATCTTTCTTTAGCCTTATAAAAGGCTTTACTATTGTATATTTAAAAGCTCAACTTGATAAATAATATATTCATAATTTTTTCTGTGTATAAATATCTACATATGTGTGCATGTGTTTATATGAACATATATATGTACAAATGTAGGTATATTAGTTCATGCTTTCATGGTAGTTTTGTATAATCATTGGCTTCATACTTCCGACCGCCATAGGCGGGAGCCTATAAGGCAATGAGTAATGTTGTTATTGTTGTATTGGCTTCATAGTAATCCTTCTTTCTGAAATTCCAGAATGTTGATGGTCTGCATCTTCGATCTGGAATTCCAAGGGAGAAACTTGCAGAACTGCATGGGAATTCTTTCCTAGAGATTTGCCCTTCCTGCGGTGTGGAGTAAGATTTAATTCTATGCAGGAGATATGGGCCATGCTTTATGATGTAATTCTACATTGTGAAGTGACTGTTAACCATTATTGCTTTCTCTTTTGGACCTTGGGTTGCTGAAGGTACTTCAGAGATTTCGAAGTAGAAAGTATTGGGCTGAAGGAAACTTCACGACATTGTACTCGCACAGATTGTGGTGCAAAACTGAGGGACACAGTCCTTGATTGGCAGGTAGTTGCTTGAGACTCTCATGTATTTCATTTGGAAAATTTTTGCACAAGTGAATTTCTTCTTGTATATAGGTAAATAAGATCCTTAAAATTTTTTTCTCATGAAAGAATAACTTTGTAACTGGATTGCTGTTCATTAGGTTGACTATACAATTGTGGACCAGAATTTTTTTCTCAAGGATAACCTCTATGAATCTCGGAACTTTATCTTAATCTCTATCTCTTTGATGGTGTTTTTAGTGGGAAGCGCATACTATTGCTTGGTAGATGTGGAGCAATATTATGTTTATTCATTTTATTGCTCCTGGACTGTTTCTCTCTGAAATATGTTAGTTGAGTGATTCATGAAAGACACACGCACACCCTCTCTCTCGCAGGATGCTTTGCCAATGAAAGAGATGGGTCCTGCAGAAAGGCACTGCAAAATGGCTGATCTTGTGCTTTGTCTGGGAACTAGGTACTAACTGGCTATCTTGTCAATTTTGTTGCTTATTCCTCATTCTTAAGATATTTATTGCTGGAATTTCCCTTGCGTGTTGTTGATCATTAACTTTGACTCCGTATTTCTTTTTGTCTGATGCTATTATGCATTTGACGTTAAATATGAATATTTGAGAACTGCATTGTCTTGCTTTCCGGCCTCTAGCAGCTTAGTGGCCTGGTAGACTTTATTTTCTTAAAGTCTTACTGCCAAAATCTCCCTGTTTTAAAATACTATATGATTTTACCATTATCCTGTGCAGCCTGCAAATTACTCCTGCATGTAATTTACCCCTAAGGTGTCTCCGCAGTGGGGGAAATATTGTAATTGTGAATCTTCAGGTATTTGCCCTTTTCCGGTAACTTGTCATGTTACTTTAAACACGAATATAGCTCCTATTACCTCTAGTTAGTGAGTCTTTTATTCTACACTCGTATATTGATTATGGATGTTTTGAACAGTAAGGAAATGCTTCAACTCATAAGTTGAACTCTGTGCTTAGAGTACATTGAAATGTTCAACTGGTGGTGAAGAGCTTTTGACAACATTACAGTGATTTATTTCAGAAAACTTTAATCAGTTAAATCTCCTGGTCTGTACCTCTAATTTTAGTAGGACTTATTGGTTGGTTTGTATACCCCTGTGGATTATCTGAGAAATCCTTGAAGCTGAGCAATGTGTGGCGAGGAACAAAAGATGAGGGCTTATGATCTTCGAAAATTCATAACATGCAGTTTGGATGTTCACAGGATACCCATTTATTTTACTGTGGTATTGGATTGACAATGATATGTTATATCTTCAGCTTAATGGTTTTCCTGGGTGAGTTTGTAAAGTAATTGTAGAATTTCGGCCAGCAGAATGAGTGGAAAGAATGTATATTTCCTTCTTACATTTTCAGTAAACTTCTACAAAACTTATACAATTACATATCCTACCAATCCCACCAATTAAGGGATAGACATAAATGCTCTATTGACTACACTTATCAAAACCGAAAAATGCTTCCTAGTGATACTCCCTAATTAATCCTCCAAGAATTAAGCAATTACATTTACATCTCCTAAAATTCAGCACTCATAATTACATCATATTTACAATCATAATTATTGCTTTGTACGTTCCTGGTCATCCGCCCGCATGGTCTTCGGCCACTAATTGTTCCAACAGTAATAACACACTATGAATCTGCAACTTGTGAATCATTTGGAATCTTTGAAGTTGATAAACAAGAAGATTCATCTTTGAGAGGCATAATGCTTTCTTATCTCCCTTGAAGTTGTGTGCTTTGTATTTTCTACATTAGGTCTAGTGGTAAAGGTTATTTCACTTCTTGGTCTTGACTAGGGTTCAAATTTCCATCACCTCCTTAGTATCAATAGAATTCCATCTCTCCCTTATCAAAAACTACATAAAATAAGAAAAGAAAAGAAAAGAAAGGAAAAGAAAAAGAATAGTGTGCTTTTCTGTAACAACTTGTTGCTATGTGTACTTTTCTGAATTTCATGGCTCATTAAAGTCAATCAGGATTACTGGTCTCACAGGAAACCCCCAAGGATAAGAAGGCAAGCTTGGTGATCCATGGGCTCGTAGATAAGGTACTTGCATTGTTTCTGGATGCACTCTTTATCGCTTTTTGATTCAGCGGATAAGCGGGCAATCTTTTTTTCGCCCTTTACTTCTCTTTATTGTTTTTTTTAGACCGTTATATATACTTATTAAGTGATAACGCATGTCTATTTATGGAGTTCATCAATTTGTAACCTAAAAATCCTCAGGGTGCCTCTTGAAGGACAGTGCACAATACCTTCGATTCCTAATATGGTGGACCATGCACGAGCATTCTCTGTGCTATTCTACACTTAGATCTGATAAACTTTTTATGTCAGTTATAATCATACCTATGCCGATCTTTTTTTGTTTTTTGTTTTGTTTTTCAGAACCATAATAAAAATTGCGTTATACCTATGCCAATCTTGCCCTTGCTTTCATGCTTAGTTACCTTTCTTTTTCATACTGGCTCCTAAGTAGAAGCACCCCCTGTACCTGATCAAGTTTTTTGACTTCGACCACTTGTCAATTGTGGACGGACCGAGTTTTAATCAACATTTTAACAATAACCAACTTTAGGGTCTATGATGTCCATAAGTGTAATTTTATGGTGCGTGCATCTGAATTCCCTGTCTCTTAAAGTTTATATTGATACACAAACACAAGGTGGTTGCGGGAATCATGGATCTGCTCAATTTGCGAATCCCTCCATTCATTAGGATAGATCTTCTTCAAACAGTTTTGACTCAGGCCGTAAGTCTAGGTAATTATATTACATCCTTGTCCACTTTCCGATTCCATATTTCCTTGAAACTGTTTTCCAATAAATTACCCTGATTACTATCAATAGTTCTGTCTCTCTTTCAGGTATTTGTTCTTTTACTGCTCCATCTGCACTGTCGGCTTGGGCTGCTATTAAATCGCAGCTAACTTTTGATACTACAGCTGCCATTAAATCATTTACTCACTGTTGGTTATATTGCAGATAAGAAGCATATCAATTGGAACATCAGGGTAGCTAGTGTTCATGGGAGTAGAGCATCACTAGCTTTTGTTAAATCTGTTGAGGTGATTATATAACTGTGCTCTCGGATCTGATTTGATCATTTTAAGTAAAGCGACACAGCAGCTCATTTATTTGCATCTTGAAACTCTAGTCTTGCATTGTGAGTCTGAAGGCAAAAAGTAACTGATGTTTTAAGAGTGCTGGTGATTTGCACCAACTATTTTGTTTTTTGCTGCTAGATATTCCAACTGGGCATCTTTTGTAGTATCAATAGCATAGTCTTTATGCTACCCCCCTTGCTCTTATTTTCTTGTTTTATCGGGCCATTTGGTTTTTAAGATAATTGTTGATTCTTTATGGCATTTACATATACTTCTTTGTTTGTCTAAGAATAACCCTTGAGCTGCATTGAGTGAAATCCTAGGTTTCCTTCTCACAACATCAGAACATGAGGCCAGCTGTTCTTAGCAATCAACCTTTTGATTTGAAAAGGTACTTCTCGTATTTGTTTTTAGCTTTTTCCCCCTTGAGGGGGATTTTTTTTTGGGTGTGTGAGTGGATGGGTGGGGGGGGGGGTGGTATTTGTGATCTCTTTTTAGTTAAATGTTATACATTTGGTAAGCTGTCTATCAACTATGATTGACATAGTTTTCCTACATATATGCTTCAAAATCTTGAGTCCTATTTTGCAGGAGTTGTTCTTTAGAAAAAAGAGGTCCAACTGGGGGTTTTTGCCACTTGATTTATCCCCTCTTCTTGAAAATTATGGAAATGACGTGAGTAAGAGGGTGTTCTCATCCTATGGTGGTAGTAAATATTTCACTTCCACAGGGCACTATAGTTCTGGGCCTAGTATGGCACATTATCATAGGTTTATGTGATGTATGATATGTGCGGTTTGTGGACTAGGTAACTCTTTACATGCACGAAACGGCTGCGTTTTCTGCTCTTGATTTGACGAACTCAAAAAAAGGAAGGCAATGAAGGATAGAGCCCTAGAATGGGGGAAAAAAAACTTACTGTTTAGAAAAGGTTAACAAATTCTTAGACACAGGTGGCAGAATCAGTAAATTGTTCCTTGAGCCGAAAATCTGCTGTTACACAGCTGGAGTGCACGTATGGCTAACTGCTAAATCTCCTTTTCCCTTGCTGCAAATTTGGCTACTTATACCTAGGACAGTAGATTTACCTATCTAAAGTAGCAGTGACAGAGATACTGTTTTACACCATGGATACCTTGCATAGACCACAGGAAAAAAAGCCCTTTATCACGGCTCTAGCTTTTAAGTGCTCAATAGCTTGTATTTGTGTCAATTGTTAGTTGTGCCACTTCTTTTGACTTTCTACTTCCACTCATTTGCTTGTGATACTAGGAGGACGGTCAGAACTGCAAAGCCCTTTGATGTAATCATTAAAGTGAACTTTAGTGAAGGATGCAAGTGTTTATCCACTCAGATCAGAATTCCAGTAGATTTTCAGGTGAAAAAAGTGCCATTTTGGTTTTTAAGTAATGTGTTTAATCTTCCTTTCATGGTATCCTCTGAAGTCTATGCTGCATAAAACAAATACCCCTCCCTGTTTTGGTATGGAAGAGTTCATGGATAGAGGAAATATTTGCACATTGTTGTGCTGCATAAACATACTCCGTCATAAGCGGGAGCCTCTAAGGCAATGGTGTAATATTATTGTTGTAATTTTCTATTCTAGGAAGTACTGATGAGACCGTTTATTCTTTTAGGCGCCAGCTGATTCCTTCAAGGGAGACAAGGACTCCATCTTTCAGAATCTAAGAGACAGAGTTTTGGAGGAGCCATCTTGTGGTCAGACAGATGTTATTGAGAAAAAGGCGTTTTTGGTGCCCAGAACTGAGATTATGGTCCATGCAGTTGTTACTAACATTGTTGAGTATGAAAGAACTTCTGATGCACCCAAAGATGCTCCTAAAATAGATGGGATTCCGAAAAGGAAGCGATCAAAAGGGCGTAAAAATGGTTTTTTAAGCAGTAAAATTAGAGGATCTTGGCGACTGTCACAGTGAATTTTTACACCTATCGTTCTGATATATCTAGCTAGGAACACACCGGCGTTGTTTCACCCCGGAGTGAATATTTTTGGTAGTTTACCACAAGGTCTGCAGATTAGAGGAAACCCTGATGTCAAAATTATGGATGGTCCCTTTCTTGATTATTATTGCTATTATCAGTTTATTTGACCTTTTTGGAATTGCTGTTTTACTCCACTGTATATGACCAATGGCAAAAGCAAGGTCCCCCCCCCCCCCCCCCCCTTCCTCAAAACACGACTATCCCCCCTTTTAACCGCCCCTAGGGGTGTTAACGAGCCGAGTCGATTATGTTTTTGAATTCAGATTTGTTTAGTTAAACGAAGTGTTGGCTCAGTTCATTTGATGTTTCAAAATTTGTTTAAATTTGGCTCGAAAACGTTCTAACTTTTTAAACGAGTTGAATCGTTCGTGAATAGTTTAGTTTGTTTAGTAAATGAAACTAATTAGGTGCTTGAATTCGGCTCGTTCAAATATAATTACGAACAAATTCGAATCAAATACGAATCAAATTCAAACTGTTCTTGAATTGTTCGGTTCGTTTAACATCGTCACCTCGCACTGCCCTGAGAAGAGATAATGTAGCAACTCTATATAGCATTCATTCCTTGTCTGTAACAGTGGGAGTTTGGCTCATTGGATGATTTTGTTTCACTTGGTGACAGAGAAAACACCTTTTGTTTTTTTTTTCTTTTTTGAAGGGTAAATACCTTTTTCTCTTAAAATGGAAGTGCCTTTTCTTAGTAACAGTTAATTAGCAGGAGTTTTGCTTTTTATGATGCTACAGTTTGAATGTTGTGACTATTTGACGTGAAATGTACCGGTTCAGATCGGGAGAAGCAAAAAAGTGAAAGAAAATATGAGGTCTATAATCACGCACTGCCACGTGTATGAGCAACTCTTTTTTAAAACAAAAATTTTAAAACATCTTCTCTTTTTGTACCCATAGCAGCGCGTGATTGAATGTCTCATATTTTGCCTCACTTTCTGGCTCTCTTGATCTGAACCCGAAATGCACACGTTATTCAAAATTGTGTTATACATCCTTGCTGTAGAATTTGACTTCGATTGATTGATTATGTTTAAACTCACATGCAATCAATTTTGGTTTTGCCATTTCATCATCTCTAAGGCTTGAAATTGAAACTTAGTAAGCTTACCAAAAGAATGACGAGTGCTTTGAAATAACTTAAATCTATTATAAATATTATGTGATATAAATACTTAACAGTTTTTTATTGTTTCAACTTATCCTTTTAGTGCTTTATTTCTCACTCTTTTATTTAGCCACATAAATTCTCTGAATTCTAAGACAGGTTTTTTTAAAGGCCCGTACATATTATTTTCGTGTGATATGAAAGCATCCAAGCGAGAGAAGAGGATTATAGTAATGATTTAAACTATTTCAGTTCAATCAATATTAGATTATGTGTTTTAGATTATTTAACTAAATAAATTTGACTTTACAATTTAAACAATTCGGCCCGCCGTTTCATCTCCCAGAAAATCACCTCGCTGTTGATACATCTGAAAACATTATCCCTTTTAATACAGGCCTCAAGCAAATATCACAACGTTTTATTTCATGAGTTATTGGGCTAAAAAATTTCGTGAAACAAAAATATTTTTTAAAAAGTCAACAATTATTATATTTTTGGGATGAAAGAAGTAAAACAACAGCCCTTGGTTGATTATTTGGACTCATACAATACAATTATAGAGTGCAGTTAAATACTGAACTGAGGACTGTATTCTGAAACAATGTATTAGAAATGTAATACTTATTATTCGGATTTTTTTTTAGTTTTTGTAATTCTAAATACATTTCATCATCATCATCATACCAGTATATCCCAATGACAGCAAAATCTATCCTTAGAGTCTGAAGAGGGTGAGCCGCAGACAAACAATACCTCTATCCCTATGGATAGAGAGTTTGCTTCCAGTGAGACCACCGGCTCTGTTTGTGCATGCATAAATGACACAAGAATAGGAATATAACGTGCTAGCTTGTTAGTGAGAAAATTCAGTAAATACAAATACGAAGCTTCCGATATGAAAATGGTCATAAACGTGTATATGCACATAAAATGCAAGACAAAAATAAAAAAAAACCCAAAAAAGTGCAAAGATCCACCCAAAGTGTAGATACTATATAAGCCCCTAAGTATACTCTAAGGTGTCCTTATATCCTGCCTAAACCACGTTAAACTTAATCATACGTCTCTATGAAATTCTATCCTGGACCATGTTTTCAAAGAGCTGCAAATCTAATAGGTCATGCCTAATCCGCTCATTCCAAGTCAGTTTGAGCCAGACTTTACTTCTTTTCTCTTCTACAATGAGGCTTTCAACTGCTCTGACACACTCTTATAAATACATTTGATAAGGAAAAAACTATAGTGGATTACGTATTTGAGCCAGAAAGAAGGTGAAAAAAACATTTTGATTAAAAGAAAATCAATACGTGTTTGGGCCAGAAAGAAGGTGAAAAGGGGCGAAAAGGTGATGGTCTAATTGGATCCACCCGCCAGACTCAAGTGGGGCTTCGGAGACAACTAGCCCGTTATCCTTCCACTGCAAAGAGGGGGAGGTTTTCGTTGCTCTGTGAAGCCAGCCTGACGCAGTGCCCTCCTCTCTCAGGGCTACAAGACCCGAACCTTAGATCAAATCATGCAGCCCACTCAATGCTTGGATCGGGCGGGCCTGTGACAGCCTCCGCATCCCAGTCCGAGGGGCTGGATCAACATTCCATCACCTTAATGCCCCCACTCGGGTCATAAGCTGGCGCTACCCAGCTCGGCGATATAGAACGAAAATTTTGCTTCTTAGTTGGTGGTTTGAAGCTGTCATATTTACCTGTGTGGTACTTGCTTAAGAACGGTTTTTGTGTTTGGATTTCTTCGCTTTAAGGATTCTGCATAGACTGCAGTTGCTCTGGAATTCAAGAAGATAGTTTCTTTTTTGTTGTTTGTGTCGGGAGACATGAGCAGAATGCATTTGTTTTGGGGAAAAAGCAACCATCTTTGCCGTAATGAACTCAGTACAAGAAAATGGTAGGGAGTTTTTTCGAAACGCACCCTGGATATTTCTTTCAGCTAGAATCTCCTCGTTTTAAATATCGAGTTGGGAGCTTTCTTCTGTTGCTATTCAAATTTATCAATTAGAAAGATCGGGAAGTTTCCATACGCGAAAATAGAGAGGGCATGTCGAGGTTATGGGGCAAGATTGCAGCCTTATTTAGCAATAAAACAATGGCGGGAGTAGACAAAGCTGGAAATCGGTATTTTACCAGAATTGAGCAAATTGATGGCATCAGTTGGGTGGTTTCTCCTTTTGTAATTTTTATTCTTGTTGCCCTTAGAGTTGAGATTGTGTTGTTTTGTTTCTCCTTGTTTTAGTTTCTTTCATCTTCTTGGACTCCATTAAAGATTTGCCTGTACATGATTCTTAGATTCAGCTTTCTCAATTCATTCTCTTAAGAAATTCCCCGCATGCCCCAGGATCTTCCCAAGAACACTCCATCGACCAAGAGATGTATGATGGTTTTGTATAATGTTATGTACCTTGTTAAATATGAGAAGTTACCACACAACCCAAAAGAAACTTTTACATAGTCGATGTTAGTAACTATTCCTAATGTACATCAATGAAAAACGGCATCTATTATATGAGATTATGAATTGTTAATACTCGCATGTGATAATTTTATTGGTTTATGAGCACGTTAACCATGTGATGTGTATAACAATTGTCTTCTCCCGCAAGAGATATGTGGCAAGTCTCTGTCTTGGTTTATATACTTTAAGGTTAGCAAAAGTTTGTTGATGGTTAATGTTGAAGTCTATGAGGTGCCTCAACTCTTGTGAAAACAGCTACATAATCGGATCTTAGAACTATGTTCTGATGTGATCATATGTCTTCAAATTTGGGAAATAGAAATGAAGTCTAACTTTAATAGAGTTAGTAATAAAGTGCTGAGTGAGTTGGAAATTTGGAAGTTTTTCGGGTGCCCACTTGTTGCAGGCTGATCTTTTCTTCCCATGGTGCTAGTTTTCCTTCTTGAGAAACTCTATACATGAACTTGGAGCTTGCTGGTATGCTAGACATAGTGAGTTATAAGAAACAGGAATGTCAAAAGTTTCATCTGCAGAACTGCTAAAGTGCAAACATGTGCCTAATTTAATTAGATCTATCTGCTTTTGAGATGTACATATGGAATTTATTTTGGAATTAAAGTATGGTGCTCTTCTAATGATACTAACTTGTTGATACATCAGTGAAAGAGAAAAGATGGGTGGTGTTCAAGGGAGAGCAGGAACCGACGTCTGTTCCGGGTATGCCTGTTTACAAGATTGCCAGATTCTTGTTTCACTTTCTATTCTGCCGAGCTTTTTTCCTTCCTACTGCTAGACTAAATTCCAGTTATCATGTCTTTCGTCTGTTCGAGGGCAAGTTACCAAAACTCTAGACGTCAATAGTGGTAGTTTTTTAACCTATTGAGTGGGTGTTTTGGAAGATAAAGTGAATTTAAGTTGTAGGGAACGAACATGAGTGCCTTTAAAGCTTTAGGAAGTGTGTTTCAGATTTCATTGTTCTGATTCTTCTTTTCCATTTTCTTTTTCATTTTTTCTTTTTGTAATTTTCATTGTTCTGATGTTACTTTCGTTAGTTATTCTATACATTAGCATTGCAGTATGTTTTGGACTTTCCAGTGGTGGAAATAGGGCTGTTGATGCTGGATTTTAAATAGTGACAAGCCGTAATAGCACTATGCTAGAATTCATGACTGCTTTCAATATTCATCATTTGGAAATAATTCTGAATTTCGAATTGTTTCTTAGTTAAAGAAAGCTCACCTATCATGGTGTATGTGAAGTCAGGTTTATTATATAAGTAGGTTTCTAATTGATCTCGACTCATGAGACATTTTTTTTTTTTTTTGTAATTAACTCATGAGACATGATTGAATAGAATTGGCCTCTCATACATCAAAGTGTGTATTAGAAGATCTAACCCAAAAAGAAGAAGAAGAATTGCTTTTTAGTTGATTTCCTGCATTTAGTTGATGAACTATTCTTGCTTTGAAGTCTGAGTTTGTGCTTCTGTGTGTTCATTACTATAGTTGAATGGATATGCTGGCTGAATGGACAGCGCAAAGTAGCTCCTACACCTGAGGTAATCTTTAATTCCTTGTCCATAAGCGTGTCCTTGTCATTTGGTGATTTAGTTTTAGGAATTCCGACTGCTTGATGCATGAAGATTCACTTAAATTTTTGGCTGAAAATTACTCAGAGGATCTGATTCCATCATGAGTTGCTCTAATTTGTTCTCTCTTAAGTGCTTTTGGTCTCCTTGTAATGAGTTCTTATATTGTCTAAGAATTTGTTGCCAATCCAAACTGAAACCTGATTTGCCAGTGCTTTCTACTAGAATTTTACTTCTAAAAATTTCTAGTGCCAGATTCAAATCTGGACCTGGTGCATTAAACATCATTGTTACAGGCCTTCTTTTTCCTTATTCAAATGGAACGTGTACTAATCACCTTGTTCTTGTAATGCACATGCTGCAACTTCATAGTGGTTGCAACTTCATATCTTAGTATCGAAGACGTCATTTTAGAAATTTAATATGTTTTTCAGGAAATGGCTGAAATGGAGGCAAGACGGGAGCGTGTCAGACAAAATGTTGCTCGTATGTGTATCTCCTCCAATTGATTTTGAATTCTTATTGTCATGCTCACTGTCTGGTTACTTTAGGGTCTTTAGTCACTATTGCAAGACCATCTTAAGGGTTAAAACATAAGGGAAAATGTTGAGTTAATATTTAGTATTTGGTGTTATATACATCATCATCATCCGGACCCAGTATATCCCAACGACAGCAAAAGCTATCGTTAGGGTCTGTGGAGGGCAAGTAGTAGGCAGACAATACCTCTATCCCAAAGGATAGAGAGTCTGCTTCCAGTGAGACCCTTGGCTCTGTATGTATATATGTATGTATGTATGTATGTATGTATGTATGTATGTATGTATGTCTGTGTGTGTGTCTGTGTCTGTGTTGCGTTTGCGTGTGCGTGCGCGCGCACGCGTGTGTCACGATTGTGGTATGCCTTCTATTGAATGGTGCTAAACTGGCTTTCAAATAAGGAAATTGGCATTGTGTTATGTTCAACTTCATGACCTTATTCTTGTTAATAAGATTTGGTTGCTGAAAGTAGTTACAGCAATCTGTTGGTTCCTTAATGGATCTAGTTCTTAACATGCATATTTTGCTGGTGCTAAGGTCTCAAGAAGGAAGAAGAAGAAAGGAAAGCCAAAGAAGGTACTAGTCAAAAAGCAGCACACACTGGTAAGCTTCGGACAATATCCTTTTATTTTCTCCCCTTTTCCTCTTTTTAGACACAGAACAAAAGAATTAAAAATGCTTTTCTTTCTAGTTTCTGAATGCACTATTCTATGCGCCAGGTAAAGTTGCTGGGCCAGCCTTGAAAAGCTTTATACAGCAATTTCCTGTATCTTCTGAAGGTATGACATCCCAATGCTGTGAAAGATTGTCTTCTCTTTCAATGGCCGACAGTTCTCTTCTCTGTAAAACTCTCTCACTGAACATGTATATACTTTTTCAATTTCTTTCTTTAAGGTGGAGAAACTGAAGAAGTAGCTGGTGCAAAAACTATGAGGTATAAAGGCTGCACCTTGTACCTATTTGCCATGTGGTCTAACTCCAATTTCAGTGTTCATTTACATCCTCACATACAATAGCATAAAAACTGAAGAACTAGCTGGTGCAAAAACTATGAGGTATAAAGGCTGCACCTTGTACCTATTTTCCATGTGGTCTAACTCCAATTTCAGTGTTCATTTACATCATCACATACAATAGCATAACTGTTCTCTTGAACACATAAAGTAACTATACCGGATCATAGGCAGTGAAAATAATCAATGTACTGGTGGTAAATCATGTGATCCCCATCCTCCTCCTACCACAGAGTATCACTGAGGAAGAGGGTAACAAAATTTTTGAATACCTAAAATTGCTTAGACTGTTAATTTACTTACTCGCGTCTGGAAAGACGCTGATCATCTTTCTGTGTTACTGAGGCTAAACATTTGCCTTGCTACTTGGTTGTAGAAGTCCAAGGTCGACTCAGACACAGAAAAAGCCGCCATTCCAAGTTCCAGGAAAGCATCCCGAGTAAGTAAACTTGTTTTTATCCCCCCTTCATCCCCCCCCCCCCAAAAAAAAAAAAAAAAAACCCAACCCCTCCTTTTTGTTGAAGTTACTACGAACTATTGCCTAGTTAATTAATTGGTGCTGCCATTATATCTTTGGGCTAATCAAACAGAAGAGTTGGAAATGACTACGACGTAAACATTCGTGTGGATTTACCATGACCGTGGTGGTATTTTTTTCACCATCCTTTTCTCTGATTTTACAAAACCGTTTCAGGTCTTCGGAGCCAACTGGATCTGGTGAATCGTTCAAGCCAGGGACGTGGCAGCCTCCGACCTGAAATATTCCCGTGTTTGATTGCATTATTCGGTGTATTGTCGTTTTATATATATTCTTTTCTTCTGTAATAAAATGAACTTGGTAGCAGTGAACATCTTTGGCAGGCTCCGGTTTCACAATGTTTTGATTTCTTGCTGAAGAATGTTTTGTACTCCAATTCCTTTTTATACTTTGAGATGCAATTTAGTGGACCATGCACCAAGGTGCCATTTGGTTATGAGCTGAGATGACGGGTATGTTCTCGGTTTATATTTTTAAAAAAAAAAGAAAAAAGGATGAAATATAGATTCATTTGCACATAAATTGATTATAATATTTTGATTTCCACGAGATAAAAGAAACTTAATTTAAACATTATATTTTGTTTTGTCCTTAACCTTAACATGGTATGTGAAAACTTAAACCTTCACCTGGTTTTCCTCTAAGCACGTTTTGGAACGAAATAGATTTGGACTAAATTTGATTTTAAAATTACTTACAGTTTTTTTTGGGTAAAGTTTTTAATCCGTATCATGTCTCATATTGTTTAATTGGATCATACCATGTATAACAATTCAAAACGAATCAAATACCCATGATCTATTAAGTGTGAGAGAAAATGTGACATGGTGCCAATCCATCTTTTGCATCTCTGTTAGTTGCACTCAGTGTCATCGCAACAGCAAAAACTATCGTTAAAGAATAGAGAGGATGAGAGATAGCTGACGTTAAGATCTAGAGAAGATCTAGAGAAGGTGAGAGAGACACAACTCCATGGTAAAGAGACACAACTCCATGGTAAGCAAACTTTCTCTGATTTTGTTTCACCGGTGCTATGCATATGGGATTAGAGTATCTCGGGAGACGTATTTATTTGATAACCAGAAAGTCTGTTCGTATCTTTGGTAATGGGAAATATAGGAGTAACATATATATGCATTTCTTTACACTTTTCATAACGGAGAAGTCAGGAATGAAACATGTACTTACAATTTTGTTTGTATGTCATGAAGAGACTGTAATCACTGTAATCAGAACAGATGCACTGTGTGCATGTGAGTAAATTGACAACAAAAACGCAAGCAAAACCAAGACGAGTGTAAGGACTCTGTCCTTAAGACGAATTGCTCCGGTATACTGTGCCCAATCGGATGGAACAAACGTCTCCCAGGATACAACGGTTTCAGTTCATACGAGCGGCACTACAGCGTAAGAACTTCGACGAACCTGTTAAAGGTGTACTGATTTCTCGAGTTGATTGTATCGTGATGGAATGCAATGCAGAATGCTTGTAGAAGAAAGATTGTTGTACTGTTTTAACAGTGTATCTCGTATGCATGCATGGTGACAGTATATATAGATGGAGGGTGGTTGAAGGCGGTTTATGGTCAGAACGAATCTGGACCGTTGGATTAAAACAGTTACGATCTCTACCGTTAGATCGTAATCCTTGTCTGAACAAACGTAGACCATTGGATCAGTAAACCGAAGATAGGATCAAATCTGGAGCGTTGGATCAGTAACCGCGATGAACCGCAGGATCAAAAGGAGCGTTGGATCACCGCTACGGTTCAAACTTGATTTGGAGCGTTGGATCACCGCAGATAAATCGTAGACCGTAGGATCATCAAGTAATTATTTTTCTGGAAAAATTAAAAGAAAATTTATCCAAAAAAATAAGAATCGAGCGGGCGAGCCACGAGCCCGAGCACGAGCCGGCCGGACGGGCGGCGCGCGTGTGGTGAACCTTGCCTGAGCTGCGTTTGACTCCGTCAGAAAACTTCTCATGCCCAAGGACACATCTTAGAAAGCTCCAACTTAAACGTTATATGGTGGCCTTTCTCTCTCAAGTGGGCAATGTGGTATACAAGCAAATTGGTGATGTGTTCACTCCTCAAGAGGCCACATCACCAATTTTTCTAATTTCCACCAATTTTACTCCAAATTTGAGCATTAATTTCTCATTCACCCGGTATCGGAATCGAGTGATTCAAAAGCCTAAAATCATCTACTTGTTACGTAGATAATTTAGAAATTTTTAGTTTCCGTTTTTGATTAACGAACACTAATCATAATCAAGCTCAAAGTATGATGATTGTCAACTTTTGACAAACCCACTTGTCATCCAATCTTTTCCCATTTCATTTCTCCAACAGAGACTACTCTTCCAGTAAGCTGATTTATGTTTCACAATGATGAATCAACTTATGTTTTTTACAATGCTATAATTTCGGTAAGACATTGAGCTGCACACATCTATTTTTTTCTTTAATTATTTATTATTTCTTTAATTAAAACAAAATACAAGTATCAAATATAAAATGTCAATATCAATTCCAAGACCATGGATCCTAAAGACACAATATCTTTTATCGTTTGTCGTAATTTGTATTTTCTCATCCTTATGGTTAACAAGTAGTTTGTAACCTGCATATATCACGTCAAGTTTTCATTACAATGAATGAGTCGACATCTTTATTTGACCGACATTAGTCTGTCTCCTTAATTTTTCCAAGTCCATTTTCATATGAATGAGAGTGTTCCCTACTTCCTTGCATGATGTGCATGTATTTATACTACTCAAATTTTGGTACGTATTCCATATAAATCGAATGACAAAAGTTTTCAGTTATAGCACCGGTCAAGATTTTTAATATCAAAGCGCGGTTGGGAGGAAACCGCGAGATAGCACAGCGGAATAGGAAATAATCTCTCTCAAATGCAGCAACTATAGAGAAATAATCGAACGAAACACGAACAAGAACACCAACAATTTTAGCGTGGAAAAACCTCCCAAGGTGGGAGTAAAAAACCACGGGACCCGTAGGCCACTTAAACGATCTCCACTATAATCAATAATGGGTTCAACCAAGTCTCTTTAGGCTCAGCTAGAGGAATACAACATCATCAAGATCAACCAAACAATCTTGGAACACAACAAGATACAAGAGAGGAACCAAAAAATACAAAGCTGAAATTTTCGGACAGAAAATTTCAGTCTCGGGAATGCAGGTATCGGTCACACTTAGACTCCTCCAAAACACATCTCACCATTCAGAATGTACTTCTGTGTCTTGGAATAATCTGTCAAAATTTGGTGACGATCCAACGGTGCAATACTAGGCAAATGCAATTTTCCCGGAGGGTGACAGGCTGCCCAGCACCTACGAAATTCACTCTTCCTCACTTGTATTTGTCTCTCTTATTTTTCTACTTGTTTTCTTGTTCACTCTTGCTATTTGTTCCACACAATACCTCTATTTATAGTCTTCATCTTGTGCATTTCCAATGCACAAGGCCTTCAAAGTCTTCCAAGCATTAAGCATTCTTGGAGAACCAAAGCAACATTCCAACTTCCTTTGTTGGAATTCTTCCAATGCCATAATTGTTTTTGACTTAAGACATTGGAACTCTCCAATGTTGTAATTGTATTTCGACTCCAAACATTAAGACTCTCCAACTAGGAGGGATACACATCAAGCGCAACTTTTCAATATATGTTTATTAGAATTCAACAATTGTGAACACTGGCTAATGTAACAAAATTGAAGTTTGCTTCTTAGTCTTAGGTTGTTTTTCTGAATCAAAGTTACGTGTATCAATTAATTTCATATACTAAGCTTTCAGTTATAAATAGCCATTTGTATCACTTCACTTGCAGAACTCACACATAGTTTAGAATAATAAATTTAATAAATTTAGACTTTCTTCACATATCGCTTCTTGGAAAGGAATTCTTTCGTATATTTTGTATTCTAAATTGCTTCACTCCCCTATCCTCAAAACTTCCAGTCGCAACCTTTCACCTCGCCACCCCACACACCCCTATGCAGTGGTTGGGATCAGAGGAGGTAAAAAATGAGGTAAAATATGAGGCCTCCAATCACAGATTGCCACGTGTACAAAAGTGGAATAAGTTTAAAATTTTTTTGTTTTTAAAAAATAGTTACTTATGCACGTGGCAGCGCGTGATTGAAGGCCTCATATTTTGCCTCACTTTTTGCCTCTTGTGATCTCAACCGCCTATGCAGAGCCACCCACAACGTTCTCTTTATTTGGCTTATCTGTTCCCACGACATAGCTCAACTGGTTTCGGACAGGGGTTCTTGAAAGGGAGGGCAGGGGTTCAATTCTTGCCAAATGCAAGAATGCCCCTTCCCAGCGTAGTGTGGGAGCTTCTTGGCCTGTAGGCTTGCTTGCAGTGCTGGCGGCTCCTTATGCATACTATTGTGTAAATGACCAAGCTCCTGCTAGCGGGCCGTTGGATACCTGATTTACCTCCCTACACTACCTCTGGGACTGGGTGTTACAGGGACTCTTACTGGTTGGGGTTCAACCTTTATTTGGCTTATCTTGTTCCCAAGACATATATGAATGGTTCTTGGTATGGAGTTTCGAAATGAACGTCAGGATTTCGAACTTTGTCGAATGCAAGAATGTTTGAACTCCCTCCAAGCCAGCTGTAGGAGCAATATTGGCCCGTAAATTGACCTGATAGGCTGACATGTCAGCTCGTTGGTTGTTCCTTCGGCGCCAATGGGCTCCTTGTGCTGTCCCTGTGCTATGACAAACTTCTATTAATGAGCTCTGGAAATCTGATTTACATTTCTACACACCCCGTAGGACAGAAGTGCTAGGGACCCTTAGTTGTTGGGTTCAACCCTTATTTGACCTATCTTACTAGAAACACGTGGCCACCACGGGAATCTAACCAGAACGGCTGACATCTGGTCTCCACTGTGTACCAATTATTTACCATTTATGGCGTTTTGCTGACGCGATCACCCACACTTTTCCCATTAAAATGGAAAAAGAATTCCTCTCCAATTTCCGGAATAGATCCCCTCGCCGCAAGAGGATACGGTGACGTGTGACCGCGCGACACGTGACAGCAAGAGAAGGTGGTGAGGCTAGATGCATGTGATCCCCATCTAGCCTCACCACCCTCCTTTGCTGACACGTGTCGCACGATCATAAAAGAGGTGAGGAAAGTGAGGGTTAGGAGATCCAAACCCTGGTATTCCTCACCGTCCAAATATAGCCACCACCACGCGCCCTCTACAAAATGAATCCCAACTATCAATTCTCTGCAAGAAATTACTACAAGAAGTAAACTTGATAACCTAAACCAAATTTGCACCCGCCATCTCAAGGAAGCCGCCAAGAAATCAAGAACAGAAGAGAAGTCGTTTCAGCCCGCTCTACACAAATATACATACAAACCACCTGTATCTATATACTCCAACATTGAAAACATAAATGGGGATATGAAGGATAGAGTATCTATTAATTTCACGTCGTTCTTCTGATCTTTTGAATTTAGGGCTCTGACAAATCCTTGAACGGCGTTCCATTTGTCGTCATGTTTGTTCCCACCTACTCTTCAACATCTAACATCCTCAGAGCTTCTCGAGCTCGACTTGCATCTTCGCTTTCTTCTTCCTTTTCAATTTCTTCGCCTTCTTGTTCTTCTTCTGTTATTCGGAGTGTAGCGTCTCAGAATTTTGCTTCGAGGCCGGCGTCTTATGTTGGATATAGATCTTTGAGTTTTTCTTCGGCGATTCGATCGCTTCGTTGCTCTTTTCCTAAGTGGAGTCACGGTGTTGATTGGCGATCTCCGGCTAGTCTTAAGGCTCATATTAGAACTGCCGCTCCTGTGCTCGAACGTTTAGAGCGCAATTTTGCTACCATGGGTACTTTTTCATTCCACTGAATCACGGATTCGATTTTTCTTAAACTTGTGGCATCAAATGTTTGGTGTAGTTGGTTGCTAAATTATAATGTTTATAACTTGATATATCTATTATTTACGTTGTACTTTTAGTTTTAATGGGAATTAAATGTGTTTACTCTGATTATTGCATGCACAAGCTCCGGAACATCCTTTCAAGGGAATATTGACTGGTCTTCCCAAGCCTGGAGGTGGCGAGTTCGGGAAATTCTACAGCCTTCCTGCTTTAAATGATCCTAGGATTGGTACGTAAAATCGTTTTACATCTTATGACTTGACTACAGGAATTGCACTTCCTAATAAGAACTACTCAATTGCACCTGTAATTTCCGTGCTAAGCTACTGCCTCCCTGCACCTGTAATTTTGTACTTTTCCTTGTAGCTCAGAGGAGGTTATCAAAAGCAACATCGCTATTGCTCGTTTCCTAATACAAGATTGTATATGCCATGTCAATGAAGAACGACATTTTTTTTGAGACAATGACAACATTAATTAAAATAGGAATGCCAATAGTAATATTTTCTGTCAAATTTGCTGTGTTTGGTGCTTGCTCCCCTGAAAATAAGAAGAGAATTAAACATTTCTGCCCTTTCTTTTGTGTGGTTGGTGAATTTGTCATCGTAAGTCTCGTTCTTTTCTTGTGTTGGCTGCAGAGAAGCTGCCCTACTCTATTAGGATACTTTTGGAATCTGCTATCCGCAATTGTGACAACTTCCAAGTCACTAAAAATGATGTTGAAAAGATCATTGATTGGGAAAATACTTCAACAAAGCAAGTTGAAATACCTTTTAAGCCTGCTCGTGTTTTGCTGCAGGTTGAAATCACTAACCTTGTCCAGGGCTTTAATCAAAGACGGTGATGCTTGTGACACTTGTTCTTTGATATGTAGGATTTTACTGGTGTTCCAGCTGTTGTTGACCTTGCCTCCATGCGTGATGCCATGAAGGATCTTGGGAGCGATCCGGAAAAGATTAATCCTTTGGTATGATATATTTGATTAATGAATTCTTTTATCCTAAGTTATATGTTTTTGTAGAATATGAAATGTTATCATACAGCAAAGGGCACAAAGGTTTATGTAGAAGTAGTATACATCAGAGTGGCATATTAGTGACCTCTCCACGTGTTAAACTTGGGAAAGTTCCCGCCGCAGGTTATAGCGCAAATCATGTTTAATTTATGTGCCTAATCGGCTTCTGTTGGTCTCTATAAGCTCCTCAGTTTTGCCCTGTCTTATTTTTTGCTTTTTCCTGCTTCACACAATTTCAGCATATCATTAACCAGTAACACTACAACATGCTGCTCTCAAATTCCATATATTTCTGATTTGATCTTGAATCGGCCACAATACAGGTCATGTGACTGGTGTCACTCAATGAGTACTTGTTGCAAATTGTTCTCTGGTCTCTTTCCTGTGACGAGACCAGCATAAAGATTTATCCTGTGAAGTCCTTTATATTTGGTGCCATGGATGTTTGAACAAATTCATTATGAATTTTGATTTTGCACAAACTCTACCAGCCTTCTGTTTCATTACTCAGTAAGGCTGAACAAGTTTTGTGTGATATCTTGAATTGGATCAAGCAATATTTATCATTTACATGTGCTCGTTTGGGTATTCCAACAGGAAACTAAGTTTGGGAAGAAGAAATGCTTTTATATGTGTATCTCTCGAAATGAAACATCTCATTTGAAAAACGACTTCTTTTTTCATTGGAAACACTAGGGAATTTCATTTGAGAAAAAGAAAAGAAAAAAGAAAAAGCTCTTTTTATCCCTTACTTTTTCACTCATGACAACATACCAAACTTAATACATCCTATGGAAAAGAATCCAATGCATCTGACCAACATCTCATGTTAAGTTTTCTAATGTTAAGTTTCTCATTTTTAACAAACTTCATATTAAATATCTAATTCAAGCATGCATAGGCTAAAATTGCTTTCTTTGTCAATAAGAAACTTTTAGTTGGAAAAGTATTCCAAAAGAATGCTTAGATTACTTGAAGTACCAAAGTGTTCCATGAATTCACCAGTGTAAAATATAGGAAAAATCAATGTCTGTTACAATTGCTGATCTGGAACTGTACTCCCTATGCTGCTGATTGTTTGCATGATTAAGAAAGGACACCGAAAAAAAAATAAATGAGTGGTAGTTTTTGAAATTGTTATGTACTCAGACTTCATCCAATTTATCAGAATATGTTATAAGCGAAAGTGCTGATCCATATGTCATCTCGGACCTGATGTCTTAATACACTCTTTTATTCAGGTGCCTGTGGACCTTGTCATTGACCATTCTGTCCAGGTGGATGTAGCAAGGCAAGAAAATGCCGTGCAGGCTAATATGGACCACGAGTTCAAGAGAAATAAAGAAAGATTCGCTTTTCTGAAGTGGGGGTCCACTGCTTTCAGAAACATGCTTGTTGTTCCTCCAGGCTCAGGCATTGTCCATCAGGTATAATTTAGGACTAGGTGATGTCACAGCCCGGTATCCCGGCCGTGAAAATTATCGAGCTTTCGGTTCTCATGATCATTCAAAACTAAATCCAAATATCATATAACATGGAGGAAGCGTGCAAATACATGACTAAATACAGCGTAAAAACGCAGTTTTCTTTTATACGTCTAAATTTTGGTCTCTATATTAACAACAACAATCATACCCACTATATCCCAACGATAGAAAAAGTTATTGCTAAGGTTTGGGGAGGATGAGAGGCAGACAAACAATACCTCCAACCCAACGGATAGAGATTTTACTTCCAGTGAGACCCCCGGCTCTATATATACCTGTATAGATAGCAAAAACTAGGAATATGCACTAGTGAAGGGATTTTATTGCACATAAATAGACAACTTCTGATATTTAAATAGACGTAACGTTGGATATGCACAAATAAAATGAAAGACAAAGACCAAAACAAAAAAAATGTGTGAAGGCATGGGTGTGTACATGTGTGCTCATGGAGACAGAAAAGAGGGGATGGGGAAGGAGAGACGTGCTGACAAATGTGTTGCAATGTTTTCAGGTTAATCTAGAATACCTTGCACGGGTGGTTTTCAAAAGTGACGGAATCCTCTACCCAGATAGCGTTGTAGGAACTGATTCTCACACAACGATGATTGATGGGCTAGGAGTGGCTGGATGGGGGGTTGGAGGAATTGAAGCTGAAGCTGCGATGCTTGGTCAGGTTGTCAAAACTTACTTATATTTCTTCCCCTCCTTTCACGTTTTGTTGTTTTACATACTTGTATATGAAGGGGAAACGAAGTTTTTTTTTTGGGTGGTTGTACCGTCCCATTTTTTTGAGGATGCTTGGTTTCCTCTAGATTGGTTTATTTCAGTGTCTAGTATTTAATATATGGTCATGTATTTCTCCATTATTTGATGTTTTGTGGCAAAGAAACTCCTCGTTATTGGCCTAATGCTCATTTGGAAAAGGTTCTCTTCCTCGATAATCTTCTTTTGGTTAGTAATGGTGAAATTATTTGTACCAATCGTAAATATGATTTCCTTGGTAAGAGAAATTTCTATCAGACGAGTTCAATTTTTGTTTCATTAAGCTGGTCTTGGTTTTTCCGCTAATTTTATGTTTTCCCCCTTTTTTCGACAGCCAATGAGCATGGTTCTGCCTGGTGTGGTTGGGTTTAAGTTATCTGGGAAGTTGCCAAATGGTGTCACAGCTACAGATTTGGTGCTGACTGTCACCCAAATGTTAAGGAAACATGGTGTTGTTGGAAAGTTTGTTGAGTTTTACGGTAAATTTTCTTTCTGAAAACACTTGGATATGGTTATTCAGTAAATTATAGTGTTTATTTTGTTGTTTATAGGTCCTGGTATGGCTGAATTATCATTGGCTGACAGAGCAACTATTGCAAATATGTCTCCTGAGTACGGAGCTACCATGGGTTTCTTCCCAGTTGATCATGTTACTTTAGAATATCTAAAATTAACTGGCAGAACGGCTGAAACAGTAAGCTCTTATTTTTGTTATCGTTTCAAACATTCGTGTTACTGTACATTTAGGTATTAAAATATATTTAATTAGTCCATTTTCCAACTAATGGTGCTTAGGTTGCAATGGTTGAAGGATATCTTCGGTCAAACAAGATGTTCGTTGACTACAGTGAGGTAACACTTGTTCACATTTACCATAGTAGATAGCTGTACGTTTCCTGTGAAGCTGATGCGATAGTTACAAAATCATCGTTTTGATGATTTGTATCTGACAGCCTCAACAAGAGAGAGCATATTCATCTTATCTTGATCTCAACCTCAACGATGTCGAACCTTGCATTTCAGGACCTAAGAGGTATTCATTTTGGCTGTTTCAGAAATATTGGCTTCTATTCTGATTGTTAATATCTACCTAATGCGATACCCTTTTTCATTGTTTATTTGTTTTGTGTCTTAGGCCTCATGATCGGGTTCCTTTGAGAGAAATGAAGGCTGATTGGCACTCATGCCTAGATAACAAAATTGGATTCAAGGTCAACTCTTATGGCAGCATCTCTCTCTCTCTCTCTAATTCTCTCTCTCTCTCTCTCACACACACACACAGAGAGAGAGAGATATTTATAGTATATGTGATTTTATGTTATTTTTTTAATTTAATTTTTGCATCTCCTTATGTTGATTTTTTTGTACATTTAGTACATATTTCCTGCTGTTTCCCATCTGAATGTCCATTCTGATCTTTTTTCTTTTCTGTTTATTGCTTCTTGTTCATACCTTTAGGTGTATATTGGTGTTTCCCTTCTATCACTTGGAAAAGGACCCTAATTTTTGCATTTAACTTTGCATGTGTTTTATCTGTTTCTGCATTGACTCTGTTTCTCTGCTACAAGTTGCATGTAATTTCTAGAAGATTGCTATGGTTTTTGCTTCATTTATTGTTTAGCAAAAGTAAAATGCTATAGTAGACTTCAACCTTTTCCTTTTGCCAGGGGTTTGCCATACCAAAGGAAGAGCAGGACAAAGTTGCAAAGTTCACCTTTCACAACCAGCCTGCTGAGCTTAAGCATGGTAGTGTCGTGATAGCTGCAATCACAAGCTGTACTAACACCTCAAATCCAAGTGTCATGCTTGGAGCTGGTCTTGTGGCTAAGAAGGCATGCGAATTGGGGTTAGAGGTTGGTAAATGTCTGTCTAACTAGTTGTTAAGCATTCAAACTTTGAGCTTATATGTGCAATTTTGTCAGTCAAACTTATTCTTTGTCCTCTGGTATAGCTGCTTTCTAGGAATTGGCTATCTGAACATATTCTCCGTTTCTCATCAAATTTTAGCATTAAGTGTGTGGATTTCGTTCTGACAGGTTAAGCGCTGGGTTAAGACGAGCCTTGCTCCTGGCTCAGGAGTTGTGACAAAATATTTGCTAAAGAGGTACTTTATTGAAGTTTGCTGGAACGATATCCTGAGAGCACTTGAAAAAACCAGCTTGTGATATTTCTTACCCTCCTGTTCATTTCTTCTTTTGTTCCAGTGGACTTCAAAAGTACTTGAACCAGCAAGGTTTCCACATTGTGGGCTATGGCTGCACAACATGCATCGGAAATTCTGGAGACCTTGATGAATCAGTTGCTACTGCAATATCTGAAAATGGTATCCTTGGGTATTTGCCTATAAGAATTGATATATTACTAAAGCATATAAGAGACACAGTCCCTTGCATGAGGGCCACCCAAGCACACACATCTTTCACCTAACTCGGTGGCTTTTAGACCCAAAAGCAGCATCTCCTCCTCTGATACCATACATGATAAGATACCTCCTCAGCCAAAAGCTTAAGGTCCATTAGGTTATATTTTCCTACATCGCTATTTTAGTGAGGTGGATGATACTGATGTCTTGCTGGGAAGTGTTTGAAAAAAGGCAATACTTAGCCTTCACTTTTCTCCACTTAATCATATTGGATTCGCTATGCGAATTGAAAGCCTATTCTGGAGCTTTAGATTTGCTTTTAAGCCAGAATCCAATAATACTTTTGGAATTTCTTGTTTGTGTTGGAAAAGTTTGAAATATGACGGAATAAATCAAAATGACTCACTAAATTGTCTGCGTTTCTTGTAATATGAAGTAGCAGTTGATCGACTCAATACTTGACGCAATTTTCAATATGGGTCATCGGAGAACAACCTCTATATGTTTCCAACGTTGCGTACATCCGACTCTCTCTTACCCCGCCGTAGGCGGAAGCCTATAAGGCTATGGGAAAATGTTGTTGTTGTAAGAAAAACTGTTGATGCCCAACTTGATATCTCTGGATGCTCTGATATCCAGTTGGCTGTGAAACTTTTCCGGTATATCTTTCTGTTTTCGGAAGCTTCTTGATGATAGTTCAAAAAAGGTATAAAGAGCAATAGGAAAACGGAATTTAGCCTCTTAGTAAAAATATATCTTTAATGACTGCTCTGGGCCTTCAACAATCCTGGTAATAAATTATAAATTGTAGAAATTTGTATTTCTTTGCCTTATTATGATTATATTTTTTCATGCACTGTCCGGTATGCTTCTGATGACTGGTATCCTTTGCAGACATTGTCGCTGCAGCTGTCCTTTCTGGTAACCGAAACTTTGAAGGTCGTGTCCATCCACTTACAAGAGCGAACTACCTTGCTTCACCACCTTTGGTTGTTGCCTATGCCCTGGCTGGCACGGTAGGTCACGTGATTTTACCAGTTTGATGGTTTTCTGTTGGTGCTATACTCCTGCTTATAGGACTGGAGGTATACCTCAAAAGAAGGGCCTTCTGCTGAACTGTTTGGTTTATGCATACCTAGAAAATCAGCATGCCTCTTAAATGCTTTTACTGAGCAGTTTATACTATTTTCAACGCCTCCCCCCCAACCCCCCCATACACACCCAACACAATCCCACCTCCCTTCTCTTGTTCTCCTCTCTCATCTTCTTTGGTTTTAGTTGACTAGGAACTTCATCAGTGATGGTGCTCAGAGCAAACTCATCCTTTTTTTTTTCTTTTTTGAAATACATTGCAAGTACACCACCTGACCTAATTCTTCTGTATGTTTCACACACACCATGTGCACGCTTGGTGTTACAAATTTTACATTTCTGAACAGTTTCTTTTTTTAATTGTATCCGTAAACCTCAATTGGGCTCCGCTTATCGCTCCTGTCATCCCCAAACTCATAAAAAGGAAGAGGCTCCCTCCAAAGAGCATTATTTTACCTTTTAAGAGGATACTCTACATTCAAGATTAGTACCAATCCTCATGCTTGTCCATCATGAGAACTGCACTTTTTCCAAGTCCTCACTGTTTTTGTACTTCCCAGGTGGACATTGACTTTGATAAAGAGCCAATTGGAACTGGAAAAGATGGAAAGAATGTCTACTTTAGAGACATCTGGCCTACTACGGAAGAAATCGCACAGGTATTATATTCTACTAGAGTTATTATATTTACCATTATCAAAGATGCTGACCATCATCAGTGGCGTGTTGCAGGTTGTTCTATCAAGTGTGCTACCTGACATGTTCAAGAGCACTTATGAAGCCATTACTCAAGGAAACCCTTTGTGGAACGGACTTTCTGTTCCACTAGCAAAACTTTATTCATGGGATCCAAACTCCACCTACATTCATCAACCCCCATATTTCAAGGACATGGGTTTGAAGCCCCCAGGTCCGCATGGAGTGAAGGATGCCTACTGTTTGCTAAATTTTGGTGACAGTATCACAACAGATCATATCTCTCCAGCAGGGAGCATCCACAAAGATAGCCCTGCAGCAAAGTTCTTGCTGGAGCATGGGGTGGACCGAAAGGACTTCAATTCCTATGGTAGCCGTCGTGGAAATGATGAAGTGATGGCTCGGGGTACCTTTGCTAATATCCGGATCCTCAATAAGCTCTTAGGTGGAGAAGTGGGCCCAAAAACAATTCACATCCCAACTGGGGAGAAGCTTTCCGTGTATGATGCTGCAATGGTATGTTGTCAGTAATTCTTACTATCTTCTGTTTTGATGCATTTCTCAACCCACTTGAGGGATTCAGAGTGACACGGTTGAAGGCACTTTCATTACCTTACCAGTGACTGGCTTTATTCTTGGACTTTTTGCAGAGATACAAAAATGCAGGTCAGGACACCATAGTTTTGGCAGGAGCAGAATATGGAAGTGGTAGTTCTCGAGATTGGGCTGCCAAGGGCCCAATGTTACAGGTAAGTTGGTATTACTCTTTGGAGACTCAGGTGATTTGGTGGATTTATCGTTAATTGGCTGGTCCATTCTTTTTCTTTTCAGGGAGTGAAAGCGGTGATTGCTAAAAGCTTTGAGAGAATCCATCGGAGTAACCTTGCAGGGATGGGCATCATTCCACTCTGTTTCAAGGCAGGGGAGGATGCAGATACGCTAGGCCTGACAGGTCATGAGCGTTATACTATAGACCTTCCTGATAAAGTCAGTGAATTACGTCCCGGGCAATATGTTACTGTGACCACTGATGATGGAAAATCTTTCACGTGTACAGTCCGTTTTGACACTGAGGTACACACTCATGCACATTTTTGTACTATTACTTCTGTGGAAACCACTTCGACGACTTCATTGAAATGGCATCAAAATCATACTCTGAAATTCCATTTATTTAATAATTTATTATTGCTAGTATTTGGCTTAAATTTGAACATTTTAATTATGTAGATCTGTTGATTAGAATTTGACCAAGTCAGGGAGGGTTGATCATTTTACTGTGTTTGTGCTGGAGTCCTGTGGCTGAATGGATTGTTGGATTGTGACTAAAACCAAATGCAGAATAGGAGCAGATGTGTTGGTATTCTGAATCTTTTTTTTGGTGTGATTTCAGGTTGAATTGGCATATTTTGATCATGGTGGCATCCTTCCCTATGTCATCCGGAACTTGATCAAAGAATGAAACATACCTTGTGGCAGCCTTCTTGTTTTGGTGCAGAGAAGCTGCCTTCAATGAGCATGAGTATAAAAAGTTTATGCTTGAAACTCAAGTATGGAAGAACGAAGTAACTAGAAAGATTGTTAAAAGTGCTCTCTTCTAGAAGGATCATCTAGAAAGTGGTTTGTTTTGGCTGTATTCAGACAGAAAAGAATCATATTGAAAACGCTCCTAATCCAACCCCTTCCTTCGTAGAGCCGTGTATTGTAAGTGATCCGAACCTGCCTGGAGGCCTATTAGCAGCCGTTCTCTTATATATGAGACCTACCTGAAAGAAGAGATCTCATTCTCATAGATAGGGTCAACGACGGAACGAAGAACGAAACTTACAATATGAGATCCAAATAATATAAAACTAAAAAACAAATGATTAATTAAAATTCAAATACAAAAAAGGAATTGTATCGTAAGCAGCGAGTGAGCGAGTTCTTAAATCCAAACGAGCGAGCGTGATTTTATTGCTCGTTTCAAGTATGTAACTCGCTTCTATTCAACAAATAAATAGCAATTCTATTTATCAATATGTATGGTCTTGGATCATTAATAACGATTTTTGTTTAGAATTGGGTTATTTGATAGACCC
>AP025074.1:26757605-26842605 GCA_036186865.1 Eustoma russellianum
ACCAATCTGTCTATTCAACAAATAAATAGCAATTCTATTTATCAATATGTATGGTCTTGGATCATTAATAACGATTTTTGTTTAGAATTGGGTTATTTGAAAGTATCTGACCCGACACTGTCTAAAAAAGATCCAGATATATAAGATATATATTAATATTGTGTGCAAAGACACAGCAAAACTATTCGGGAGTTTTGAGGTCTTGCTTCTTTTAATTCATTCGCAAGTTTCCACGCTATCAGTTTCATCTCATGTTTAGCTCAGGACAAAAGGAAGCAGCAAGTTGCTTCCTGTATTAAATTGTTTTTTTCCTGTATGTTAGTAACGCCAGTAGTGCTGAGCACTCGATATTGAAATAAAGTTAAAAGTATGCATATGAGTTGCTATTTTGTTATTTCATTTGGCTTTTCACAAACACTTTGTCTTTGACCATGATCAGGCGGGTCACCTCTTCTGGAGTCAACAGTGATCTGGCATACACTTATGTGATAACTAATGTGAAGTGCGCATTTTACACATCTAGAAATATATTTCTCTCTGCATACATCTCGAGTAAAAATTGTATCTCTAGCAGCATCCTCGATTTACATAGGATCCAGCAAGTACCACTTAATATCTTGAAGATCATCTCGACTGTTTCGACATGTACGTGCAGATCTGGTGTGGTACTTATAGTTACCTTTACCCCCCCCCCCCCTCCCTTTCACCCTCCCAAGTTTGCTACAAACTACGATATTCTCTTTTATGTTAAAAAATACACCTTCATGAACAGATCTAGTGTAGTGCTTGCCTCGTAACAGTAGTATAGTAGTCGATTGCTTGAATGGTTGAGAGGGAATATGGTTCAATATGATGTTACTGTGATCAGATTTCAAGCTACGGTCAATCTTTCTCGTGTCAGTATGAGTTCTCCTGAGAAAACGGATGAACGATGTGCCGCTCACAACAACTTCCTACATGCTGAAATGCTCTCGGATACCTTTCCGTTTGTTCGTGTGTTTCTCCTCTCTTAGGTAATCGATGTCGTCTCAACCTTCATAACGCTGAAAGCGGTTGCTCCTCGTGAAAACGGCAGGAGTATCTATCAAATATGGGAAACGTGGGTGTCAGTAAGTAGATACTAATAATTCAGTGACAAACGATGACTATAACACAAACACTAGGTTGTTTGTTTATGTTTTCATCTGAATTCTAGCTGATCAAAGTATAAACTGGCTGTGCAAATGTTCCATGCGATTTTTGAGTGTGCTTCAGATTTTAGCTTGATTAGTTCTATTTGATTAAACTCATGATTGAATTTGATTCGGTTCGATTGATTTTCGTCTTGTTGGTTCGTGAGCACACTCGAATTTATGTATAACTTTGTGTTATATTAGTATATTTATTTGATACATATAATAAATTAAACATGTTAGCAGACAATTATTTTAATGATAATAATTTTTTGTATAAAAAATTTGATATTATTAACTAAAAATACATATCTGATACGTGAAATTTAAAATAAAAACTAAATGTACTTTCTTTCAAATTCTAGTTCGATTCCAGTTTGAAAAAGCTTGACCTTAAGATTGAAATCGAATAATATTTAAAGATCTTATTTCAGTTTAAATTCAAAAAAATTTAAAAATGTTCGCCTAATCTTCAGCCTCGATGACTTAATCTTCAGATTGGTTGGAATAGTTTGAGCTTATTATATAGGAGATGGATCCTCTCACCCCTCTTTCTCTCACCTCAATGTTTATCGATCGACATATAGCACCAGGAGCGTGGTGAGATTAGAACACTCATCTAGCCTCATCACCTTTTCTACTTCTATGTGTCGGACAGTAAACAATAAAATAAGAGAAAGAGGGGTGATAAGATCTCATTTAGGGAGAATTAGGAAGAAGCGTTGTTCGTACATTCAATAGCGTCGGTCACGCAAGTGGTAATTCAGTCATTCGTCTGGATGCTTCTGCTACCGCGTTCCACTAATTAGACAACTGTACAGGGTGGCCCCACTTGCCTTGTTCGGTCCAACGTTCATTTCACTTGTCTGGTAAAGCTGTCTTTATTCGTTATCCGGTCCAAGTGCGTCGAATCTACGCATGTTATCCACTTCCTCAAATTTATCCACTTCGCTACTGTAAATCTTGGCCGTTGATTTTCAACCGACTTTACTAATGTTCCCCAAATTTTTGTGGCACAATAGAAAAGCAAAAACACTTTACGCGAAATTCGCCCTACACGGCCATAGCCTTCTATATAATACTTGCCTCATACATTCCCATCTCATATTCTTCTCTGGTTCCCTTCTCTACAAGGGTTAGTGTTCTTCTGCCTTCCTCTTTCCTTATGTTTATGATATTTTTTAGATTCTGAAATCTGAAATTGCCTGTAATTTGGTCCTTATACGACTTGGTGCCTAAAAATATTTGCTTTTCTGCTAGGTTTTCTTTTTGTGGAATTTCGTTTCGTTTGATCTTTACGCAGATATTTTTTTTTTGTTTTGAAATCATTATAACTAAAAACAGAATACAAAAAATCGTTATAACTCATGGAACGCGTATGATGGCTGATCTATCTTAGTTTGATATGGAAGATATGGGGTCTCCCTAAAGATTCTCTTTTTGTCTTTTTGGTCCCTAATGATGTGAGGTGGATAACTTTGACCTGTTTTGTTTGTTCATAGTGATCTTGATGGACGTTGGATCTTGTAGATGTTTTATTTCTTCTTCTTGGATTAGTTGGGGATTATCTGGTCTTTTTGACTTGAGACTTTATTATCTTGCTTGTCGTTCTTGTGTTCTTTAGTTTTACCCTACAGATCTTTTTAATTAAGTATTATGTCTGTGATCTAGGATTAATTATTCTATTTTTAATTGTCAATATTGCAGTTTTCTTGCCGTCAAATCATATTCCCAGCTCTCAGGTTTCAGAATCTTAAGTTTCAAACAAGCCAAGTTCATGGTTGAGCTGGACATCCAGATCCCAAGCGCTTTCAATCCATTTGCTGAGGCAGAAGAAGATTCAGGTGTCCCTGGAGCGAAGGCGTATGTGCATCTCCGGGTGCAACAAAGAAATGGAAAGAAGTGCCTGACAACAATTCAGGGGCTGAAGAAAGAGTTCAGTTTGGAGAAAATCCTCAAGGATCTCAAAAAAGAGTTCTGCTGCAACGGGAATGTGGTGCAAGACAAAGAGTTGGGGAAAGTGATACAGCTGCAAGGAGATCAGCGCAAGAATGTGTCTCAATTCCTAGTCTCTGCTGGGATTGTCAAGAAGGATCAGATCAAAATTCATGGTTTCTAGTGTGGTCCTCTAGTTTGTAATTGATTAAGTTGTTTGGTATGTTGGTTGGTTGGCTCTTTGAATTGTGTGGTGAGTCCTAGGTCCCTAGCCTGTGGCTAGCATTTTCTTTCCAGTTGATCAATGTGATGGCATGTCATATGGTGGCTTGTAAGAAGATATATTCTATAAGCAATAAAAGAATGTTTGGTTTCTTTAATCGCGTAAGATTTTCTTTACCTTTTGGAGCCTTGCATTATGTTTCTGATCTTATTTCATTTTGGGGATATGGAATGCTTTATATTTCTGGATCTTGATGGGAGAGAAGATGTAAGTCAATTGTTTCTGATGCACATGAAACCTGTTTCCTTAGGAAAAGTTGTTTTAATGGATATTAATCCTGTTGTTGTGCTTCCTGCGTAAGACAAAGCGTTTTCTCAGGCACTAATAATCTGTAGGTCCTTGCAGTTGCTTGAGATAACCTGCAATTTCTTGCTTGCTTGTGAGGATGCTTGTGGTTAACTTCGAAGTAAGGGGATTAGCAAGAAGTGCTGTTATAGGGCCTGGCTTTAGTTTTGTTGCCTATAGTTTCCACATTTTTGAGTTGTAGTCTTCTTAGTATGGGGAATGGTGTTAACAGAAAAGGGTAGCCAGAAGAAATACTTGGCATCTGCTTCTCGCGGCAATGGGGGAATCAGAACTTTGCTTCAAGAAAGACTCTGCTTAACAAAAACAAATACGTGCAGTGAGCTCTTCATGGAAGCAAGTATGATCTGTTGGTGCTTAGCAAAGGTGGTGTTTCAAGAAAACACGATTGAGGCGGTCTACATATAAGAAACTAGACTCCTGTTGTCATGTTGTTGATGGTGCTTTGCAAGGGCGTTCCAAGAAAACACCATTGAGGCTCTCCCAGACATGCTGTTGATAGGAAGATGGTAATACTATTGAAGCCCATTCAGCCGCACGAGGACTCGTCTTCTTGCCACAAGAGAGAGAGAGATGGTAATACTATTGAAGCCCATTCAGCCGCACGAGGACTCGTCTTCTTGCCACAAGAGAGAGAGAGAGAGAGAGAGAGAGAGAGAGAGAGAGAGGGAGGGAGAGAGGGGGGGGGGGGTCATCTGCCTATCTCTTGATCTAAACACTTGTGTATGAACCAGCTGCTGAAAATTCTACTAGAATAAAATGAAACGAAACTTATTTGTCTCTCTTTGATCTAACATTTATGTATGAACTAAAAGCTGAGAATTCTTGCTACAGAAAGAAAAGATCGTAAACCGTTTCTAATAGGACGGTGGTTCATAAGGTCTGGGGAGGTTTTTTGGTGCATGCACTTTCTTTTCTTTTGAGGCACTTTCTAAGAGAAGATAAAACTAGTCTGTTTGATCGTTCCGCTTCTCATCATGGCAGAGAACTCCTGATAATTTATTTTGCCATCCTGTAATTTTACAGTAAAAGAGCAAGCTGTTAAGCCTACAAATTATACACTGATAACCACTTGCAAGCTGTAGAAATATACTTTGAAAAATACATGTAAACACATATATACATACACATGTGTATGCACATATATATACATATGCAATATATACATACATATAGAAGATAGACATTATACATATATAACACAATAAAATATTCTTGTATAAGTCATGTACACACCAAGAGGTCACTTGCTAAGTGACTGATGTTGTTTTAGCCGTTAGAATAGGACTAGCCTTTGTCAAGTATCGAAATTGCCTTCTATGAAACAACGCATGGAGAGAGTAGATTTAAACTGAATATCTAATGGGACAATAAACGTATTTAACGCTAGATTACTTGCAAAATGATTCACTCAAATATATGAGATTGACTATTTGAAAACCTTTTCACCTGTTGCATAATTGAATAATGTGAGAATTATTTTTCAATAGATGTTAATGTGAATTGGAGACTATAGCAATCAGATGTTAAGAACGGTTTCTAAATGGGGATCTCCAAATCTCCAAAAGGAGGTACTTATGGATATTCTACCTAGATTTAGTAATTATAAAAATCAACACATGACCTGTAAAATAAAGAAGTCCTTATATGGCTTAAAACAGTCACTTAAAGCTTGGTTTAAGAAATTTACAAAATCAGTTATACACCAAAGTGATCATACTTTGTTTACTAAACTTACTGGAACAAGAAAAATTATTATTTTTATTGCGTCTGTTGATGATATTATTATTATTATTATTGGTGATGATTCACATGGTATTCAACAAATCAAGATTCAACTGTCTAAAGTCTTTGAGATTAAAGACTTAGGTACACTCACATACTTCCAAGGATGGAAGTAGGAAGAACTAAAGATGGAATGAGTATATCACAAAGAAAATATATTTTTTATCTTCTCCAAGGAACAAGAAATTCTAGGATGCAAGCCTGTTCTCACGCCAGTGGAGCCAGGTCACAAGCCTAGGGAACAATGGGATACAACACCCACACACAGGTTGAGTTATCAAAAGTTAGTAGGAAAACTGGTTCACTAATCTCATACTGTATATGATATATGTTATGTAGTAAACAAGGTTACTTTAAGAATTCTCAGGAATCTTAAAGCAACACATGACAGGGGTTGTACTTTAAGAATAATGAAAACAGAAACATTCAGGTTTTTTCGCATATATTGACTAGACATGATTAAAGTCTAATATGATATCTACTTCAGTCTATGTGACTTATCTATGGGTAATTTGGTGACACGGAGAAGTAAAAAGCAGTCAGTAGTGAAAGAAACAATGCAGAGGCAGAACTTATGTCATCAGCAATTGACTTATGTGAAGGACTTTGGCTAAAAAGAGTTCTGGAAGAGGTTGGACAACCAGTTTCCTTCTAATCAGAATCTATTGTAATAATATTTTAGCAATAAGTATGGCAGAGAACATAGTTCAATGATAACTCAAAGCATGTTGAGATAGAAAGACATTTTATAAGAGAGAAGATTGAAGCAGGGACTATCAATATAGAACATGTCTCATCAAAAGATCAACTAGAAGATATATTGGCGAAATCAGTTTCAACAAGGATAGGTCAGAACTTAGTAGTCAAGCTCGAATGTATAAACATATACACCAAACTTGAGGGGGAATATAGAAATATACCATGAAGAATACATATAAATACACATATACTGTCCACATATACATACATGAAGTAAATAAACATTATACATGTACACATAAATAGTAAAGTACTCTTGTATAAGTTTTATACGCACCAACAAGTCACCTGCCAAGTGACTGATGATGTTTAGCCGCTAAAATAGGAAACTAGCCTTTGGCATTTACCGTTGACAGATTCTACCACTTACTGTCTCACTCTCCTCAGCCTCTATATAAAACTTTATTCTTGTACATTTGAAGTACATTTGAAGTGAATGAATAATATATATAAAACTTTATTCTTGAACCTTTGAAGTGAATGAATAATATTTCTTCAACTTTCGTCTTTGGGATCATCTGAACATAGTCACTACTAGAATTCATGGGATAAGGAAAATGGAGATAACTTACCTTGTCTGTATCTACTTCGTATATTATCTCATGAATCGCGGATGGATCGCCCATACCATATTCCTCCATAGCAGATTCTAGCTCATCTGTGGTAATATATCTAGTACAAGCACAAAAGCAGATTTTGTATTCTCAGTGAAGGCCTTAGTTTGGACAGGACGGCCATATTCATAGTGAAACTTACCCACTATTATCCTTGTCAAAGAATTGGAATGCTGTGTGTATATTCTCTTCTCTGTCTAATTTGCATTTATGCATTGTAGCAGTGATAAACTCAATGTAGTCTATTGAGCCATCTCCATCAACGTCAGCCTGAAATGTGCACAACGCGCGCGTTACTTTCAGGTACTTAAGTGCAAGGCAATAGTGATAATGCATTATCTTACAGCTTCCATTAGCTGCTTGACTTCATCCTCAGTGAGCGTTGATCCCAGTTGAGCTAATCCAATCTTTAGCTCTTCATATGTTATCGCGCCACTTTTGTCCGTGTCTATATTTTGAAACATGGTCTTCACACCTTTAATTTCCTCTGTAGAAAGATTTTCAGCAATGACCTGCAATAATGTAAATCCTATTAACTAACTAAATCAAAACTTGAATACTATCTAAGCCTCGTCCATAACTGAGAAAACATACCTTTAATGCAAGTTTTTTGAGCTTGTTCATTGCTCTGAATTGCTTCATCCTAGTAAGTACAGCGCTGCCTATTGGTTTGTCTGAAGCTTCTCCTCCTTCTCTGATCCATGGATGCTCTATTCAAGATAAAAAGACCACCAAATATCAGTCAATGCCTCTACAAAGACATCAGAAGGTTATATCCTCATGCAGTCATAGGCAGTAATAACAGAGATCCGAGTTCATGGAATGGCATACCAAGAACCTCAGCTGCTGTTATGCGTTTCTGTGGATCATGTGTTAGCATCTTCTTCACAAGGTCTTTAGCACCACTTGATATAGACGGCCAAGGTTGACTTTCAATGTCCAAGTTTCCTCTCAGAATGGCATCAAATATTCCCCTCTCTGTTTCTGAGATCAAAAGGTTTGGAAAAGGGAAAAAAAAAATCAATAATTTGGAATGCTTATTGACTGTATCAATTAATGCTCATCACCATTTTACCTGCCCAAAATGGAGGGACTCCACTGAGTAAAATATACAGTATGACCCCAGCACTCCAAATGTCTACTTCCTTCCCATATCTGCGCTTTAAAACTTCTGGTGCAACGTAGTAAGCGCTCCCCACAATGGCCTTTAGAGTTTTTCCTACAGAAATTCTCCATAGAGTAAAGGAAGGCACTTGGATTCAAGAAAATGAATCAGAAACCAATGCTTGTAATCTAAGAGAGCTCAAAGTATCCTCATGTAAATATCAAAAGTATTCTGCTTATCACTACAACCAAAGTTATTGCTGAAGCCAAGTAATTGCATCCCCTTCGGTACATACTTTACTCGGCTCCCAAAATGCATTTCAGACTTTGTAAGCCTTTCAGCTTTTTCCTTCAAGAAAATCCAAGAAAGCAGAATAGTAGTGGTTGCTTTTGTGACATGGAGTATATGATAATGGATCATTCACTAATCTCATAAGACTTGTGACCCTAAAGAAGAACCTGGGAATCTTAAGACCAGGTACATTGAGGTACAACTTCATAACTGATAATAGATGGAATGTTTTCTTGAGTCATAGATACCTTTATTATTTCATCTATAAAGAGGACAAGAACCATAACAACACGAAAAACAGTCCCCCCCCAACCTACCTCCACAATAACCCCCTTAGTTTGGCAACAAATTCAACATTCATCAGTAATCAGCAATAGAATCACTCAAAACTTGTAGGAGAAAAAACTTGTACCTCCTACAGCCCAATGTCTTTGTACTCATCGTTCAACCAAGTGAAAGATGAACAAAATCTTCTAAATAAACAAATGATCAAGAAAGGAAAAAAGAAAGAAAAGATCAAGGAGCATCTCTATTAATCATTCATGAGCCAATGATATGAACGAGAAGAAGATGAAGATCAGAAAGATACCTTCTTCAATGAACACAGACAACCCAAAATCTGTTGCCTTAAGAGTAGCATTTTGGCTGTAATCTGATAACAAAAAGTTCTCAGGCTTAAGGTCACGGTGAATCACCCCCATAAAATGACAAACTTTTACAACATTAACAATAGCCCTGCAAATTGTAGCTGCAGCTCTTTCACTATACTGCCTCTTAGTAATAATCCGATCGAATAGCTCTCCACCAGCACACAATTCCATAACTAGATGCACTGAATTCTTGTCCTCATAAACACCCTTAAATTCAACAATATTAGGCTGTCCACTCAAATGCTGCATAATCTGTACCTCCCTTCTCATATCTGCTTTATCATTCTTCGAAACTAGCTTCTTTTTCGATATAGACTTGCAGGCATATTTTTTCCCTGTTCCAATTTCAGTGCAGAGATATGTGATCCCAAATTGTCCCCTACCCAATTCTGCTCCTAACTTATACCTCGACTCTATCTCTTCAAATGGCTTTCCAAGAATTGTTTCAGGTTCAGGAACCGGTGGCGGCCTAAGGGATGATTTGGGCCAGTTTTCTTGGGTATAACTATTCTTATCTTGCCTTCCATTTGCTTCAACTGAAGACCTATGATCAGTGCGCTTTGATACTATAACTCTGTTTTTGCTTAAGCAGAAACCCATCTGTATTCTTGCTTGATCATTCACTCCTGGAAGGTGCAAATAAAAAAAAACAGTTTCTTTTCCTAAAGGGCCACCTGAAAGAAGAAGAATTGTGTCTTTGTGGGAGAGAAAAAAAAATTGGTACTTAAGACATAGATACCATGATCTTGGAAGGCTAGGGAAAGGAAAACCAAATATGAAAGAAGATATTACTTAGAAGAATTACAAATAGAAAGAATGGGGAAAACTTTTCATGCAATTCTCTTTAAGAACTGCGATCGGAATCCCAAAAGAGACAAGAGAGTATTAGCCTCTGATGGAACCAACCGAGAAGAACAGAGCTTGCAGGCTCTTTAGCTACTTTATTGTTTCTTTTATAACTATAAGATTTGATGGAAACATAAAATCTTTAATAAAGTAATCAAAGTCTGAGTGACAAGGTAATTTTAAGTAGAAAAGATCGTGATCTGCAATGCATATTTGAGTGTGGACGATATTATCTACTAAATGCAGGCCTTTTACGGAAAAAACAAAGACAATCCTCAAGGATTGCTTTTATTCGGGTAAAAGTTATTCAACCGCCTGTGTATTGCCTAGTCCTACCTGGGTTTCTTCTAGGCAACTGAACGGGAGAAACACCCGAATCTTTTTTCCCCTCTATAATTAAAAAATGCGTTATCGGTGAACTCCTGTTTGCATAAGTTTTAGGGAAGAGCAGATCTGATGTACGCAGTTTTATCTTAACAAGTGGTTGTTTACGCTGATCGAACTTATAACTCCAAGATCACAAAATATCAACTTTACGATTTGCTCCAAGACTCACGTCTAATGTTGAGATCATCTTCTATTTGGGGGGATAGGATCCCCTCACCGCTCTCCCCTTACTGCGTGCGTGACCGCGCGACACGTGGCAAAGAGGGGGTGGTGAGGCTGGGTGAAAGTAACTTCAATCCAGCCTCACCACTCCTTACTGCTGCCACGTGTCGCGTCCTGAGCCGCATGGTGACTCACCGCGCGGTGAGCAGATCTCATCCCCTATTTGGGGCCATTATAATGGCAGACCGGGCGTTCTTCATCGGTTTCTTCAACACCTTCTTTCTATATGTAAAACTATACCGTGTGATTTATCATAAAACACATTAAAAAGTGTATTAAGGTCTATGTCATACACTTTTAAAGATTATTTTATTAATAAACTATATAGTTTTATATATGTAAAGCTAAGGTATAGATACAACTCGTAAAAAAATATGATCTGTTATAGAAGAAAGTCAAGAGACGTGTCAAGAATGAGAGCAAATAAAATAAACGGTTGTTTATTATTTATTTCGTTAATGACAATTTCTTTCGTTTCAAAAATATTGTCATAGTTAACCTGTTAATTTAACTATGACAATATTTTTAAAACGAAAAATGTAAAATGTAGTTTAAGAAAAAAATATAAACAAGTTAACTACTACAATATTTTTAAGACAGAAAGATCAAAATGTAGCTTAAGAAAAAAATGTCATGATGATTCGTCATAACAAAAGATATGTTAATATCCTATATATATTTTATTAATCGGAGAGAAATTAATAACACCTGTTGCAAGAAGATTATTGCCATTAAATACTTTTAGCTATTTAACTAACATTGTGACACCGCATCATTTTCTATTTATGTTTAATAAAATCCTTTCAGTAGTATATATTCATATCATTGTGTTATTTATGCAGGTACATATAGAGCGAGGGTCTCACTAGAAGCAAGATCTCTATACTTAGGATGGAGGTATTGTTTGCCTATTTCTCACCCTCTTCAAATTTTAGCGATAACTTTGATGTCGTTAGGATATAATGAGTATGATTGTTGTTGTTGTGTTGTGACACCCCACCACCAGAGACGGTGGAAACTGCACTAAACTCGGTGCTGCATGTCCTTGTCTTTTTCTTTTTTTGGTTTCCTCTTGCCACTTGCCAGTGCAAGTTCCAAATGATTATTTATTTATGCATCGACACCGAGTCCAAGCAGAGATACATAAACGAGGTTTTTAATTAAGTCAAGGTAGATACAAATGCTAAATTTAGTTAAAATTATTCTCTCCGTTTTTTTAAAAATATTGTCTTTTTTTATTTTTCAACATGTATAAATTAATTAAAAAGTCAAAAGAAACAATATATTTAAGGCAGAAAGAGTAATAGCTAGGGCGGTAAACGAGCCGAACGAACCGAGCATTGTGTTGTTCAAGCTCTGTTCATTTAACTTAGCGAATGAGACGAGCTTGTTCGTTTATTTAAACGAACATATTTATTTGTTCAAGCTTGGTTCGTTTAACTTAACGAACAACATTAACGAGCCGAACACCTTAAACGAACGGTGCCACTTACCGAGCTCGAACAGAAAAGGGTGTTCAAGCTCTGTTCATTAACCTTTTATCCGAGTTGAGTTCGAACTCGAGCCCGAACTAAACGAGTCGAACAACAGAACGATTTGGTTCATTTACAGCCTGGTAATAGCTGCTAATGGAGAACGTAAGACAGAAATAATGGTTGAGAATGATAAAATCATGGAGACGTAAAGTAGAAGTAAAATATTTCCGTATTGTTTTATAATCAGGGGCTAATTTCCTTTTTTTATAAAACCAAATCAAAAAGCGAACGTGTAAAATCAAAGACGAGTTTCACAGCGAATAATTTACTTCGTATATAGAAATGAAAGGTGACTTTCGAATAACGATTTTATGTGTCACTGAAACTGGAAGAAATAAAAAAAAAAAAAAGTACATGCGCCTTTTACATAGGCCGAGCAGTAATTTTATTGTGTTCACAGAGCAACTAGTAACAGAGTAAAATGATGACAAATAAGTTTTATCTACATGCAAGCAAGACGATGATTGACCAAAACAAGTGGCCCATAAATATTCTACACAGATCATGGATCAACTAATCATACTTACTCATTAACCATTTTAAAATTTGTGTAGGCCGAGTTCGGGTTAGAGTTGAATTATGAATGTCAACATCGTATCGTTCTTTACGGTTATCAGTTAGTATGCTTTTACCAGTTGAGATGATACATTAAGGCAAAAGATATCATATTTAGTTTTAAAAAAAAAGAACGATACAACATATATATTCCGGTTTTAGTAACAAAAGATTGATTTTTGAACTTTGTGTTAAGATTAAGAAATTTCTTAAACGAGAATTTAATATCTCCACTAGATGACGACGACGGAATTGATAATAATCATATGTATGATGCATCACATGATGTATCAAAGGTAGTTAAATATGAGATGTTTTTCAGATCTGCTTTGTAATTGTTTATAATTTTTAAATGTCTTTAAAACTTCAAGGTAAGTTTTGGAAGGCACAAATAATATCTGCAATGCTATCTGGACTTTAACTTTTAAGTAGTAATCAGCAGCAAATATAAAAGATGTGACCTATGAAACGAGAATACTTATAGGAATGTGCCGTTACAAAGATGGAATGAACGAAGAAAGTATATATCAGGACAACAACAACACCCAGTATATCTCAATGACATCAAAAGCTATCGTTGGAGTCCGGAGAGGGTTAGAGTTAGGCAAACAATAACTACATCCCAAAAGATAGAGAGTTTGATTCCAGCAAGACTCATAGCTCTATATATACCTATATAGACAAATAATCGGAATTGTGATGACTTTTATAGATGAGGTGAAATTCTCAAGAATTGGCTAAAATAGTACAAGACTGTGCAAAGACATCTTTTTAGCACATATTATGAGTTGATAGTCAAAGACTCAAAATAAAAGTAGCAGATTAGACGTGAGAGAGAATGATCGAAAATTTCATGGAAAAAAAAAACAATAAAAAATGATATTAACATTTGGGGAAAAAAAATGTTATAGAGATATACATATAGTGAATTCCACATTATAGGAAAACGGCGTGAATGGACTTTTTCTTGCCGTTTCTTCTTTCTTTCTTTCGTATAAATTGCCGGCCTGTATAAATAATTGCTTTGAGTTTTTCTTCTGAAGCTTTTCAGTTAGTATTTCTTGATTGCTCAGTCAGAGGACATTTGGAAATCAGGGGGGAAAACGGAAAATGAATCAGGCCGACTGAGGAAAAGCCAACATGAAAAATGTCAGTGCGGATCTTTCACTACTAGCGCAACAAGAAAGAGTCATTTTAGCCTCGTACATTATTCCAACAATAGATTCTTCTTGCTCTGGCTGATTACATAATCAAAAAAGGCTTATTCCTCCAACAATAGATTCTTGTTACTTTAGCCGGTCACATAAACAAAAAAAGGCTCTTCTCGATGTAAGATTTATTAGTATAAAAATCGCTAAAAAGAGAAGAGAGCAATAAAGATGGCGGACTGAAGCGTCCCTCAATAACCAGAGGTTGCTCGTGAATAAGAGGATAACCATCCAAAAAAGGAGGCTCGCCCAGAAGAAGATGGAAGAAATAAGTGTTGTAAGCTTTGAATGAAGGTTCTGGTAAATGCCGCCAGTAACTCTAAGTGTCCTAAGTCACTGTACACACCACTGCTCGCACATGTCCACCCTATTTTAACCAAAAAAATTTAATTTTGGGGAATATGCCTATATTTGGACAAAACACCCCATAACGCTTCCTACGTCTAGATTGTTGGGCAAGTGTACTAATTTTGGACAGTCCTAGAGCTTTTGGAAGCTGAGACTGTGACTGCGAACGCGTGACAACAGATCGGTTTTCTGAGATGCTATATGTATATGTGTCTCTGCTTGCTCTATGTCTCGATCTAGCGGTCTGGTAAACTGGTGTCGTCTGGAGTGGGAGGGAAAAGATGATACATGTCAAAGATATCATCCTGACCAAATATATATCTGTTATCACGGCTGATGCCTAAAAGGATGTGTCCTGCTACGACCATCCTCCTGCTATGTATGTCCTGAAAGACCCTCTATTTGCGGAACATATGCATCGGCATGCTACGATCGTCCAGCATATACGTGTGCTGACGACAGACTCTCTGTCGGCGACATGACAAACTACGGATAATATGCGTCGACAGTCTGTTTGGTGGATATGACTGGAGGTATCTGCAATAGAAGATGCCTGAAACCCTCCTTCATGAGCCCACCCATGCCAACTCCATGCATGTCTCGTCCTCGGCCGCTACCGGTAAAGCAAGACGGTGTGCTTATAATTTAATTAATGAAAACATCAATACGCATTTAACTTACAGTGACATAATTAAATGCAACAAAAGATGTATACATACCAGCCTCATGAGACTAGATATGAAACCACAGAAACCATAATCACCTATCCGCTCCATATGATGTCGACCAAGCGTCGGGAGTGTCTGAGCTGTATATAAGCCAAATCAGGGAATAACTCCCTCGTTCTGCTGTGCTCTGTCATCCCACTGCTATTTGAATATGACATACATTTGCATATAATCGATGTTTCCAATGCTGTTCGCCATCTGATGAAGGACAACTCCATGTCGATATGCCTGAACGACACCTCATGTGTCATCTCAAACTATCTCATCATTCTATGAGGGAGATGATGTTTAATAATGTGCTACAATATGAGTGACACCTGAACAGTCTATAGATGATCATCATGGTGTACACAGGTTTATCACAACTGTAGATGAGAAGGCTAACCTTGATTCTATCTAAGACTGATATAGTTATGACACGCTTGAGGTCCAACCAAATTTGTGTAAAGTTTTATTCATGAAATATTCATCAATCTAAAGCATGTTATAACTTTTCTCCTTCATATAATCTATTGGTTTAATGTATTGCGGATGGTTTCATATAAAACTCTCTCTTTTCTGTATAGCCATGTTGGACGCTTGCGTTATACTTCTAACACCAATATTCTTTGCTCAGGTGTAAATATTAGACACATTGTATTTTAGTTAGGGGTGTTAATGAATCGAGCAGAACCGAATACTATGTTTTCGAATTCAGATTCGTTTAACTAAACGGACTGTTAGGCTCAGTTCGTTTAGCTTAACGAACTTTAAAATAGGTTCGAGTTCGGTTCGATAACCTTATAATGTTTAAACGAGCTGAACTTATTCGACTCATTTAACTAAACGAACCCGAATACCTGTCCGAATTCGGTTCATTCAACCGCCCTAGCTTTAGTTGAAGGATGGACAATCTATTTATATGCATTACCAATATCGATAATATAAGGTAGTCAATATATTGCCTATTGTAATCTATTTTAATACACCTTTTTTTTTTTGATGTAAGGTAGTTGTTTTTACTCGTATTGTCTTTAGTTAATGAGAATATTGTTTCCCTTATAGTGTAAAATCTGAAGGGAAAAATAACAATTAAGTAAATTAACAATTTTATTTTAAAAATATAGAATTAAAAGATCATGGCTCTAATTATGAATCGGGATTCACACTAACACAAGAAGTCCCATAACATAAAGGAATTCGGCAATTTCCATCACAACATGTTAACCAAAGACAATACATCTTTTGCAAGACTGTTTAGACTTTGGGGGTTCATGCATGATCATGTTGATACCGTCTGGCCGGTAGTTGACCCTTCCAAAGTCTAGACTAATAAACACGAAAGTGACATGGCAATCATGATCTTAACTTGATCTTAGGACTGTTAAACGAACTGAACTGTTCGAGTTCGGTTTGTATTCGTTTGATAATTATTTGTTAACGAACCAAATTCGAACAGGTATTCGGGTTCGTTTAGTTACACGAGCCGAACTGTTCGAAAAATGTTCGGCTTGTTTAAACAGTTATAAGGTTGTCGAGCTGAATTCCAACCAATTTTAAAGTTCGTTTGACTAAACGAACCGAGACGAACAGTTCGTTTAGCTGAACGAATTCGAATTTGAAAACCTAGTATTCGGCTCGACTCGATTCGTTAACACCCCTATTTGACCTGGAAAAATCAAAGATGATCTACAAAACTCGACACCAAAGCAACTTATCAAAACTAAAAATGATATTACACGTAGTTTAGAAGAGCAGATAGACCATTAGACTCTGTGGATGTAAACATGTGTTATATTATGTCGAAATAAAGTTCCATTATCTCGAAAAAAATTATGAAAAAACTAAAAATGATATAACATGTGTAACTGACTTGCAAAACTCATCAACCCGTCAGCAAGGTTATTGAATTTGGTCCGATGTCAACCTAGTCGGTTCAACTGGTGGTCACGGGCCAATCTGATGCTACATTAATAAAATAATAATATTAATATGAAAAAAAAAATTACTCAAACACTATATATATCAATGATATTTAGAATCTCCTATCTCAAATTCAAAACAAATGTAAAGAATTTTTTTAACATTAAAACTTAAAAAATATAATTTATTTAAGAACATACACAGAGACCGACTGGTCATTAGTCATCAGGTTTCACTAGTCTACTAGTTCAACCTTCTGGTTCACCGGGGTTTACCAGCCTCTTTACCTAAACGGTTTTTTAAGCAAACCATCCCAGCCCCATGACTAGTTCATCGGGTTAACCGGTCAAACCGTCAGGTCAGGCCACGTTCAATTACAATGCCAGTTAAAAATTACTTGCCAAGCTAAAAAAATCAAATTGGGGGGTTAACTTCAACACGACTTACACTGACATGTTTAGATTCAGTTTTGCCTTTTGATGGGTTGCCCGAGTTATCATCTCAGCCGAAAGTCAGAAGGCTAATCCTCCGTTCCTGTGCCAAAAGACTAATCCTCCGTTCGTGTGTACTAATCCTTCGTTCCTGCGGTCAGGACACAAAATGGTAAGAGACTGGCCAAATGGTTTGCTCTATTCACATGAGTGAAGATCAAACCCCCAATCACATGCTTAAAGGACGAGGTGCTGAACCACCCCGCATATTGGTTCAGTTTTGCCTTTTCTTGAACTTGTTAGTATAAACCCGACGTATTTGTCACTCTAACTCGTCTTAAAGTACAAAACGGATTAAAGCCCAAACGTTAAATTCCATACGCCTATTCCATCGTCGTTTGGGCTTGTGCGAACCATCTATGAGTCCACTCACGAGGGTGAGCTTCTTGGGGTCGGGCCCTACGGGTGAAAAAGGGGAAATTTTGGCAATTTGTCTTTTATTCAGAAATCCCCAATTAGGCGCGCGAAAGTATCTTCATTCGATGTTAGTCTGTCATTTTTGGCGGAAACAATTTGTTTTTTCACAATGCAAAAATAGTTGAAAACCTCAAATTCAAAAGGCGCAGTTTGATGATTCGATATGTACACTCCGCTGCTCTCAAATGGCCGACGAAGAAGCTCCTTCTTTCTCTTTAGGGCTCGATTTTGACTTCGATCCGTTGCCGCAATCGTATTCAAGACTAGATCCAGGTCCAAGCTATGATTTTGCGCCAGCTCAATTGTCATCAGAGAAGGCTGCTAGCTGTTCAATTCAAGAAGGGAACGGAAACGGAGATGATTTCGAAACGCCGCCGACGACGGATGGTCACCAAGTATCGGAGCCAGACAGGCCGCTGAAGCGGCTACGGAGAGGGCCCACTTCCGAGCCCGCATTGCCCAAGAAGGTGTTTTTCGATGTCGATGATGATATTGAAGAGTTCTCTTCTCAGGAGGATCAGCTCCAAGGTAAAACCGCTTCGGCATTTCTTTCTTGCTTCATTTCTTTTCATGTTTTTTGAGAGCATGTGCGTGTGCGTAGTAAAGGTGTGAATTTGAATAGAATCGAGCACGATTCACCAAAACGGGGTACCATTCAGTATCGAAGTTTATGCTTGGATGAATTATCTTATTTGTTTCCAACTGATAAATTTGGGGCCTTGAACTAGGTTAGATCAGGTTATTAAGCTATGAAGATGACAATTTTACAGTTCCATCAATAGAATTAGAAGAAGCGGAAGGAAGCAACACGAATACTTAATGAAAGAGCAACACCAAATATGTAAGACAAACTAACCGTCCCTCTATCCATTGCTTTGTATAAAAGGCTCAGTAACCATCACTACTAAACAAGCTAAAATGTCCAAGCTGTGAAAAACTGCAATGGTTTACAATTAACTGGACTCATTTTCCCAAGATCCTGCTAGTGATACATGTCTGAAAAGCTGAGCTGTTTCTCTTGTGACACCAGATACTGAGTCTATGCGATCTTGTGCTTATATGAAGATGAAATGAGCCATCTTTAACTGATGAACCTAGAATGACGGATTTTCTCTATAGATTTTGATGTAACGTCTTCGTACATGCTGCTGAAATTTGTGTATTGCTAATAAACTAAGTTCATAGTTTATATAAGGTGTTCTCTTTTTTCATTCCCAACACTCCTACCCCCACCCCACTCGTACCCCTTTTTTTTGGGTGGTCTCGGGAGATGCCCTCCTTTAGAGCTTTTTTTTTCTTTTTTTTTTCAAATTTGGATCAAGGAAGTAAAGTGTAGGTTTTTTTTGATTACTTTCCTTCTTGATATTTTCTTAAATGTGCTTTTCTTGTGTGGTCCCCTTGGCTATAGTTCTAGTTATTTGCAGTTATATTTGTGTGTGTTTATGTGTGTTTAACATCCCACTCCCCACATGTTTTGGAGGCCCATGTTTGAATGTGCAATTTCTACTCTTGATTGGTGGTTCTTGTTCGAACTTTTGATGGCTTCGTTTGTTATTCAGTCATCCATCTTTCATTGGCCAGTTATCTAACAGTGGGTAGATGTTAATTTTGTCTTTTTTCGAGCCAGATAGAGATCCTCATCGCACCTATTCAGTGTGTAGCAGTTCAAAGTTATCTCTACAAAGCCAAGGAGTTTTATCCTCTCAGAAACCACAGGAAACAAAAGCTAGGAAAATGTACGAGGTTCAAAATGATAAAGCTTCTGCTAACACAGTTAGTGCTGTCAACAAAGCCACTTTATATCAGTCGACTGTTAGTCCTCTTAGAAAATTTCAGTTGGTCGATTCTGATTCTGATGGAAGTCCTATGAAAGAGGATCTCAACTATGCTGTCAATCAGGAAGGTTCACCAGTGAATGGTGAACAATCCAATCTTCGGCATATTCCTACACCAGCGTTTGATCAAGTCTTGGAAGAGTACTTCCAGTCTGCAAAACATAACAATTTTTATCAGAACCATGTTGAGGACTGTAACCAATCTAGCAGCTTAGATGAGAACAATTTCTGGCAATGTGACTTGGGGCCTCTTCCTCCTGCTCATCAATATTATTTCCATGAGGATTTGAGAATTCAAAAGCTCGTTCGATCTCGACTGCCTAATTTTTTCCCCTTGGGTTCTGAAACCATCCTTGGTCATAAGCAGCAAAATCCATGTGGCATAGACTACATGTAATTTTCCTGCAGCAACAATACTTTTGAAATTTACACAAGTAGAGATGATAATTAGTATTATTTTGCGTCTAAACTTTTCAGGAGCCAATTTGGTCATAGAGAAGCTTCAAAGCAAGTTAAACAGAAAGAGGTCAAACAGCCAAGCACATCTAGGAGCCAAAAGGGCGTGAGAAAGACAAAGGTTCAAGAATTGCCTGAAGGATCTCAAAGCTGGGTGAATCCTAGAAGCTGTGATATTCCTAAAGATGCTGGCAAAAGAAGGGTACAAGCAGTCAGTAAATCTGGAGGTCATTGGTATACTGCCAATGGAAGGAGGGTGAGTTGGAAAGCACTTTAAGGCTTTAGCTAAAGACTAATTTCAACTTGGAGCATTATTGTACAACATGATTTTTAGTGTGAATACCAGTTGAAACTTTGGATGCTTATTTGTTTATCCCTGAGGTCATCCTCTGCGTGAAAAACACATGATTGTTTTTTTATTTATTCCTTCTCTCCATCCATATAACAACTTTGGCTAGTAGTGTGTCTATTGTCTTAGTTGATTACCAGGTAAATCAAATTTACCATGCAAAACCTGTGGAGTTAGTTGCCATATTAGCACCTTGAATATCTTGCTATTCACAATAGTGCATGTTACTTATTGATGCCTCTGCTTCACGTTTCTCATTTATTTTCCGAAAGCTTTAATCATTTTACTGGTATTTTCAGGTTTATGTGGCTAAAAACGGGCAAGAGCTGACTGGTAAACTCGCCTATGTGCAGTACAGTAAGGTATGCTTTCTACATGGATGTCCTGCTACTATCTTGTTTTCTGGGCCATTGTTTTGAGATAATTATTCAATGTCCTATTTTGTATGCCTGCATCAAGTCTGAATGTCTGAGTGATTGATTAAGAACAACTAATTTTTGGTATACTATAACCTGACATACTTGGGTTACTTGCAAAAAAAAAAAAAAGACATACTTGGGTGCAGTGGTATTATATCATCGTTAGCGATATAATGGTATCATGACTATCCATGCTTGCAGGAGAATGGAGCAGGATTCAAGAAGTCCAAGAAGAAGACATCTACAAAGAAAAAAGCTGCTGGTAGAAAGAAATGAAACTTCATTTAGCAATTGTTACACATTGAACTTGAACGGTGAACTGCTGCAATTTTGTATCTATGTTGTAAATGCTGTTCTTAGCTACTGAGGCTTTTGTGGAGAAAATTAGATGTCAAGTAAGAAATAATTGGTGGATATATGAACTTGATATCCAGTGTTCCTGTATGTCATACTCTGTTGAAATTTGTCAGTTTTGTGATTGGAAAGAACTTTATGGTTATGATATTTCTTTGTTTTATAGCATTGAAGATTATATGGAACACATTAGGTTAATGAATTACTTACCCTTTTTGGGTTAATGAATTAATGGTTTTGTTGTGTTCCAAAAGTATTTAGTAGTCAATATTTATGGAATGAGATAGACAAATAATAGAAATGTTATATCAACAAATCGGTTGTGTTTAAAGCAAGGGTTGATTTATTATTCTTATATATCTCATTAGATAAGGAGGATAAAAACGGATATTGTTGATTCTAAAAACAAATTAGGTTATTGTGAAAGCAGGACAAATGCAAATGCATAACTTTCAAAATGTATGTGCAAATATAACATTAAGTTAAGCAGGCTTATGGAAAATCAAATGACCAGTTTTCTACTTTTAGGAATTAACTTTAAAATAAAGCTCTTCTATATATATATCCACAATAATGACCCATTATGTTTCCTTACGAATGTGATTAGATAAATGTTTTTATGTTCCTACATTATCCTCGAAGTTGATGTCTATCAGTCTTGTTACTAAGGAACTCAATTGTGTGGTACTTATGTATCTCTATTTTTGTCTTTTGCATGACACATATGAAAAAGATCATTGGGTGTGGCAATAAACGAAGAGGCATGTATTACATTCTGATGATTTTCCATTGATACATAAGACAAAAATAGAGCCTAATCATAGTTAGTTTCAATATTTTCCATTGATGATTTTTCTCGAATGACGTGAGCGTACTTTTTGAAACACAAATCTTAAATACATGAAAATTTTATTTATTTATTTCACATGGTTCAAAATCAATATAGAATTAAAATACAATCATTCGATATGATAATGACAATAATATGTTGATGTTCTCCAACACTTCTGGCTCGAAGCCTTTGCCACTTTGGTTTATCTCTTGAACCGACTTTTCACAAAAATCCTTTACAAAAAAAACTCCATTTCAGGTGTTAGCCACTCAAATCACTATCCCGTCAGTCCTCACTCTCCCACCTTGTATCTTTATCTGCTTTGTGTTTATACATATTTAAAAACCTAAGCGCTCAAAACTAGATTCTTATGTTGAGAAGTGTGTATTAGTCATGTATGCTACTCATTGAAAGGATCAACAACAATAACAACGGCTCCCGCCTATGGCCGGATATCAGAGGGTCAGATGTACGCAACTATACCCATGTGTTAGAAACACACAGAGGTTGTTTTCCAATCACCCATAATGAAAATTGCGTATGTCGGTCAACTGCTACTTCACAATATAAGAAGCGTAGCCAATCTAGTGAATCATTTTGCTTTATTCCACCATATTCTAAAGTCAAGGAAGAATGTGTCATTGACTCCATTAGAAATGAAAACCACTCATCGAAAGGATACCAGTGCGATAATCCGGTGACTCATCAGATATATTTCTTAATGGACTGTGTATTTCTTGAGTTTGAGTAGTTTTTTGATATATAACCCAGGGCTCCAAGGGAGCAATTGGGTGAGTCATTAGATTGGTTACATAGCCTCAGGTGTCTAAAGACTGTCCCAACGAAACAAGTAGATGGCGCCAACAAACCTCTCCCAACGAAGGAACGGTCGATGAGCCAGTTACCACTACCGATAAGTCTTTTTCTGTTGGATGTCCAACAAAAGGTAAGTCTTGCATCCTAACGTTGAACTTTCTGTTTTAGGTAATACGGATAATACTAATGATCCGAACGAGCAACAGGTATAGGTTCTTCATGTGAGAAGAAATATTGGTGTACCACCAGAAAGATACTCATCTAAACGGCTGTTTCGGTCCTCGAGATATCCAGTTTAACATGGACAGGGAGAGAGTTGCAGAGAGTACGAAGGTGTTACTTCACTGTGTTCAAAGTCCATTCATCAGACACCTCAAGAGGCCAATGAAAAAGCAGAGTGGCTTGAGGCGATGAAAATAGAAATGGAAGCTCTGAAAAAGAAACTCGTGAGTTATCGATGTGTTTCTCCACCAAATATAAAGTGGACCGGACTATCGTGTGATATAAGACACAATAAAATAATAAAATAATATATAAGAAAAAAATGTTAGGGTGACTTCTATAAAAGAGAAGATGAATGAGTCAAGGTTAAGATTGTATAGAAATGTGCAAAGACGTCCTGCATATGCATATGTTAGGTGGTGCGAAATATTGAATGTGGTGCATGTTAAACGTGAGAGAGTAAGACTAAAGAAGACATAGAGAACGACAAATAGGAAGGATGTGACTTATATGACAATTCATGAGCATATGATTAGTGATAGAACACAGTAGAGACAGTTTACTCGAGTGGCCATATCATGTTGAGGGTATAATATTCAAGTGGGGCTTTAGGTACTTAGAGCGGAGTTACGATTGATATGATATGATAGTTTTGAAAAAGACATATTCTAAAGGCGTATATTATACATTGGTATTAGAAGACACCAAAGAATGATATAATTTAGGTTAGGACTCAAAAATACATAAATAAAATACAAAAAAATGATTTATCTATATAGCCGAACTCACATAGTGAGAAAAATGTTTGTTGTTGGTGTGGTATACAAACACAAGATAACACATGTACAACATAGGACACACAAGTTCTTTCTTTTCAAGAAATGGTTTTCCATTAAAGCAAATTGACGAGTCAGTTATCATTATTTTTAATGACGAGGCTTCTTCAACAAGTTGAAGTTACCAAGATAAAAGAAAAAAGATATATAATTTTTTTCCAAGGAAAGAATTTCTTAAAATTTTGCTTCTTCCAAATTTATACTCTTATGTTTTAAAAATATTATTCGATTTGACTTTTAGTCATTATCCATATTCTATTCTAGTTAGTTAATTTATACAAACTAAATAAATCATGTAACTTTTAATTCAAATGTCAGTGTAGAAATTTTGACTATACTTTTTTAAAAGTAGAAGTAAAATGAAAAATTTGAACGGTTTAAACAAACTATAACAATGTCTTTAAAATAGAGAGAATCAATTTGATTAGAAGCAATCATATTTTACCATGGAGTGTTGGAAAATAATACTCTATTTTAACACTATTTTTAATCAATAAGAAGAGAAGATATGTGTGAAAATATGTGTTTTATCCACGTGTTTAAAAGTAGGGTGTAAAAGTAGAGTTTTAAAATATATTTTTTATAAAATACTCGGCGGTAACATATGTTTTAACGCGAGTATCAAATAGAGGTGTTAACGAACCGAGTCGAACCAAATATTAGGTTTTCAAATTCAGATTCGTTTAGCTAAACGAGCTGTTCGACTCGGTTTGTTTAGCTAAACGAACTTTAAAATTGGTTCGAGTTCGGCTCGATAACGCTTGATAACGCTTTAACTGTTTAAACGAACCGAACAGTTCGCGAATAGTTCAACTCGTTTTAGTAAACGAACTCAAACAACTGTTCGAATTCGGCTTATTTACGAATTCGAACAGTTCGTGAACTATTCGGTTCGTTTAACATCCCTAGTCTCAAATAAAGATATCGTGTGAATGTGAATTATGAATATAAATTAGTTTATTCCTTCAAAAATTTCATGAACTTAAAGTAAGATATGATTTCAATTTAATTTAAGTGGAATTATGATTAAATACTATAAATTTGGTGGGAAAACGTGAATATGGTGAAAAGGAAAAAGAATTCAGGACCACTACAAAATAAATTATAAAGACAGTTGTCTTAAAGCTATAAAATCAAGTGATATTACATTAATTGCAGATATATTCTCCTACTTATAAAAGCAGTGCCTATTTTTCTCCAAACTATTCTTCAAATTAGTCGTTGTTCTTTTCGCACTTAAAACACTGAAATTTCATTTCAAATTCTCCCAAGAACATGACTTAATCAGTACCAATCTAGGGTTTTCTTCATTTTCCGAGCCTAATTTGTAAGTCTGAGGTGTTATCTCCCTCGACTTGTGCTAAGGTAAGTTCTCTCATAATCTTCAGTTCTTGAATTTTATTTTTCTGGTTCGTTTTTCGTAAAACTTATTTCTTTTTCTCTCTTTGCTGCTGTGAATGTTGTTTCTTGTAACGGTTTTAGAAGATGTCACTGATTTATTACTTGATGTTCTTTCTTTCTTTTACATTAAGAATAAGAAATCTTTTGAGGGTCCTGGAATTCGCGTATTTTTTTATATTTTTGTTTTCTGTAATTTCTTGAGTTCTATGTTGCATGCTTAGAGTAGCAAAATTTCAGGTGATTTTCTTGAAGTACAAAATTTGAAAGCAATGTTTTTCTGGTGTGTGGGGCTGCACCAATTTTTTGTGCAAAATTTTCTGGTTTGTTTTTCGTAGTATTTGCTATTTTTTTTCCTTTTTACCGTGGTTGAATACTTCTGTGCCAAGGAAAACGATGAGTAGGTAGTTGAACAGCAGAGGACTGAAATAGACCGCCATTGAAAAAGATGATTTCGAGAGAAACCCTTCCTCCCCCACCCACCCCTCCCCCCCCCCCCCAAAAAAAAAAAAAAGATTTTAAATGACGCTAAAACCATTGCTGGAAACTCGTAGCATCTTATGTGAATGAAGTTTCCCAGAAATTCAAAGACTTCAGATGTGAATTTGATGAATTTCTGAGATGAGTATTTGAAAATTGGTTAGGGAATTGGCAGTCTCCTCTGCTGCGAGCTTTTAATTGATCAATACTTTGAAATGCAGTTAGCATAAGCAGGTAGATCATGTTTTGATTGGGTGGAGAAGTTGAAATGTGCATTTTGGTGGATTGGGTTTTCTTTGATTTCATATCATTTCTATCAAAAAAACAATTGACTGCATTGTATTTTCTTCTCTTTTTCCGCTTGAGAAGGCTCGGGCTATTATTGCTGAAATAAGACCCCTGATAGCTGTAATTGAAAATGATAATTGGAGTGTAAAGTAACTAATAATACTACATGTAGAGTTGAAGAAAAATAAATGTAAATAGTTATTCTTTTCTTATTTTTATGATTATTAAAATTTGGATATGTAAAAATCACAACTTCGTTCTTTTGTTTGGAGGCCAATGGTAGTTGCACCCATCACTTTTGAAATTTATGTACAGTAGATTCCAGTTGTTATTTTTGTATTTACTAAGTTTAAGGATTACCTTAATCAGATTGGTTCTTGTCTGGCTGCCTCAATCACTGAAATGCAAAAAATGAAAAATCTGCTTAGTAGGCTTTCACTCTGACTGTTTTGTTTCTTGTTGGATGACAATTTTCCATTTATTTATAACTATATGATTTTCTCATGTCTTACTTTTTCAATAAAGTCAAGGATACGCTCTTCTTTGACGTTAGAATATGATAGAATAAAGCAAAATGACTCACTAAATAGGCGGCGCTTCTTATATTGTGAAGTAGTAGTTGATCGATACAGCTTGATGCAATTTTCATTATGTTTTCATCGGAAAACAACCTATATGTGTTTCTAACACATGGGTATGGTTGCGTACATCCGACTCCCCCATATTCCGCCATAAGCGAGAGACTCTAAGGCAATAGAGTAAATCAATTTGACATCTAATTTAATCAATTTGATGAGGCTGCAGTGTGGTTGTTTAAGTGCATGTTCTGGTAGTAAATTTGATCCCATAAAATTTTAATAAAGGAATGAAAAATGACCAGCATGGTACAGCAGACTTGCATACCGATTGTTTTGTTGTAAGGTTGGTGGCTTCTTGTCACAACTTCAGGAAGATATTCAATGATTGCTATTCATGAACAGTGCGAGGACCAATTGATTGAATGAACAAGAGATTTTCCAGCTTTGCTGACAAATGAATCAAGTCACTCAAGCAGGGAGTTCAAATGCACTGCAATTCTTACCAGTAAAGCGAAAGAGGGGACGCCCTCGTAAGGACCCAAACTTGAAGCGCGTTGCAATTGGTGCTATACCACGAGGTTTTGGAGCTAGAGAAAGTAGATCTCGACAAGCAGATAGAAATGATGGTGGAGATGGTGGCATGGTGGGGCAAGCTGTTACAGGTGTTATAGAGGCTACTTTTGATGCGGGCTACTTGCTTACTGTGAGGATTGGCAATTCAAATACCAGTCTGAGAGGTGTTGTTTTCAGGCCTGGAGAATTTATTCCCATAACAGCAGGAAATGACATAGCCCCACAGGCGCAGATGATCAAAAGAAACGAAGTTTACTTCCCTCTAAGCAATCAGGTCCATAGCAACAATGTGTCCAGAGGAAGGAGTGAGTCGAATGGGGCCTTGCATTCAGACCAGGGGGTGAGTTTTCTACCGCAATCAACTGCCACGGTTGCATCTAAAGGTAAAGAGGTTTTGCCAAGAGCAGTCTCTTCCTCTCAACCGGGTGGAAGAGGCACTGTGGTTCCTGTGGTATTACAGCCTATCAATGCCTTGAATGGACCCCCATCAGCCAATCCAGCACCTCCAGAGGCAGGAGTTTCGCGCGAAAAAGACGTGGTGACAGCTGAACCTTTAGCAGTGGTACTACCTCAGGGACCATCCTCCTCCAGTCAATTTTGGGCTGCCAAAAGTCAACAGCGACCTTCGCCACTTCCATCTTCTAACCAAGGTCCTGCAGGAAGCATGCAGAACGTCAACGACTCTTGTCATGAAAGGAATGTTATGGATCAGGGGAAAGGAGAAACTGAAGGCTTAGAACAAACCCATGTGCCTGTTGGAGTGGAATCAATAAATAGAATGGAAAGCACTACTGAGCCATTGAAGGGACCTGATAACAGTAATCTGGTGCCATCAACCTCTCGCATGCCCTTGGATGAAGGAGTTTCTGATGTTCATTCACCATATGGTCCTATGTCTATGAAAAGTTATGGGACTGGTCGAATGAGTGAGCTTTTACAGGTAAAATACTATGTCTTCTTTTAAGTGTTATGCAACTTGTGTTACAAATAATGATACATTTGTTGAGTGTTTCTCTATACTAACACTGAATTAAAATGCTCATGCCAGGCTGTGCAGGAAAATGTGAGACCGCTTGCTGCTGTCGGTGTCGAGTCTCAAGAATTTGCAAAATCCAAATTAGAACTCAGAGACGATGCTAAATTTTAGGAAATCAAAACAAATATTTCTTGTATCGAGGCCTCGGACTTTAGTTTGTGCGTTACATGAGACTTGCATAGCGCTTCGGTTTCTCTTGTCCTACCCCTTGAGCTGCAGCTGATTCTGTCTTACCTTCAGAGGATGCATCTAAGAAGTAAGGTAGACAGGGTAACTTCCGCCATGAGGCAAAACCTATTAGTCTGTGGATCAATCTGGTTCAATGGGACTTCTTGATCACCTTTCGTGTGTAGAATCTGTTAATTAGGTAAAAAGTTTTTCCAGCTTCATGTTGGAACTTCTACCTGTATGTCCCTGTGTTGACTCTTTATGAATGGCGTAACTGCGGTTATTTAACTTCCTCTCTGTGTGTGTGTGTCCCCCCGGGGGGGGGGGGGGGAGGAGAGAATTTTTGGCATATTCACGACTGTTTTTCCTCCCTTGCTGCCATTATTTTCTGTGTACATCTTCTTTAAAGGGAGCGCCTAAATCCACTCCACACAATCTTCATGCCTCCAACACCCGTACCTCGTACTTTTCCTTTTTCGTCATCGAAATCTATGCATTAAAAAAAAAAGCATAAGCCTGCAGCCATGGCCAATCTACATATTAAAGAATCACATACAACGTTGCTGCTGCGAAGCTGCTTCTTCGGCAAACCACTGCCATTGCATTTCTCATGGGTTGCTTCCTGCTTACCACTACGCTAGCAAACCGATCCATCAGAATAAAAGATAAAGAAAGAAAAAAGGCTTACCAGAATACTATCCCATCTTAGTATATAAGCAACTAAATGAAGATTTAATCCCGAAGTAGATTAGGAGAATTTGAGCTAACAGTGTTTGGGTCTCTTCTTCAAAACATATATTTATTTTTGAGATGGATATTTTGGACCAACAGCCTACCAAATCGAGTTTGAGCTTTTTGAATATTGTCCTTTTAACATGTTCTTCAAATAATGATGCTTTGTCGGAGACCATTCAACATATTCTTTTTGATTGTCAACTGGCAAGAGATGTTTGGAAGGAGGTTTGAGTTCGTATTTTTATTATTATGGAGTGGACTTCTTTTGCTTCTTTGTTTTATTGGTTGAAAACACACTCGAAAAACATCAGTTCAGTCGAAGTTTATTTGAGCGACATTTGCGGCTACCATGTCTAATATGACAGTTTCAAAATCGCAAGATTTTTCTCAAGATGTCGTGTACAGAGTCTTATACTCATGTCGTTAGACTTTTACATGAGTTACTTTAGTTTTTTACATGATTCATTTTGTACACGTATTAGATGATAACCTTTCTTGTGAGTATGCATAGATAGTATCTTAGATAGATAATATTGGATCTGAAGGATTGTATGCATCAAATCGTTTTTGCAGATCATTTTTGCAGAAAATCTCACATGCAACTTCCAGATCATTTTGCTCAAAATTAACATTGAAACGGTACATTTCTCACAAAATAGCCCCTTGTGCCCACAAACTAAAACATGAAAACTTCACAAGCATCGGAAGATTGAAGATGAACATGGTGAGGAGATCAGGAAATTATGAAAACTTGCTAACTAGGAAAGAAGCAATAATTTCCATCTGTAGACCGAATTCATACTGGTTAAGGGCTTAATTAAGCTGTCTCTTTTGTTACAAACTATCTGCTATGACTTGGTAGAACACTTACATTCATCAGTTCATCAAGTAAGCAGGCCAATCAACGAGCATAAAGAGTAGTTTTACTTCACGAAGGACATCAGCAGCTGAAAATTATGAGCAGATAGCAATGGCAGCCAGTCAAGAATCTGCAGAGATACTAATTAGTCTTTCTCTTTTGCATCTCCTCTGATCTCCAATCATGGATTCAAAGACATCCAAGAGACCATCCAATTCCACAGAATCGTCACCAACAGCTTTCATTGCATAAACAATGCTTTCAATAGTGGATAGAAAACCAGCCTTTGGCTGGTGCCTAACTTCACTATACAAGCTCTCCTCATCCAAATCCAGCTTCAAATGAGGCAGAAATCTTAACCAAGGGTTCTCACTGTACATTCTCTTTGCCTTGGCCCAAGTGCCATCCAAAACAATCAAGTTCTTCACCTTGAAATCAATATCCTCAATTCCTACTGCTTTTTCACTAGGGAAAAGTAGCACTGATCCAGAAGGAACATTAATTTCAAACTCCTCAACCTCCTGAAGTTCAAGATTGCCACTCAATAACTCTCTCTGAAACTTCTTTACTGAAAACCCGTTTCTCCAGCTTTTAACAGCTGATGCAGAGGCCTCTAGTAAATCAAAGTTTGCCTTTTTCTGGCATTGGCTAGCTGATGCCCGAAAGCTAGAATTACACTTGATAGAACCATATTTCTCAATACTAAACACAAAATCATTTCTTTGACCGAGTTCTTCACTAAAATGACCAAAGGTTGTATCTTTCTTTACTGGGCTATCTGAAAATCCCTTTTTATCAGCGTTTTCTTCGTGCCCTCGAAGTGTACTAGCTCCAATTTCACAAAAATCACACATGTTATCTGACAGTTGTCTCGATCCCATTTCAAGACCCGGTTGAAGAGGATGAATGACAAACCGGGCTTCGAAATTGACATCAGAAATCGAAACAACATCTACATTCTTAAAACCAAGGGTGGCGATTCTGGTGGAATTAAGAGGGTGACTTTTCTCCAGTTTGTGCTGGAGAATAGTAATGGCAACCGAGTTGTCCATAACCGAAGCCTTGAGGCGGGTACATAAACAAATCCGAGTTGGTTTGCAACATCGTGGGCATACGGGTCTCTTGGTAGGACCGGGTGGAGCCACCATCTTGGCAGTCGGAGATAAGGTCCGAGGACGGAGATTTGGGTGGTGAAAAGATTCAGAGTAAAACAAACTTGGTCTGGGTATCGATCTGAACCAAATTCGAAGTTGAGCCGCCATTGTTGCAAGAATTCATCTTATGAACTATTGGTGGATCTAGATCCTCTAACCCCCCTCCCTCTTGCCCCCTTTGGGACCGTCCGCCACGTGACACACAGGGGTGGTAAGGCTAGGTGCGGGTGACCCTCACCTAACCTCGTCATCCCCTGTGTGCCACGTGTCAAGGGTCATTCAATACCCCCTTAAAGGGAGGTCAGGAGATCTTAATCTTTTCGTGGCCAACTAACTACTAATATTTTCCGAATAGAGGATCGTTTTATTTAATACGAAAGTTTCAAAGTTTACATCAAGATTAACTAGATACATCTAACCAATATAAGTACATGTTATATTCTCTTGCGTACTGCCAACTGTGTACTCTATATTGCGGGCATGTCTTGTAATCTCATTGGAAACAGCTATTGGAGGAGGAAGATACGTAATACTACCATGCACAAATTGATTCCGTCAAAACCATATGTTGTATACTACTGTACAAAAGATCCGCCGCCATTCTCCATTACCATTAAAGAAACGGCGCGAGTTTCCCAAATTCAATTGCAACCATTCCTGAATCTGCAAGACGACAGAATGAATGCCATGCAGTCGACCGGAGTAGCAGTCGCCAAACACTATTTGCCCAGAAACACCCTCTCAATGCATGTAAAATGTCTTCATCCTGCTGTCTGCAGACATCACATATACCATCTGCGTGCATATGGCGTCTATAAAGAAATGATGCCGTAGATAAGAGTCCACGATTGAGTTGCCATAAAAACATATTAAGACGCCTCGGACCCTTCATCGTCCATATATCGGCCCACAATCGGTTAGGTGCAACAGGCACCTTCGAGATTAGATACTCATATGCACTTGCAATAGTAAATTTACCAGAAGCCGTGTGTCTCCATGTGAATGTGTTCTGTAAGTTTGTGCTGTCAACCTCTTCTTCATACTTACATTAGACAGTATGTTCTTCAACCAACTCTTCTGCCTAATCTTTTCAGTCCAAAGAACAAATATCTCCCATTCTTTTGTAAGTAAAACAATCCCCAATTTTCTTCACTCTCCCTCTTTGTGAATTTACTGCAGCTCCCTCAACAACTCCTCACAATTCTAAGTTATTATCTCTACCTCTGGCATTTGCAAACGATGGAGAGAATTTGGTCTATGTGAATTCCATTAATGAATAAGGTGTGGATATAATTACTGAAAGTATGGATCTAGTTGATTTTCAGATGGTGATGGATGACGACTAATTCGTCAGAAAAGCAAGAAAGTTCTAACTTAGGAACAAAAAAAAAATGAAATCTTTCACCCGGCCATCACTTCTCCACTGCAAATCAGAAGCACAACGGCCTGCTAGGTTAGATGAGATCTTACGTAATGACTCAAATAAGGTGTAGTCTCACAAACCAAGCTTTCGGCATAGCAGCAGAGGAACACCACACTGTGTGCGTCTCTGGAATCGAGCTCTTGATCTTTTATAACAAATACCAACCAAACTACTAACTATACTATGGCATGGAAGCCCCCAGAGCATAGTCCAGTTGGTACTCGGGTTGGAGATTGCCAACAAGAGGTCATGAGTTCGAATCCAGGGACGCTCACAGTGTGGGTATTCCTCTGCAGGCCAAAGACTTGATTCGTAGAGAGATCATCCAATCTAGGAGGCCGCTGGACTCTTGATTTACATCCTCTACGCAGCTCCTTAGGAATGGAGCAGTGGAAGCTCTTTGGGTTGTGGTTCAACCTTTTGCCAACAAGACTATGGCATGGAAGATGTTCTCATACAACTTTGTAAAATGTCTCCCCTTAGACGTATTAATATTTTCTACTCACTATTTATTTAAGAAAGAAATGTTATACACTTTTGACAATCTTATATTTAGTTTATTAAACAATGTAGCAAGGGTTTAGTTCGAGAAACTGTCAAAGGTTCTCACGTCATTCAATGAATATTGTAACTCAGAAAATTGACATTGGCCACGTCAAATGAATTTTATTCTATTTTTAACATAGTTTGTATATACGACATTATGTCATATTATGCACTTGCTTTGCATACAGTAATTTAACCGTCAAAAATACAAAATGAATAGATGTTACACAAAACATATAAAAAAGCAACAAAATCTACGCTAAAGGCGAGTGAAAAACGTTTAAAGACAAGGTTCTTTCTAACAAAATTTCATCTTAAATCATCAGACAGTACAAAATGATTTTTTCCTTTAATAAAAAGAATACATTATAGGTGTGGTATTTGTACATACATTGCATGTAATTTTACATGTTATAAGGGATTAAAGAGGGTTTACCTATAGAGGTGGTACCATTCGTTTCAGCTTTTGAATTAATCATTACCCAACGCCAATGGTATGAAATCTTCGTTTAACCTCCATCATCAATCATTGTTTAGTGGTTGCTGCCGCTTACTTATCTAGGAGATTTTTTTAATTTATACTTTTCCATATCCATTTAAAATTTTAAGTAGTTTAAAAATTAAAAAGACTTTCGTGATGCACTAGGTTTCCGTATTTGTACAGGATTTGAGAAGGGATCGGATCGCTTTTTGATCTGATGTACGCAGTATTACATAGGGTTGTTCAACAAACTGGACATTTCGTGAACTGTTCGAGTTCGGTTCGTGTTCGATTCATATTCGTTCGGTAATTGTCTGTAAACGAGTAGAATTCGAACAGATGTTTGAGATCGTTTACTAAAACGAGCTAAACTATTTGTGAGTTGTTTGACTCATTTAAACAGTTATAACGTTATCGAAACGAACTCGAACTAATTTTAAAGTTCGTTTAGCTAAACGAATACAAATTCGAAAACTTAGTACTCGATTCAACTCGGTTCGTTAAAGGAAAAGTGGAGTTGGTAAAGAGTAAAAACCCATAGACTTTCTTATTCTTGCCAGTCAGCCCCCCGTCCCTCTCTATTGGTTTTGTGAAGGCTGACCGTTCACCCAAAAAATGCAACCGTTGAATTTTTCAGTATTCACTCTTCGACAATTAAAAGCCCATCTTCATTCCTCTTGATCTAAGAAAAGAAGCTGATTCCTGCGAAAATCTAATTCTTTCTTGAAAGCCCACAAATGCATGATTTTTGCTTCACGATCCCGTATGGCCTGCTTCTGGTGTGTGGTGGCGTCTTTGGATATCTGAAGAAAGGGAGCACCACTTCTCTGGCTGGAGGTGTAGGATCCGGTTTACTGCTCATCGTAGCTGGATATCTCAGTCTTCAGGCTTTCAATAAGCGCAAGAACTCTTACTTCGCTTTGATTCTCGAAACTGGCAAGTGTTTTTATTACTCCGACTCTGAAATTACCCCTTTCTTTTTCTTAATTTTTTCGGTCATTTGTGTTCACAAAGTTGTAGTTGCAGCTAAATTGTTTACTTCTGCTGTTTCATTCTAGATATGGATCAATCATGGACCCAAATTAATGATTTGAAATTTCGCTGTTTTACCTAATGCACATTAGAATCACCTGATGAGTTTGAGTTAGAAAGACTTTGGATATGATGGAGGTGTATAAATGGATCATAGGGTTTCTTTAAATAAGGATGGCCTTCAAAAGCTCTTTTAATTGGATTAGATTGTTTCTGCTTAGTAGATGTGCTATTATGCGAAAAAACTTTAGGTCATGGTCTGAGTTTGATTCCCCTCTCCAATTTTTGAAAAAAAAAAGATGTGCTATTCTGACGTGGTTGATGAGAAGGGATGCATTATCATGCTCTATATGAGAACCTATGAGCAGGTCTGTAGTACGTTCTTTCTGCTTCTGCTTCAAAACTGTGCAGATAACTTGGTAGCTATGTTACTGGCACATGCTGTCTTAAGTGGTTGGAAGCATTAATCATTATCTTGAATCATATAATTTTATTCCGAAGAAATATGAATCTGAAGCAAACCCTCTATAGCAACTGGTTAGAAGATTTTGATCTCTTAGAAAGTAAATATTTCTTTTTATTCTGGGAAGTAACAACTAAAGGAGATCTAGAAGGATTTTTACATTTTTGTAGATTGCTTAACTTTGAGGTCTTGTCTCGTTCCTTCTAAGCTTAGCTGGTTCACCCATAATTTGTGGGAGTATATTTAAATGGTCAACTTGTGTGTTCAGAGTAGTGTTTGTGGACTTCCCCTTCTCTTATAAATGTTTGAGTTGTCAAAATAGGATGATATGACTTTGAAGCAGTAGAAGTGTCTTCCTGTGGGATTAGATTTTCAGCTTGACACCAAGGTTGGCGCAGCAGCAATCATATCTTGAAAGGCCTATGAATTTCACCTATATGCTATATCTTCAGAATGGCTAAAGGGAATACAACTGCTGATCCTGTTGAGTTATGCTGCAGAAATTAGCTAGTCTTAAAGCAAACAAGTTATTCATAGTGGAACTTTTGCTTTATGTTGGACAATAATAGTGTATGTGACCAAGTAAAGGTCTTCCTAACTGTCAGCAAAAGGTGCTTTAATATGGTAGCCAGATTTCTAAAATTAACTGTTATCATACTTAATGAACAGAAGTATTTTCTAGCAGTTGTTTGATTCCACCATTATCTGATATCATCTCATGGTACACACCTATAAATTCGTTGTAGCGTGCAACAACAGCATGCACACACAATTCACATCAATGGTCATTCATATTATACTGATACCTATGCTTATATTTATATGTTAACAGCTTGTGCTGCCATTCTTACCGGGATCATGGGTCAGCGTTACATGCAAACCTCCAAGATAATGCCAGCTGGTATAGTTGCTGGGATCAGGTAAATAAGGAATAGAAAATGTACTTGTCTCACACATTTTCTTCTTGTTCCTGGTTTTATTGGGGGATTATCAACATTGTAACAAGGTCTTCGTGCTATATCATGTTCCACATGCTAATTTCAGGTCTCTTTTAGATTTCAGATGCTGAAGACCCTTTTTTCCCCCTTTTTAATGGATATCACCTTGGAAAGTCATTAAGTTGCATCTTGCAGGTTGCAGTAATGTTCAATTATAAATCTAGCATTCCCAAGCCTTTTAAATTAAAGTCTTCATGAAACAAGAAGTTTGAATTAGCTGATAACTGCATAGTTCCTGCAATTATAGTCTAACATTCTTGACATGAAGTGTCCTTAGAATGAAATCACAAGCAATCAAAGGTTCAGTTATGAAAATGAAAAAGAAGATCACAAAGGATCAAAGCAGTAGGGTGTGATAATGGGAAGGGAATAGACTCGCCATGGAGCAACCTAACATTCATATATTTTTGCCTCGAGTGGGGCTATTTCAAAAATATCAGATCAATATAGGATCGAACATGGTAATTGTTGACGGCTCTCAACAACAACAACATTACCCCATTGCTTAGAAGCTCCCGTCTATGACGAAATATGGAGGGTCGGATGTATGCAACCATACGCGTGTGTTAGAAACACACAGATGTTGTTTCCCGATGACCCGTAATGAAAATTGTAACAAGCTATATCGATCAACTACTATTTCATAATATAAGAAACACATCCAATTTAATGAGTCATTTTGCTTTATTCTATCATATTCCAAAGTCAAGAAAGAGTGTGTCGTTGGCTCCGGTGGAAATGGAAAGTGTTGACGGCTCTCATGTCACTATAATATATTCTCGTGTCATATTTGTTTGATCTTATGGTACCCCCATAGGAGAACAGAGAATCCTCAAAATTCTTGGGCCTGTCTCGTGTCTGTCAACCATGCCGAAGCTTGTGTAACATGTTCCATCTACGCTATCACTCCAGAGGCTGCTGCATTGTAATGAAAATATTATCTTTTGGCTATGTCATGCACATACTTTTGTCCACCTTATTACTCAGTTTGACCTGTAGCCAATTAACTCTGTTATTCATTGCTGAGGTCACAATGCTCAATTTTGCAGCATGCTTATGACGGTGTTTTACCTGTACAAGATTGCAACTGGCGGAAACCATTTTCCGGCAAAGGCCGAGTAGCAACTGCCAACATTTATGCCATCAAAGGTTGCTAGGAGCTCTTGAATGCTGTCATAAACCTTTGATGTACTTTCTACTGAATATGTGGTAGCAAAAGATATTATACTTCTCTTATGTGGCTAATCAGCAAGAATCTCACTCTCTGTGTATGGATGATAACTTTCGGAGGGACTTCTTGATACTGGTACAGGAATTTGAATGAGAGAAAATATTGCAGTTTGGTTCATGAAAGTGCCCAGCTTGTTTGAGGTCTTTAAAGAAATCTATAAGCACGGAACACATCAAAACTTTCTTCATTTTCTTGGCACTGGAGTTTGAATCCAGTCAAACCTTGGAGGCGTTTAAATAACTCGCTTTTACATGCTACTTGTAGGTCTTATATTCCCAAAAACTGAAAATATACATGGATAGACATAACTGCAGGTTTATGATATGGAATTAAGGACGTTGCTAGTGCACTAGCCTACTACGCAAACGCAGGGTTCGGGAAAGGGTCACTATTAATGTAAAAATTCATAATAGGTGCGTTTGCTCAATGACGATTTTCGGTATGATGACCATGAGTTCTAAAATGATTTTAACCTTTAGATCTGTCTCTGTTGTTGTGATAATATGTGATAAGATTTGCAATTACATTTGCCAGCCCACTCCTCTGGGTTACAAAGATAATCGAGAGAAGCAAGATACCCAAAGAGCTATTCTTGATTATATAATCGAGGCCCATGTGATATCTCATTTCACGTATTTATACCATTTTCTACTCGGTAATCTTTCATGAGTTGTAACTTGCAACATTTACTCAGTAAGAGATGATGATATATGTGCTTGTGTTTTATGGGATCATATATCTAAACTATTGAAGATGGTAATCCTGAAAATGCATGCTAGTTTACTTGGAAAGATCTCCCTTTGCTACCAAAATTTTGTCGAACAAAGAGACTACAAAAGGTAATCCCATCATCGCCTTAATGGAAGATTCTTCAGATGTTCCATACAAGTGATTTATCAAAGAAAGGCATTTATGGTCAAAATAAAAAATCTTATCTTATGCAAGTGAATCCAAAGTCCAAACTGCCTAAGTTCACAGTACAGGTCAAAAGCAGACCATTTCACTTTCATCTTCTGGAACTTCAGATTGTGACTGGCCTTCTTCGCCTGGTAAGAAGCATGACTTTGGCAATTGCATGATTTCATTTTCTCAATAATGTATCGTCTTTATTGACATGCTGACGTGGAAGTTTAACCCAAAGATGTGAACAATAAATAATTTCACAGTTAGCAGAGTCACACTTTGCAACGTTAATGATCAGGATAAGAACAGAATTGAAACAGAAAATACAAGATAAATAACAGTCAAGAAACTGGTACTGGAACAATGCCCTTTTCTTTTTGTAAAATTAGATGTACTTGTATAGTCTATCACAGAATACATACTCATCGACTATTAATGTGTGAGTTCTCTATTCAAAATCTGCTATTACCTTTCCTGTTATGGACTTCATCAAAATGGTGGGAAGTAAGAGATGAAGACCAATTTCTTTCCTCGCAGTTAGCTAAATGAATCTTTGTTATCTGAGATTCGCCGTTTCTCTAAATAACTAAGCTGACACTCCTGTAGCTTCCTTTGGTATCAAAAATAGGAATGCCACTGGAATGAAATTGCAGAGGACGTGGATTGCAATTCCCAGGGGTAGATTATCAAATGACCCCGAAGAAATGTTCAGTATTGAAGTAAGGCCCGCACCAGCAAATGATCCAATTGCACTTCCCAAGTTGTTTATTGACATAAATAAGGCAAATAAAGTTCCTTCAATTCCCGGTGGGCAAAGCTGTCCCGATAATATAAGAAATGGCATAAACCTGCAACCACATGAGCGAAAATAACAGTTTAGCACCATGCAACACAAAAGGCATGAGTGAAGGACCAAAGGTAACATCTCATTTCAACCAGTAAGCAGAAGCACATGATTCCATGATTTTTTTAGGCTTTGATAAATTAAAAGACAAGACATGCATAGAAGTTGAATAGTTCTCAAGTATATAGTATATCAAGTATGTCTAACTTGTAAATATATCAGAAACACTATATACAGAAAAAGGTTAATGACGTACTTGAATTGATTGATCCCATCTGCAAGAGCAGACCCAAAGAGCACCATGACTTTGTCGGGTACACCTAATGAGAAATTAGATCGAGAAACCAAAACTATGTCTAGAAGGCTTGAGAAAGCCAAACCGAAATGAGCCCACCTGCATAAATAGGGGATGAAGAATAAAGTCAAATCAGAAACCTGATGTCACTAAATCTTTCATAACAATTAGATCAGGCCAACTCTATCGGTACTTACATTAGAATTCTTCGCAATTTCAACCTCTTCAAAAAGCGATTATAAAGGAATGTTCCAATCATCAGGCCTAACCAACCAACAACACGAGCTGAGCCCAAAAAGGACGCGTCCAAGTTTAAGACTTCTGATTGATAATAGAACATTATTGTTGACAGGTTCGGGACAGTCACTTGTGCCAAGAAAAACCAAGCCATTGGTCTGCATTCAGCAAAAATTAGAAGTTTCTCGACAAGATTCCTTCCAAAATAGTAGACAATGCATGACAAGCATCAAGGCAAGTACAAGATGCACAGTGGGGAGTTGGGGCAAATGGAGTGTATACAAGAGGCAATGTTAGATATTCCATTTATGTAGAAATAACAAATGCAATTAGACTCGAGAAAATCCAGAATGTTATCATATTCCTACACATGTTTATTCTGATTTTGAATGAGATGATCAGCAATTTTCTCTCTTATCAATGGGCAAATAAATGAATCTGACAGCCTTCTACAAATCATTACCGCAAAATCAGAGGTTGACAGAAAGCCTTGAGTAAGGTGTAGCAGGCCAGTTTTAGCGGCTGGAGCCATGAAACAGCTAATGAATCCCCTCTCGCTGAAATCCCATGTTTGCTTGTGCTGAAGGGTGTTGTTTTAAAGCTTTTGTGGCCCTTGTTTCGCCTTGAGGTGAAGCTTCTGGACTTAACATTTGAGAATTTGTCAACATGGCCATTTCCATTCACTACATGTGATCCATTTGAAGTAGAAATATCAGCCAGAATTTTAACATCTACATGATTTTCCTCAACCAAAGTACACGAGAAAAGCTGTATGGTAGGCAACACAGAGAACAGCACAAAAATTTTGTCAATGTTCAGATTCATTAATGCATATCCTCCAAGCAGACTTCCACAAATCCCTCCCAAAGCCATTGCCATCCAAGATATAGACTGGAGGTCACCAGCAAAAGAGGCCCTGTACATGGGTTATTTCAGTATTTACTTGAAAAATCACTTACTAAAAGGGGAGCAGATAAGAACAGGGTCACGACCAAACAGAATACTGATCTGGCTTATAATTGGCAACATCATTTGTGCAACTTGAGATCCATATGGACTACAATGTTCAAACTTTTCAGATCAAGTTACTTCGGCTTCAACTTAACATCAAGGCTCCATAACTTCATCATGAAGTGAAATAGATTTATCATGGCTAATTAAAGGTACCAGAAAGTAATTCGTATTACAAGGTGGTTTGTCCATAAGGATAGCACATAAATACCAAAGAATGGACGAATTAACTGAGTGTCCCCAGCCTAATGAACAAAAGCTGTTATCCAGCTTCTTTGTCTAGAGGTTCAAAGATCAAAATTCTTCCTTGCATTGAGTGATCATTTCATTGAACATCTATAAGCTTATTCCGTCCATAATTAGCTTTAACGGAATGATATCACCATAAAATGAGAGTATGTAAGCGCAAGCATCACTAATAAACACTTACCGCTCAAGTCTTACAGCCTCAGCTATCATTGCATCAATGACCACATCAGCCATTGCAGATCCAAGGTTTTGCGCTGTCAGAAGAATCATGAGCTCTACCCTTGAGTTCCTCAAAGATGCATTGAGGCCTAAGAGGAGCCATGGCAAGAGAGCGAGCAAAGTTGAAAGAATCAAATATGGGATCCTCTTTCTTCCTCTAATTGGAATGCAGTCAGATAAGATTCTGGAAATAGCATATAAAGTTTGTTAGATGGCCTTAAAACAATTATAACAGATTTCCTTATCAAGGTCAAACTAATAAGGAAGGAGGAAATGTGAGATATCTACAAATTCGGACTGGAAAACAAGGCATCTTATTTAAGCAGCATTTCTGTAAATAATATTTACCCAAAATTAGCCTCAAATTAAAAAGTGTGTAGGTTGATGGTCATTTCTAACAATAACACACTCACGCCCACAGGCATGATGTGGCAATGATCAACAGCTATTCTGTCAGCTATTTCCAAATAGTTTGTAAGAACAATAATATGTTTTCCCAACTTGCCATTTTAACAGCGGAAAGATGTTAATTTCCCGAAGATTATTTGTTGTGTAAACATCTCTAGGAAAGCCACCCTAGTATGATTCAGATGCCACAAAACAAAACTGACAATGCAGAAGTTTAAACTGCTAAGAAATCATAAGGAGTGCTCTTGAGTTCAGGCTTTGCTTACTACAAGGCCATCGAAAAAACAGACACAATCTCCATGTAAGTGAACGAAGGTGGCAAGAACCACTTCCCCATACCCATAGATTGGTTTAATGCTCCAAGGGAAAAATGATATTGAAGTCACGAATTGTGCAGCCGAGGGCGTTAACTTTAGATTGTCTTTCAGCTGATAAGAAACGGATGTCCAGACAAACGATCTGAAACCCTGCTCCAGAAAATTTGGAAAAACTCATCATTGTGACCAAAAAAAAAAAATCAGCTACAAGATACCAGCCCAAGCAGCAAACGAAAAATTAAAATTACTGAAAATCTGTTAGAATATATAACCGTAACAAAAGAGATCAGTCTAGTGCTATTGTGAAAAGCTGGAAATCAGTTAAGTCTTGGTTCAATACCAAGAACCAATTTGCTTCCAATTTTTATTAATGATTTAACTATTAGATGTAAAAAAAAAATACATATAGAAAATGTCTTGAGTATAAGACAAGTTTGTGGAGTGAAGAATAGTGTATCCAAGTAATTTTGGGAAGCCAAAAAAGGTCCAGAAAGAAAAAGGAAGCATCAGACTTTCTTTCAGCTTCAAAATACGAAACTCCACAGTTTCATATACCATATACAGATCAACAAAGATTAAGTGGTGGTATGATTGTACAGAAACGACTCAACTATTCACTGAAAGGCGTACATTATGCCAAAATCGAGAACACAGAAACCATATATACTCTAAATTTTGGTAAATAATAAAATACTTAAGCACCGCGTATTCCTAGTTACTTTTAACCAATAATAGGCGTATGTGAGTACGTTATCAGCCACTATAAGGTCACTCGTTTCTTCAAGTGGCTTCGGAGAAACATAAAACCTCCTAAAATAACACAATTCCAATTAGAAATCCAAAAAAAAAAATATATAATCACAAATCCAAGAAGAAATGATCCATCACTACTGCATGTGAGCGAAAGAAAAATGCTATAGAATTCATAAAATCCGACGCCGAAATATAATTGAAAGGATACGTCATAAAGACAAAAGACTGCAGAAAATCAATTATACCTGAGTAAAGTAAATCAAACAAACGAGCCAGAGAAAAGAAGCCCCAAAGGCGATCCGCAATTGATTAAACCAACCGAACATGCTGCTAATTTGCCGCAGCAGCAAAACCTCACTGCCTCAGCTCTTCCGTTCTAGCGGTTTCTTCGAGAACTTGTTCAATTGCTTGTGAATAAAAGTTTCCCACCTTCTTTCCCTTTTCTTCATCAATTAGGACGGTTTCTTCCTGTCTTCCCACGTGGACTTCAGCCATTGGCTGTTTCCTTCTCTTCTTCGTCATTGGGGTATTACTTGTACCATAGCATTTGGCGCCCTCTTTTCGGCCAATAAATGTAGAAGTAAGTGTGTAAAAGTGATTTATCTTATTCATTTGTATTTATACGTTGTCGCTTAAATATCTTAATTAAAAAAAACTGTCATTGATAAATAGATATTTTTTATAAATACATTCATGTTAATAAATACACATGGTATTGTTTGATAAATTGAGACGAAATTAATAATTTAAAAATAAAAAATGCGTATATTTATTAAAAAAAATGTGTTGGTCTAGAAAAATGCTTTTATTTTATAATATTGTCTTTTTTTAATATGCATGCAAAATAATAATAAGAATAATAATAAATTAATTAAGAGGTGGTTTTACAAATCGTTTTTCAGGCCTTAATGATTCACTTTTCACCAACATTTTGATCAAAAGGCCAACTCGAAAGTGTTGTCCTGAGTTAGAAAGAGTTGGTGAATTTGACAACAGTTAAGTTTGATGTTTTGTAACATTAAAGTTACGGGTTTGAGCCGCAAAAACAGTTTTTGTATAAAAGATAGGGTAAGACTGCGTACATCACGAAGATCATAGATCGTGTATCGTGGATTCATTAGTCATGATCGATCGCTTGTATGCTTACTTGCAAGTCAAAAATCATAAAGATCATACATTGTGAATCACATAATCAAGTATCATGTGTCAACTTTACAAGTCATGACATGTCTTGATCATGCAAGCAATTAATCGTAACATCATGTTCATATATGGAAACAAAGTATCATAGCCTCCCAACATAACACTTAACTTGTAGTGATACAATACATAATCATACATCGTCTCTACTCTTTATGTATATTTTGATACTTTATTTTGAACCTTATAGCAGCCAATTTGACCCTTATAACAAAATCAAAGTTGTAGATTTAAGAATGAGGTGTTGGGAATTAATTCGAGATACGTGTAATGCGCATCACGTTGATAAAGTTTATACGAATTAATCATAAGGTGGACGTTATGTATGATAATATTATATGTCACATATGTCACGTAATAATATTAATTGTTACGTAAAACATCCACACGTTAAGTGATCATCGGGTATGTTCGTGGATGTATAGTGTGGTCTAAATGGAAACCCCGAATATGTAGACAGTCATATGGTCAGAGACCGCGATGGATGAGCTCAAAGTGCAGCGACCATAAAGTTACGACATCTGGTCCCCGAGGGGCGACAACCCACGTGTGTCTTTTAGATAATTGTTGGCACAATAATTAAATATTAAATAATATTTAATAATGTTTATTATTAAATATTAGATAATATTTGGAAGTAGATAGAGATAACTTGAATATAAGGAATCTCTATCTATTAATAATTATGCCTATCAGGATTCCTCCATTCCCAATCTATAATAGAGGAGGAGGCATTCACCTCCTCTGACAGAGTGAAAAATAACGTCTGTATACAGAGAAAAGGGGAGGGTGCGCCAACTTGTTCTATAAAGCCCACACTGCCCTAACCTCTCCATTCCCAATCTATAATAGAACCTCTCCATTCCCAATCTATAATAGAGGAGGAGGCATTCACCTCCTCTGACAGAGTGAAAAATAACGTCTGTATACAGAGAAAAGGGGAGGGTGTGCCAACTTGTTCTATAAAGCCCACACTGCCCTAACCTCTCCATCGGGTAAAGCAGTGAATTGTTGATTCCGGTTCAAGGGGCATATCAACAATTGATGGGAGGTCGTGAATCCTTGGATCACGCCAGATTCTTCATCAGCCGGAGCAGTTGCAAGCGTACGTGTTCAGATTAACAACGGCAATGGAGCAAGGTATATTTTCCGCATTTTGTTACTTTGTCCATTGATTCGATTAAACGGTCCTATTCAGGGGTTTATTAAATTAAATCCAACAAGTGGTATCAGAGCAGGCCTGATCGAATCATTTTTGTTAATCTGTTCATACTAAAAAAACGAAAACTTTTGGGTCGAAACGCTTTTTTTTTTCCCGGATCAAGTGATGGGAAAGAAGGCGTCTGTTTTTGTTAAATTAAGTAAAAGCCATAAGCTTTATGCACAAATCGACGCTGGCCTGGTGTCCAGCATGTCTGCCAGCAAGCTAAATGTCCCGTGTTCAAACACTGCCAACCGAAAATTTTGGTGTGTTTGGTTTCTGGAATTTCAGTTATAAATTTATAGGCTTCCTTTATGCCAAACAGAAAGGCTGCAGGCCTATTGGCCAGCGCAGGCAACAGCGTAAGAGAAATCACGGGTTCAATACCCTCCATCGTAAAATACGGAAATTTTTGATTTCTGTTTGTGGTCAGTTTATTATAAATAAACATTGCTACCCAGTGGTGACCAAAAGGCCGTTTGACTTGGTGGGAGCAGCGTGCTCTTGTAACCAGGAGGTCTCAGGCTCGATTCTGGCTCCTAAAATTAAGGAGCAATTTTTGCTCCAGTACTGGAGCATTCTGGCAGCGGGTCTGGCCTCGGATTCGGGTTCGACCCGGTCCAGCCTTTCAGCAAATAGGGCTTCGGCCCGAATTTCAGATCAAATTCAAAAAAAAAAAAGGAAATCTGGAAAATCAGGATGGGCTGGGCGGGTTTCGACCCGACCCGACCCGCGGCTCATTTCTCTTTTCCTTTTAATTTCAGTTTTGTTGTTTAAGTGTATATTATTATTGTTTTGGATAAAGTAAATAATAATAATTTTTATTATTATTATTTAAAGTTTCTTTTAAGGAAAATAGTAATAATAACAAATTGTTGTTATTATTATTATTTTAAAGTCTTCTTTTAAAGAAAATAATAATAATAATAATGATAATTTGATTATTATTGTTATTATTATTAAAGAAAAATAGTGATAATAATAAGTAATTATTGTTATTATTATTTTAAATTTCTTTTAAAGGAAAATAAAGTAAATAATAATGATAATAATTCTATTATTATTGTTATTATTTAAAGTTTATTAAGAAAAATAGTAATAATAATAGTAAATTTTTGTTATTATTATTATTATTTTAAAAGAAATCCAAAATAATAATAATCAAGTGTTAAGTTTAATTTCCGGTTATTGCATTATTATGTTTATATGCATGCAGTTAATTGTTTATTTATTTATTTATGCCTTATGTTTATGCATGTTAATAAATAAATAAAATAAAGTTGAGGAACTTAACCCAATAAGGATCCGAATCTTGTTTGACCCGGTTTGACCGAGTTCAACCAAGTTAATTCGATGGGCTAAGTTGACTGAATTAACCAGTACTTATCAATCAAAACGGTTTATACTCGTGATAGATGACTCATTAAGTTGTGATAAAAACACCGTACACATAGTTTTGTCTAAGAAAGCCGGTACTTAAGCGAGACCATTATGACTCCACCGGTGGCCTGGAAATTATGTGGAATTTTAATACACCCTTATGGCAAGTGGGTATTACTGAATCGGTTCACTTCACACTCAATGTGACCCATCATAAGGTTATATCACTTGTTAAATTGATTGATAAAGATATTGTTTTCTTATACCGTAAGGAGAACTGAGCTTGGTTCAAGGTGGTTCTTATTTGAGCCGTAAAGGGAATCAAGCTAGTTCAAATTGGTTAAGTAAAACAAAACGGATTTGGGGTTAAGTATGCACGGTACGTGCAAAAGGGTCAGTCAGGAAACTGCGGATCATTTAGAACCATAAAGTTACGCGACTTAGCAAATGTAGGGCTTTAATATGATCCCCTTAAAGTGCGGCAATCATATCATCGCCACTATATTTGTTATGATCGTGAAGGGCATGTATGTGTTGGAGGCAATCATTGACCGGCCCAAAGGAAGGTGTGATTGTCGAAGACACATATGAGCATGGTAGTGAACCCAAATAGGGCCGGCGGCGAAGCTTTAAAAGCGTAGGTTAACTCATCGGCCCAAAGGAAGGTGGTTAACATGTGCTTGGAGAGCCGTCATATTGACCACTACACCCAATTGTTGGAAGGTATTGGGATGACTCCAAAGAGCCCCAATATTGGAAGACAATTGGTAGATGGAATCGGGGTTCTATTTTGATATTTGGTTTTATGCAGTTTAAAGATTACACGTGTTGTGTATTTAAGTCCGTTTCTTGTTTGCTTTTCAGCAATAATGTCTAACATTAAGGATATTCCTACAATGAACGGTTCAAACTATAAGCAATGGAAAGGTCAATTTGAGATCTTTCTGGGGATTGCTGATCTAGACAATGCGTTACAGATAGATTGTCCAGCTGTGCTAACAAACGAAAGTACCAGTGAGGAAAAATCTCACATGGCACGCTGGCTACGATCAAATCGCATGTGTCTTATGATCATGCAAAAGACTATCCCCAAATGCTTCAGGGGACACATTTCTGAGTCCACGACGGCTAAAGAATTTTTAGCCGATCTCAAGCAAAGATATGTAAAGAATGAGAAAGCCGATGCAGGCAATCTCTTAAAGAAACTTTGCTCGAAACAGTACCGTGGAATCGACAGCATAAGGGTGCATAAAGTTATGAATGCTGTCGCCACCAAGTTTGGTGGTAAGAAACGCAAAGCTGCGGAAATGGTTACTGTGCAAAAGGCAAGTCAAAAGGAAAAGGGGGTGCCTAATACTGACACACCCAAAAGCATGACTTGTTTCTTTTGCAATAAGAAAGGACATTTAAGGAAGAATTGTACTGGTTATATGTCTTGTCTCAAGAAAAAGGGTACATTCTTAGTTTGTTCTGAAGTTAATTTTGTTTCGGATATAGCCACTTGGTGGGTCGATACGGGAGCCACGACTCACCTATCTGTGACTATGCAAGGTTGCCTAAGCCATAGAAAACCAAGAGACGATGAAAGATACGTTTATTGGGGAAATGGCAGCGGCATAAATGTTGAAGCCATCGGGCATTTCAGATTGCTGTTAACATCCGGTTTCTATCTAGATTTGCATGACACTTTTGTAGTACCATCGTTTAAACGAAATCTTATTTCTTTTTATCGATTGGATAAAAGTGGATATTACGGTTATTTTGGAAATGAAAATTTCCAACTTTATCATGCTTCTAGATTGATTGGTCACGGTATAATGTCCGAAATTGATAAACTTTATTCAATAAATGTTGCTTCAAATCAGGAAACCTTGCATGTTGTAACGCGAAACGTTAAAGCAAAATTAACTCATGAGAATTCAGGATCACTTTGGCATCGACGTTTAGGACACGTGTCCAAAAACAGAATAGAACGTCTTGTCAAAACAGAAATTCTCAATCCTTTAGACTTAACCGACTTAGAGTCGTGTGTATTTTGTGCTAAAGGAAAACAAACTAAAGTCCAAAGATATGAAGCAAATCGTACAAATAGTCCATTAGAGTTGATTCATACCGATATTAGTGGCCCATTTCATCCGGTTACTCAAAATGGCCACTCTTATTTTATCACCATTATTGACGACTATTCGCGATATGGCTACATATTCTTGATTAAAGAAAAAGCGCAAGCAATAGACATGTTCAAATCCTTTAAAGCTGAAGTTGAGTTACAACTAAACAAAAGGATTAAAGCCGTCAGATCGGACCGTGGGGGTGAATACTACGGTCGATATGATGGATCAGGAGAACAGTGTCCAGGACCATTTGCTAAATACCAAGAGGAAAACGAAATCGTCCCTTAGTACACCATGCCTGGGTCACCAAGCATGAACGGTGTAGCTGAAAGACGAAACCGTACACTTATGGATATGGTGCGTAGTATGATGAGTCAAACTACCCTACCATTATTCCTCTTGGGAGAAGCGCTTAAAACCGTAGCTTACATCCTCAACCGAGTACCAACTAAAGCGACGATAAGGACCCCTTATGAGTTATGGACTAAGCGTAAGCCTAGCCTTAACCACATAAGGGTTTGAGGCTGTCCAGCAGAGGCGAAGCCTTACAGACCAAATGAAAGAAAGCTGGACACCAAAACAGTTAGTTGCTATTTCGTTGGTTACTTGGAAAGGTCACGAGGGTATAAATTCTACGATCCCACAAGTAAAGTGTTTTTCGAGACAAATTCGGTAAAGTTCTTTGAGGATACTTTGGTTCCGGGGGGGAATGATTTGCATCAGCAGATCATCGAGTTAGATGAGGCACACTCAGATGCGACAGAAATGCGAATCGAACCATCTTTTGGGGAGATAGCATCAGCGATACCCGCACCTGAGGTACCTCATCCCAGTAGTGACGCTCCACAGGAACAAATTCATGTTCCTGAGGAAGTTACTGAAGAACCCGATGAATTGCCAGCTGATGCAGTTCAGGAACCTACAGTATCTCAAGAACAAGTGCCCCTAAGGAGATCCACACGTGAACGGAGAAACCCCATACCTAGCGACTATGTGGTGTATCTCCAAGAACACGAATTCGATGTTGGTATGTTGGACGATGATCCCGAAAACGTCCAGCAAGCATTGCAATGTCGAAATTCAGAAAAGTGGATAAAGACCATGGAAGAAGAAATAAAGTCTATGCACGACAACAAGGTATGAGATGTTGTCTCGTTGCCTAAAGGTTCGAAACCCGTTGGTTGCAAATGGATATTTAAAACCAAACGTGATTCAAAAGGCAACGTAGAACGATATAAGGCTCGACTTGTTGCTAAAGGGTTTACCCAAAAAGAGGGCATAGACTATACGGAAACCTTCTCTCCAGTATCTACGAAGGATTCCTTCCGGATAATCATGGCTTTAGTGGCACACTTAGATCTTGAGCTACATCAGATGGATGTTAAGACTGCGTTTCTAAACGGAGAACTCGACGAAACCATTTACATGGTTCAACCGCCTCAATTCGAGGTGGGAGATCCAAAAGGCATGGTTTGTCGACTAAAGAAATCCATCTATGGGCTCAAGCAAGCGTCTCGACAGTGATACTTCAAATTCGCCAAAGTGGTTGTCTCCTTCGGTTTTGAGGCAAACCAAATTGACGAATGCGTGTATCACAAGTTCAGTGGGAGCAAGTTCATATTCATGATCTTGTACGTAGATGATATACTGCTTGCAACAAACGATGTAAACATGTTGAGCGACACCAAAGCCTTTCTGAGAAAGCATTTCGAGATGAAAGACCTTGGTGAAGCCTCATATGTGTTGGGACTTGAGATACGGAGGAATCGTACCCAAGGTATCTTAGGTCTCTCACAACAGGCATACATCGTAAAGGTGTTGAAGCGGTATAGCATGGATAAGTGTAGACCACTTAATACCCCTGTGGCAAGAGGAGACAAGTTTAGTCTGAAACAATGTCCCCAGACAGAGTTTGAACGTTCGGAAATGAGGATACTCCTTATGCTTCGGTAGTTGGAAGTATAATGTATGCCCAAGTATGTACACGACCAGACTTGGCATTTATTACGGGAATGTTAGGCAGATACCTCTTTGATCCGAGTAAGGATCACTGGACCGCAGCAAAGAGGGTGCTGAAATATTTACAAGAAACGAAACAACACGTACTGACGTATCGGAGATCTGATAAGTTAGAGATCACTAATTATACAGATTCCGATTTTGCTGGATGCTATAATAGCATGAAATCGACCTCATGCTGTGTGTTTACCCTAGCCGGAGGTGCGATCTCATAGAAAAGCACGAAACAGACCTTATTGGCGTCCTCCACTATGGAAGCGAAATTCGTAGCTTACTTCCATGCATCCAATCAGGCGTTATCCAAAACATCTTGAATCACTCAATTTGAATCATGGATCTTAAGACATAGTTAAATCTCAATTACTTTCTCTTGTTAATGTAAATTACACAACCTATACGAAATACACCTACAATCGACATCAATTTACACAAAGACTACCCATTTTCATACAAATTTGGTTTAATTACCTCTAATTTGGGTTAAAGAACCCTAGAAAATCCATACATCATAAACATAATGAAAGTTAAACGATCTAACATCAATGAAATCTCCTCTTCTTCCTGATTTCAAATATAGTTTCTGAGTTGGATTTGGCCCTATTGATCTTCCTCCGGGATTGCTTTGAAGATGATGGAATTCTTTGTCTTTTTTTTCTTCTAACTATCACGTCGTGGTTGACGAAATGGAGAAACTGACGCTCTTTCCATTTCTTAAAATCCTTAACCTTTTCAATTATATGCTAAAAGACTAAATTGTTTCTCCAATTAAAAATAATTTATTGGGTTCTAATGCCTCATATATATTGCAAATCATTATATTAAAAAGTATAAGCAAATAAATGTGTGTGTATATACACACATATAGTTTGTTTATTTTTTAAAACAACCTATATGAACGGTGCAGTACATATTTGCTGAGACGGGTGCATCCTTGGTCAAACCACTCTTTCACATCCTTATTGGCCCACCAATATTTATCACTTATCAGCATGTGGAGCATACTCCATAACAAATAGCCATGTTCACTTGGAAAATGATTTTAATTGTGATCTAAAGATCTATTGAGTCGTTTTGATAAATAACAAATAACAATTAGTTTAGTTCGTCATGGTTTGTATGGGTCCAAAGAAGAGTGATGCATAAGTTACGATGGTGGGTGATGAATGATAGATGGTAGATAGACGATGTAGGATACGGCAGAGAGAAAAGAGGAAGAAGAAAGAGATGCAATCACAAATTATCGGCAGCTCACCCGTGACACATTTCTTAGGCAGCTCTCCTGTGACGGTGGATTAGCGACAGTAATTACATGATAATTACAACAAATATTACAATTTCAAATATAGACAGCTCATTTGTGACGGTGCATTAGCGACTGTAATCACGTGATAATTACAGCGAATATTACAATTTCGAATATAGGCAGCTCACCTGTAACGGTGCATTAGCGACTGTAATCACGTGATAATTACAGCGAATATTACAATTTCAAATATAGGCAGCTCACCTATGACGGTGCATTAGCGACTGTAATCACATGATAATTACAGCGAATGTTACAATTTCAAATATAGGCAGCTCATCTGTGACGGTGCATTAGCGACTCTAATCACATGATAATTACACCGAATATTACAATTTCAAATATATCTAGTTTACCATTTGAGCTTTTTAGCACAAATTTAGGAGCAGCGGGCAAGGAAAATTCCACACCAAACAAAATTTAGTGAAAAAAATGTCCAAGACAACAAGAAAACAATCACCTGAAGGGTTTTGTTTCCCCCCTTATCCATCACTTTCTAAATTTAGAAAATCCAATGTTTATCATGCTAATAATACGGAACACACTGTCAATTTTCAAAGGGGAGAAGAAAGAAATATCAAATTTTCTTGAGAGCCCACCAAGAAAAGGACCCTTTCGAGAAAAAAAATATTACTTTCTTCTTGTCTTCATCTCATTTTCAAATAAATCAAATTCTTGATCTGTGTATAATTTCATCGGCCAAATGGTTTTGAGATCCAAACATGACTGCCTGAGATAGTAGTAGGCAAAAATGAACTGTTTCTCGTGTTGCTTGTCAGAAGAAAAACTTGAAAAAAGGTCTTTGAAGAAGAGCATTGAGCAATTCAAAAAGAGCATTCAGGAAAACCAAGAAGCACAGGCCATAGCTTCTTTTGCTAATATTTCCTTCAAATCAGGTAATCCCTTCATTCATGAATTGCATTTCCTTTTTTCATCGTATGAAAATTCATAATATTTGTGCATGACTGAATCCGTGTTGATTTCCTAATCCGTATATAAGAAGAATGTGAGGCAATCATAAAGAAATCACATTTTCTGGGATTAGGTAAGGACATAAATCAAGGATTATACATTTTATATACATGTGTACGTGTGTATGCATATGCATATGTATATATGCATGAAGATGTGTGTTTGTATACATTATCTATTATATTTCTACGTGCATGTTATGATAAAATTGCACTAACGGAGGCCATTTGCCAAGAAACATCTCTGTTTATTGAATTTCACTATGTGATTTGAGTTTCTTCATTTTTTGCATTCTATTAGAAGTATGCAACAGGCAAACTGGACAAGTCTTTGCTGCTCATATGTCAATTTGCTTAGTAAGCTTTATGTTTGAAATGCTGATTATCTCCCTCTCATGGTTGTATCAGAACAACATTACCCTAATATTTTAGAGAGGTTGGGTATACGCAACCTTATCCGTATGTTAGAAATACACAGAAGTTAGTTGGTAGATGACTCATAATGAAAATTGCGTCGTGTCGATCAGTTGCTACTTCACAAGAAACACAGCTAATTTAGTGAGTTATTTTATTTTATTTCATCATATTTCAAAGTCAAAGAAGAGTGTGTCGTTGACTTCCACTGAAAATGAAAAAATCCCTCTCATGGTTGCATATTTTGGGAAAATCGAAATCGGAGGAGTTAGTGTTCTTGGTTCGCATACAACAACAACAACCATACATAGTATATCCCATAACAGCAAAAACTATCGCTAAGGGTCTGTGTATGGTGAGAGCCATGCAAATAATACATTTATCTCAAGGGATAGAAAGTTTGCTTCCAGTGAGACTCCTAATACACAATAATAGGAATATGATATGCTAGTGTACTAGGAATTTAGTAATAAAAATAGAAAGCTTCTGAAATTAAGATTGTCGTAACCGTGTATATGTACAATAATATATAGTTGATGAGACAGTTAAACTCCAGGGGTAGCAGCTATAGCTCATCGGATGATAACTTTAAGTGCATGATTGAACAGATAGCAGCAGGAGGCGGTATATAGCTGAAGAGATTGAAAAAATTGGCAAGGGGAACAGTTCAGCTCAGATTTTTTCCTTCAGGGAGTTGAGTGCTGCAACTCAAAACTTCACCACAGAAGCCTTGATTGGTGAAGGTGGTTTTGGTAGAGTGTACAAAGGTCATCTTCAGAACAAAAATATTGTATGATGGCTACCATTTCCTCTCTCTTTGGCCATACAATATGCTTATATGCTACATAGATTGCACGCCGTTCTAACTGAATATGTATCCTTTGTCAGGATGTTGCCGTCAAGCAACTGGACAGGAATGGTTTCCAAGGAAGGAAACAGAGAATTCCTCGTAGAGGTTCTGATCTTGAGTCTCCTTCATCATCCGAATCTTGTGAATTTGGTAGGATACTGCTGCGATGGTGATCAGAGGATCCTTGTATACGAGTACATGCCGAATGGTTCATTAGAAGATCACCTTCTAGGTACAAGTCTTACTTCAGGCTTACCACTCCTCTTGTTACGCATACCTTGAGATTGGCATATGAGCTGCGAGTATCGTTTGACTGCCTCTCACCCTCCTTAGATCATAGCGGTAGCTATTGCTGTCGTTGAGATACACTGAGTATGCTTGTTGTTGTTGATTCAGATATAAGGCCGGACAGGAAACCACTTGATTGGAATACTAGGATGAAGATTGCAGAAGGATCAGCCAGGGGTCTTGAATATTTGCATGAGACTGCGAATCCTCCAGTAATTTATCGCGATTTCAAGGCATCCAACATTCTTTTAGATGAAGATTACAACCCAAGCTTTCTGATTTTGGTCTTGCCAAGTTAGGTCCAACAGGTGACAAGAGCCATGTGTCTACCAGAGTTATGGGAACATATGGCTACTGTGCTCCTGAATATGCCTTGACAGGCCAGTTGACGACAAAGTCCGATATATACAGCTTTGGAGTTGTGTTCTTGGAGTTGATCACAGGAAGAAGAGTGATTGACAATTCTAGACCGAGGGAAGAAAGGAACCTCATTGAATGGGTAAGTTCCAACATTTCAATACATATATAGTCATTGATCAACATCCAACGCAAAAAGATCATAACTTTGCACCATAATTAAAGATCCCATCTATAAAAATTCGTGATCAGGTTCACAACATTGGCTGATGGTTTCTTGGAATGCAGGCACGGTTGGAAAAGTACATTAAAGTATGCTTTTAAACTTATAGAAAAACTTGTATGATATTGTTTGAGAGAGTGAAAAATGATTTGAACACTTTGGAACTTGAAAAAGGTCACTTGGATCGATCAATGTGACATCGATCGATACATCTATATTGGCAGGATGCAAAGTTGAATGTTTCTGTCCGACATCGATCGATTGATGTGTCAACAGACAGAACTTTTTATTTTGAATTGCATCTTTTGATTTAAGGTTAATCTCCCTTCACCTATGAACGGCATACACTGAATAGGAGGAGTTTTAAACTGATGAAATAAGTTTTGTTAGTTGTTTTAACACAACCCAAGGTCTATATGTAGTAGACCTTGATATCTTGAACTAGATACAACACTTTTGCAAAATCTGAGAATTTTTCAGCACTTTGTCTCCTTCAATTCTTCTCCTCTATCAATCATTTCTACAGCAAGTTCAAACTCTCTCTAGTAGAGCAAACTAAAGAGAGCAAGTCATTATATCTTGGGAAGCATTAGTCTTGTTGTCTACCTTGCTCATCGGTAGAGACTAAATTGTTTTAAGGACAGAGTTATCTTGAAACTTGTCTCATTTTTGTTTTGATCGTTTTCTTGTTTGTTACTACCATTTTCTAACAGGCACAACCCTTGTTCAAAGACAAAAACAAGTTTCACTTAATGGTGGACCCCTTGCTTGAAGGGAATTATCCAATGAAGGCATTATACCAAGCTCTAGCAGTTGCAGCAATGTGTCTCCAGGAAGAACCAACAACTCGGCCTTTGATCAGTGATGTGGTGACTGCACTTGAATACCTATCTCTAGGCACCAACAGCACTAACGGGAATGGGGAAGACCCTGCAGAAACAATGCAAGAGCTTAACAGCAGCAACATGTGGAGAGTAGTGAAACAACAAGTGCAGCCGAGCAATAGGTCTCATCTAATGTATAGAAATTGGCTTGTTATATAATTCTTGTAAATTCTCATACATAGGGTCCATTTTCTTAAGGCAGTAAAATTTAAAGATGATTTGTCTGCGGAAACATATTTTGGGGGCTAATACTATGTGACAGGACATGTTCTCAACCGGCTAGTATCTTTTGTCAACTGGATCGTAAATGAGGTTAACAGCCTCTCACACAAAATTAGCTCGCAAAACGATCCGACTTCTTCCGTGTAAACTCGTTAGCCTAGATACTTGCGCATGTGCAATAACAATTTTATGTAGTTTTCTCTTATAGACGGTACCTATAACCGAAGTTCTTTTCTATTTACTCATAATGGACCGAAATAACCTGCCAAAAAAATGAAGGAAAAGATTCAATGAATTGGGTAAAGCATCTCAAAACCGAGGAGAAACAACGTTCATCAAAACCAAAGAGATACAGCGGATAAAAGCCGGAAAAGATCGTCTACTCATACACGCAGGTAGTCTAATGCAGTCCAATTCAGTTGGTATTTGAGTTGGATTTTTTCCAAGAAATCAAGAGTTCGATTTCAGATACACGCACGGTATATGTGTTATTCTCCTGCTATGCCAAAGTCCTGGTTTGAAGGAACACGGTCAGTGCGTAAGATCTCATCCAATTTAAAAATCTGTTGTGTTCATGATTTGCATCCTCTCACTGGGAACTAAGACGGTAAGAGTCTGAGGGTGAAGGATTTCACCTTTGCTCCAAGTTAGTCGAATGCAACAGAAAATATTTATGGAAGCAATCAAAACAGAAAATCAGAAGCCAAATCACCAATACTCCATATTGTAGCCAAGGGAAAAGCGATTGGAAAAACAAAAGAAGGGATCCCCTCTTAGGTCCGTTTGTTTTCTTATTTTACTTTCTATTTTTCATTTTTCATTATTATGATATGTTGAAACTTGGCTTACATGAGGTGAGACCCATATCCACTCAAAACCTTAAGGCAATGGGTGGTGTAACATCATCCTCATATAAGCCATGCATTTTTTCTCAAATTAGCCAACGTGAGATTCTCAATACCCTCACGTGGCAACGTGGCTTGACATACACACGCGTCTTACAACCCGCCCTCAATCACAAACCACAAGCCACGCATGAACATCTTCAATCACAAACCACAAGCCAGTCATGAACATCTGGACTCATCCTCATATAAGCCATGTATTTTTTTCTCAAATTAGCCAATGTGAGATTCTCAATACCCGCCCTCACATGGCAACGTGGATTGACATACACACGCGCCTTACAACCTGCCCTCAATCACAAATCACAAGCCAGACATGAACATCTTCAATCACAAACCACAAGTCATGCATGAACATCTGGACTTTAGGTGAGGGGAAACATTAAGTGACCAACCATGGGGCAGACAAGGGTACCACAAGCCAGGCATGAACATCTGGACTTTAGGTGAGGGGAAACATTAAGTGGTTAGGTGAGGGGAAACATTAAGTGGTTAGGTGAGGGAAAACATTAAGTGGCCAACCATGGGCCAGACAAGGGTTGAGTCCACATTTTAAACCTGCTCTGATACCATGTTGAAACTTGGGCTTACATGAGGTGAGACTCATATCCACTCAAAACCTTAAGGCAATGGGCGGTGGAACCTCATCCTCATATAAGCCATGCATTTTTTTCTCAAATTAACCAATATGAGATTTTCAATATGATATAAACAATATTTGGTTTTTAGGTCTCTTTTTTTTCTTATTTTATTTTTTATTATGATGATATAAACAAATATTTAATTTGTATTTTTAACTTATCAATATATAACACATAAAAAATTAAATATGATACTTGTTTTAATATTTTTGATGCGATCTTCAATATAAGATAATCTATTTTTGAAAATAATATTACTAATTTATACAAAAGTTGTTTCTTTCTCACGATGAAAAGTGAAAAATAAAAAATAAATTAAAACTTTATTGAAAAATATTCACAGTAAGAAATAGGGGGAAAAAATGCAAGAACAAACTCACACTAGTCTTTCTCTTTAAAACCCTCCCCTATTGTAATTTGTAATGTGCATGTGTGAACCCCCGCATAGTGATCAACGTACCCAATCAATAACTTAAAACGGACTTCAAAAGCTTCCGGGTGGGATTCTGCAAATTGTTCGTTTAATACTCCATTTACAATATTTAAAAAAAAAAAAAACAACTCCGTTTACAAAAATAAACAAGTTTTTGATGAGCTCGCAAGAAGGGCAAGGGCGAGACTAAGACATTATAATATCAAAAGAATTCAACTTTTAAAAAAATTAGTCAAAAAACAACTTAACCACAAATTAAATTTATACTATCCATCATATGTATGAATAATTTTACAAACGAATAGTATAAAAAAAAAAGAAACCGTATACAAAATAGTACCAAGACAGTTTCAGAAACAACGCCGATTGATTGACAGACGCTGACGAGACTGCTGCTTGAAAGGCTGCCCCTACTGACTGGTGGCCTGATGGACAGATGATAGGTGGCCTGCCTGACTCGCCGGATGCACGTTCTCTCTGCTGGCCTTCTGGAGTTCAGATCTGAGGAGGCTAAAAGTGAAGAAAAATATGAGGCATCCAATCACGCGTCATCACGTGTACAAAAGAAGTTTTCTAATGAAGGTGGTGCTGCGCTTTTTTTAAAAAATATTTTTGTACACATAGTGACACGTGATTAGAGGCCTCATATTTTGTCTCATTTTTAACCTCCTCATATCTGAACCGGGCCTTCTATTGGCTGGCCGAATCGTTGGCTACCTTTTTTTTTTCCTTCTCTTTTTTAGCTACAACAAATACCATTTTTGTCTCAAAAAAAACTTTACTTTTAATTTTAACATAGTTTAAATTACACTATATTGAAAAGTAAAAGTGAGTTTATATTTTAGGACGAAGAGAGTATTAAATAAATTAAATAAATTCATCGATATTTTACTTTTATTGAAGTAGAAGCAAGTATTAAATTGACACCTCCAAAAGTAAATCAGACCTATAATAGTGCTATTTGCCTAAGTTTGGACTTTTGGAGGAAAGTGGAACTTTATTAAAATAACTGCCAAAACAACAAATACAACGTGCATATACATATAGCGCTAGAAAAGAAACACAAAATGCATGTCATAGTGAGTGAGATTGCAAATTGGTAATGCATATAATAATTTCCTTCCGTATCATAGTGAATTGCAATCACATTATTTTTTAAATGTGGAAACAACCCACAACAATTTTCAAGTTCATACTCATACGTGTAAATTTTCCCGACTCTAACAATAGCTTTTGCTGTCATTGAAAAAGACTGGATACGATTGATTGGACTTACACGTGTAAATTTAAGGATTATAAATACACAGAAAGATTCGTGACTAGCGGGCCAGTTTTCCTAAGTCAGCAAAAGTACCATACAATATAAAAATACAACCATATGAAGAAGAGGATTTACGAATTTGGAACAACTGAAAATTGCATTTCTGCAAAAACAAAGACTGCGCATCCGGGGAATCGAACCCCGGTCAGTACCGTGGGAGGGTACTATGATACCACTACACCAGATGCGCCTTGTGACATAGATCCAGAAAATTTTTCTAAAGGGTTTTCACTAGTATATATAAAACGTTTTTATTTTGAGATATATAAGAAAACTTACCTTTCAAGTAGTTTATGTGAAAAATATAAAAGTTTCCTGGTCGATATTACATATATACCACTGAAATCACGATACTGATCTCAATATTAAAAATTACGCGGCCAATATTCTGCATAACTAGGTCAAACAATTTCTTTATTTCGTCCGTTACTTTCTTTGTCTTTTAGACATAAACTTTAGCATCTTGTATAATGATGTGTAAATTCTTAACCACTAACTAGCAAATGCACTAGGTACAATTGAAGTGTAGCAGGCAAGAGGGTTGTCGATCTCACGAGGACTAGTTTTAAGTACCAAAATTATTTTTTCGCCTTAATTTAAACCTACTCAATAAAATTTGATAAAAACAAAAACTAACTGCTAATTAAATTACTAAACCTTAACTTTTCCCTTTACAGATTTCCTTGACTAATTTATGTTTCAGTTGATCATTTTCTAAAGTGTAATCCACTCTTTAACCCAAAATAATTAACTAGTTTCTATTCCAAACCGCTAAGGAAGAAATTCTCTATTTTAATTTTTACCCAATCCCTTGGCGTAGAAACCTAACTCGGTGTGACAAACTCCGTATCCCTACGCAAATTTTAATCCATCGAGTCGCATTTAATTTCCTTAGAATTTTCTAATTATCCACCCGTAGAAACTGAATCTATTCCTAGTCAGTTTTACTACAAGTTCGTTGTTGACACGGTCGTAATTAAAATCTTCACCTCCTGGTCCTTCGAAATTAATTATATATTCTATCAATAGGTAGCTAATCTATTGACGCAATAAACACACCAACAACAATTAACGATTGGGATAATAAACTAGTAAATTAAATAAATCAAAGAGGGAAAACTAATACATTAAAACATCAAAACAATTCAACTGTCACAAAAACTAGTCAAGAAAATAAGAATCTAGCCACAAATCAAATCCATACTATCCATCATATCCATGTATAATCGCATAAAATAACAGTAGACCGTGTAAAAAACTGACTGCCAGCACTCGGAAATCGCGCCTGGACTGCTGACGGCTGACGCGATGCAGATGCCCAGGAAAGTTTCTCTCTCCTGCCTCCTGGACGATGCAGCCTTCCTTATTTGCTTTTTCTATTCTTTGTTTAAAATGATGAATAGTGATGGAAATGATAATGGCAGGCAAAGATTCCTTGGGAAACGTGCTTGTGGGAATTAGTCTCAGGCTCTGCGTTTTTGCTTGTTTCTTTTGCGGTATTTATACACGCGAAGCGCACCGAGGAAGATGATCAGCTCCCTCTTTCTCTCAACTGCTTGTAATCTCAACAACAAATATATCTGATATTTCATTTAACAGCTTGATTCAATCCTTTGTTGAAGCTTATCTCTTCTTTTCTTTTTCCTGCAATATTAAATAAAATGTGTAGTGTCCAACTAAAAATAAATAAATATTGTAATTAGCTAAATAACATAACCCTTAACATCATTTAAGTGGTAATTCGGTTAAGCTCAGAAAATGAAGTTAATTTAGCTAACAAAATTAATATTTTCTATTTAATCACATGAACACTTATATTCTTCAATTTGATTGTTATTATCAATTTTTAGCATCAATTTAGCCAAATATTGCTCGATATAAATAGTAGAGTGTATGAAAATTATATATCAATTTTGATTATATCAACTACCCTCCACTTAGTCTTTGATCGTCCTCGAGCAAATAAAGTGACTTTAAAGAAAATATGCTTAATCTTTCTTCTAAAGAACATGCATCAGCGATGATTTTACATAAATAGTCACAAAGTACAATCGAAATAACCAATAGAATAACTTTATAACTCAAATATCAACTATACTTATCTCATGTAATCGAGGTGTGTGTGTAAATAGCCAATCTCGAGCTTTCCGTAGACAATCAGTTGAAATTATGCAAATTATGACTCATGAGCATCCCATAGGCTTACTTTTCTTACTCGCTCTCCACTAATATAGATGAGTCAAGTCAACAAAGATCAAGTAGGATTTTTAAACTTGTAACGTTAGTCCAGGGACTTGGTTTCACGAAGGATAAAGGATTCAAAGAAAAATCTAAGAGAGCTCACAACAAAATGGCATGCACACGAAACAAACTCTTTTTTACAATTCAAAAACCCTCTCCATTTCGTGAGAACAAATCACTATAATCACTTTCAAGCTTTTTATATTATCGGCCATATAATTGTTTTTTCTTTTCTTTGGCCGTTTTTTCACCTTTTTTTTTCTTTTTTTCTCTCGTTCTTTGAACTTTTATTTTTCTTTTTCATCACCAATCTCTTGTAACGATATATTTGTGTACCCTTTCAACCTCATCTCATCATCGTAACCCACTATCTTTATCCCAAACGTAATGATGATGCCATATAAGCTCTCTTAAATAGGGACATATAAAGATATAAATTTTTTATCAAGTAGGCTAAAATGGGAAGTTAATGAGGTTTAACAACAAAGAAAATCGAATGGGGTCTCACCATTCTTAATAATAAGGCTCAAAAAGGGTACTAGGGAAAAATGATTATAAGGATGGCTAGAAAGGCTCAGACGGTCCAAAGAACGCCTATGACTGTCATCTCTAAGTCAACTTGAAATCATCTAATAATTTCGCCTCGAGAAGTAATGAAGTAAGTTCTAGAATGACACAAGATGCATGATAAGCATAATTCTTCACTATCATCCACAAATCACAAGATCATGGCTATACGTACTCAAAATTTCTCAAATTACATGGAATAAAATATATTCAACATTGAATCAATCCATCATTCCAAAGGTATTTCTCATGTGTTATGTAACTACGTATGCAAAATATTCTCATCCACATATAGAAGATCGAAAATTTTAAAAATAATGTATATTTAAGCATTTTTCTTTTCAAATACATCAAAAATCAGCTCTAAAAAACAAGCATCCATAAGTCTTCGCCTCCTACCCTCCACTTAGACATTAATATTATCCTCAATGTTAAAAAAATGAAAGAATAAGAAGCATAGGGGTAAGAAACTTAGCTGATTTGATGCACACGTTTTCTTCTAATATTGCAGTAAGCCGCACACATGTCATATGCATACCATCTTGGGCCAACTTCTTTTCCAACGGTCTCACAATTTTTATTCCTACAAAACCAAACCACAACAAAAGCGCATAACGCGAAAAAAATGACTCTAAAATAATAACATGACTAAAGCTTGCAAGAAAAAATTGAAACATTCATTGCTCAACAGCCTCTGAATGTATTTCAATGAAAAAAACTTGCAAACTCTTGACACTGACACAACAACATATCAAAAACAATAAAAATAATAAGGCAAAGAAGTAGTTCTGAATTTATAGTCTACAGCTAGACTTCCCAAAGTTCTTTTTCATGGTGGATCAAACAAGTGAATTATCTTCTTATTTCGAGAAGCTTCAGTATTCAGTCTTTTTAGACGACTACCATTCACTCTGATTTTCTTAACCTTCTCGAATTCCACCTCAATGTCTCCAGAGGGACATATTTTCTTTACAATGCATGATATTGATTTGTCTAACAAAACTTTTTGACCCTCTTTTAAATTATTTTCAAAAATGATTTCATTTTCTCTGCCTCTAAATTTATCGTTACTAGGAGTGCTTTCTTCAAGAGAAACTTTAAAAATAGTATTAACAGAACAGTAGTCATCATCCTTCCTAGGGTGTTTTAAATCTTTCAAGACATGTAACTTCACTTGTTCATTGCCTACCCTTAGGATTATGTCTCCATTCGGAACATCAAAAACACTCCTAGTTGTGGCTAAAAATGGTCTTCCAAAAAGAATTTTTGAATTAGAATCATTAACCATATCTAACACAACAAAATCAGCAGGAAAAATGAATTTATCGATTCGAACCAAAACATCTTCAACCATTCCCCTTAGACATTTTGTTGATCCATCAGGAAAACGTACTGAGAAATTGGTTGGTTTTAAGCCTTTCAATTTTAGTTTTTCATATACCGAGTAGGGCATGACATTAACACTAGCACCAAGATCACATAAGGCATCATCAAAGTTAAAATTACCAATTGAACAAGGAATATAAAAACATCCAGGATCTTCTTGTTTTGAGGGTAATTTATCTTGAACATTTTCATTCATATGACTGTGTTTCTCCACTTGGTGTGCCAGTATTTCTTTACAAAAATTCTTATAACTCGGCATTTTCTCTAAAGCTTCTTCGAAAGGTATATCAGCGTTTAATTTCTTGAACTTTTCAATAAATTCTTTAAATTCACAATCAAGTTTCTTTTGCTCAAGATTAGTAGAAAATTCATATGGAATTCTCGTTTCATCTTTCTTAATGGGTTTTTTCATATTCTTGCATTGATAGGTATCATCGTCTTTTAATGTTTTAGCTTCTACTTTCTCTTCATTTTCATCAGCTTCAGTACCAAGAAAAATTGATTGCTTGTTGTTATTTTCACTTGTCTGCATTTCACCACTCGTCAGAGTTATAGCATTCAATTCTTTAGGATTTGTCTCAGTATTACTTGGCAGACTCCCTTGGATTCTATTTGACAATAAATTCGCCATTTGACCGACTTGGTTTTCCAAATTTTTTATTGAAGATTCTTGATTCTTGATTAAAGTTTCCTGATTTCTTATCAAAGCTTCTTGGTTTTGGAATCTAGTTTCGGAGCTTGATATAAATTTTGCCAAGATTTCTTCAACATTTATCTTCTTCTCTTGAGTGGTTGGAAAACCAGGAGGATGCCCTAGATTTTGAGGTCTATTCCAAGAATTTGCATTATTTTCCCATGTATTATTGTAGGTATTAGGATAAGGATTGTTAACCCTTTGATTTTGACCTACAAAATTTACTTCATTCGGATAGAAATTTTCACTTGTTCTTGTTATTTGATTTTGTGGACATTGACTTAACACATGATTAGCGCCACAATTTTCACAGGTTATTTTTCCTCCAATGCCTAAACTTTTTGAAATTAAGGAGAGTTGTGCCAAAATGGCAGAGTTCGTGTCAAGCTCTAACACAGAAGCTCTCTTAGGATTGTTTCGTTCATTTGGCCACTGACACCCCGTTGAGGCCATTTCTTCAAAAAGATTCCATGCCTTATCGGGTGGCTTTCTCATTATGCTACCACCACTAGCAGCGTCTACCATTGATCTGACGCCACTTTCCATACCGTTATAAAAGATTTGAACTTGCATCCATTTTGGTATTTCATGGTGTGGACACCTTCTTAAGTAGTCCTTAAATCTCTCCCATGCTTCATATAAAGATTCCCCACTATCTTGAACAAAATTTGTTATATCGTTTCTAAATTTCATAGTTTTAGATGGTGGAAAATATTTGGTTAAGAAACTTGAAGCCAATTGGTCCCAAGTAGTGATACAACCTGCGGGTAGAGAATTAAGCCAAGCTTTTGATTTATCTTTTAGGGTAAATGGGAAGAGTCTTAGCCTTATAGCATCATCAGTTACCCCATTTTGTTTTAATGTATCACATATTTCTAAAAAGTTAGAAATGTGTGCATTAGGATCTTCACTTGATAAGCCATAAAATTGAACAGATTGTTGGATCATTTGTATTACTGCAGGTTTAATTTCAAAATTGTTTGCAGCTATAGTGGGTCTACGTATGGCTGGGGCAGCTCCCTCTACCCTAGGTGTTGCATAATCTCTAAGGCACCTTAGGGCTTCTTGATTATTATTTGCCATTTCGATTGTTTCAGTTTCTATCTCTTCTCGGGTTTCTTGAATATTAACTCTCTGCGAGTTAATTTTTGCTTGCCTTACTATTTTTCTGTTATGTTTAGCAGTACCCTCAATATTAGGATCGAATAGTAAAGGCTCGTGAGAACTACGGATCATAAACTATTAATCGAAATAATGAAAGTAAAACAAAACAACAAAAGAAAAATAAATCAAGAAAATAAAAACACAAAAAAAACAGTTACGCCAATAAAAGAAACAGAGAATCAATAATAATATTTAAAAAAATGAGAATAAACAGAAGGGAAAAAAACTAAAACAGACGGAATCAGGAAAACAAAGAAAAACAGTAAATTATATACTATTAACAAAAAAAAATGTGTTTTTACAAAAAACGTAAAGGCGTCAGAATCTTTGCCTTTTTTTTCGTTTTCTTTTTGCTTTTTTTATACTTATATATATACAAAATATTTTGGCTTAATCTCAAGACTATAAATAATTGTATGATATTAAAATCTAGTCCCCGGCAACGGCGCCAAAAACTTGATCTGTAAATTCTTAACCATTAACTAGCAAGTGCACTAGGTACAATTGAAGTGTAGCAGGCAAGAGGGTTGTCGATCCCACGAGGACTAGTTTTAAGTACCAAAATTATTTTTTCGCCTTAATTTAAACCTACTCAATAAAATTTGATAAAAACAAAAACTAACTGCTAATTAAATTACTAAACCTTAACTTTTCCCTTTAAAGATTTCCTTGACTAATTTATGTTTCAGTTGATCATTTTCTAAAGTGTAATCCACTCTTTAACCCAAAATAATTAACTAGTTTCTATTCCAAACCGCTAAGGAAGAAATTCTCTATTTTAATTTTTACCCAATCCCTTGGCGTAGAAACCTAACTCGGTGTGACAAACTCCGTATCCCTACGCAAATTTTAATCCATCGAGTCGCATTTAATTTCCTTAGAATTTTCTAATTATCCACCCGTAGAAACTGAATCTATTCCTAGTCAGTTTTACTACAAGTTCGTTGTTGACACGGTCGTAATTAAAATCTTCACCTCCTGGTCCTTCGAAATTAATTATATATTCTATCAATAGGTAGCTAATCTATTGACGCAATAAACACACCAACAACAATTAACGATTGGGATAATAAACTAGTAAATTAAATAAATCAAAGAGGGAAAACTAATACATTAAAACATCAAAACAATTCAACTGTCACAAAAACTAGTCAAGAAAATAAGAATCTAGCCACAAATCAAATCCATACTATCCATCATATCCATGTATAATCGCATAAAATAACAGTAGACCGTGTAAAAAACTGACTGCCAGCACTCGGAAATCGCGCCTGGACTGCTGACGGCTGACGCGATGCAGATGCCCAGGAAAGTTTCTCTCTCCTGCCTCCTGGACGATGCAGCCTTCCTTATTTGCTTTTTCTATTCTTTGTTTAAAATGATGAATAGTGATGGAAATGATAATGGCAGGCAAAGATTCCTTGGGAAACGTGCTTGTGGGAATTAGTCTCAGGCTCTGCGTTTTTGCTTGTTTCTTTTGCGGTATTTATACACGCGAAGCGCACCGAGGAAGATGATCAGCTCCCTCTTTCTCTCAACTGCTTGTAATCTCAACAACAAATATATCTGATATTTCATTTAACAGCTTGATTCAATCCTTTGTTGAAGCTTATCTCTTCTTTTCTTTTTCCTGCAATATTAAATAAAATGTGTAGTGTCCAACTAAAAATAAATAAATATTGTAATTAGCTAAATAACATAACCCTTAACATCATTTAAGTGGTAATTCGGTTAAGCTCATAAAATGAAGTTAATTTAGCTAACAAAATTAATATTTTCTATTTAATCACATGAACACTTATATTCTTCAATTTGATTGTTATTATCAATTTTTAGCATCAATTTAGCCAAATATTGCTCGATATAAATAGTAGAGTGTATGAAAATTATATATCAATTTTGATTATATCATATAATTATTTATGTAGGAACAAATTAAAGCAAAATTAGTCTTGTTCCGATTTTGTGACTCATTGATACGAAAAGTACCCAAGAAGTTTATAGAATATCTTTTATTTAGCTTAATTTGCATTTGCTCCAAGACTCTTGGAACAAATGGTAAGGTTGTTGTTTGGCGTAAACAGCCTTTTGCATAAAGTGTAGAATAAAACTGCGTACATCAGGTCGCGAAACGATCTGGCCCCTCTCAAGATCCTGTACAAACACTTGAGGTCACGAGTTCAAACCACGTAAACAGTCTCTTGCATAAAAGTGTAGGGTAAAACTGCGTATATCGCGAAACTATCATGTAATCTAAATTCGTATCTCCATTTTATAATTGGATTATGTCACTATCACCACGATACTTAGGATAACTGACATCATGAGATTGAATATTTGCTATTGCAAATTTGCAATTCCCTAAAGAACGCAACAAATATAAATCAAGTTGGCAATTTCTTGTAGCAAATGGCCCTCAAGAATGATGCACATGTATAAATAACATAGGCTATGATGCTGACTATTTGTTTGAGGAAGCATAAGAAATTGCATGCAGCTGTTGGAACAGCTATTGTGATTTTTGTTTTTTTCCAGTCCAAAATAAGGACGGTCCCTTCGGGACATCTGATAAAATTGGAACGATACAGAGAAGATTAGCATGATCCCTGCTCAAGGATGACATACACAAATCGAGAAAATAAGGATAGATATAACCAATTGGTATATGTATCAATGTATAATTTACTCGACGTCGTGTAAGTCGGCAATGCAGTCTAATAATTTTGTTTTTTAAGCTTTTACTGTCGTTGGGATATACAGGGGCCGGATGATGATGATGAATTCTTACACTAAAATAAGTAACATATTATGCATGCAAAATAAATAAAAACTGTGAGAATATTTTTCGTGACATTAGTTTAGAGTGATTGACATTATATATCTTTAGTGTTTGTTACATTGAATATCCGTATTTTTTGAATTTATAAAAAACATTTATGCATTTTCTGTTTCGTTTCAAAAATGCACGTTGGATGGTTATGCCCTTCACTAAAAAAAAAACTAAAAAAAATTAAATCATCTTGACCGCCACTTTTATGGGCATCCATATCTCTTGAATTCAGAAAAATATCTGGTTCAGGGCATAGTTTAGTTGGGATTTGAGTTGGGATTTGCGGTCAATAATTCAGTTGGTACTTGGGTTAGAATTTGCTTTAAGAGATCAATAGTTGAGTTGGTAATCGAGTTGAAATTTGGTGTATATCCCAACATTTTCTCCCTCCTTTGCCTCAAAGCCTCCCCGACATGCCTATTCCCTCTCCTACACGCCCCAACAAGCAAAGGCCGGCTGCAACATTCATTCCCAGGCAACCTCCGCCATGGCGCTGTACCACCTCTTTTAATCAATCCGGCCTTCTTATTCATCTGTCGTTGACTGCACGTTCACTTTTTCCGTCAATCCTCATATCGTTGTCTTCCATACCCCCTCCACATTATCACCACCAAGGTCAACCTATTATCCAGCACCACCACTTCCTATTTTCTAGAACCACCATCGCCACCCTCTGGCCCATCCATATTATACCACCCTAAAGCAGTTGCTTTGATTCTTATGGACGCCGCTACCCAGAGTAACCGGAGACACTGTCAACTAAAGACTTGAAAACCCACTGAGAATAAGCCTCTTAAAAATCTGATGCTGCAATGATTTCTCGGTGGTGTTGGTGGTGAGTTTGGTGATGTATGGCGGTGATGGGTGAAGAGAGGCTATTTTGAAGGAAAATAAAGAAATATTTTTCTTAAAAAAAAATTAAATTAAGGACATAAACGTCCAATGCGTAATTTTAAAAACAAAATGAAATATAGGTGGATATTTTTCCCGAATCCATAAGATACGGATGTTAAGCATACATACACTAAAAATTTGATATGGATTGTGGATATTATATGATGAATCTAGAACACAATACTCCAAAGTAATGAATACATGCATACATACACATATATATATATACACACACACATACCTAATAAAATATCTTCACTTGTACTAGAATATAATCCTCTGTAACCATTTCAAAATTTGTCCTCTTCAACGTAAAAACACAAGCAAGGTCGTTGCCTTGACTAAGTAGTAGACCATGCAAGATTAATCCCCTTACAAAATCCAGGTCTGCAATTTTTGTGTCAATCCAAACAGAAAAGAACAAGAAAAACAAAATATTCATCCAAAGAATCTACCTTTTAAATCCTGATACATACCCGCTTTAAAACAAAAGCTAAAGAAATAAGAATCATAGACGGCACAACACCAACTTAGCTACATGCCAGTTTTGCCGACCAGCTTGGAAATTCAAAATTGCGAGAAAATCTCCACATTTCTATTCATAACGATTTTCATTTGTCTAATCTCTAACTTAACAATTTTCTCTCATTTGCAAAGTTGTTAGCTTTTTTTTTTGTACCAAAGTTTCTGGGTAACAATGGCGCCCTCCAATAAGCTGAAATCAGTGGATTTTTTCAGGTTACTTCTCCTCCCATTTCAGATTTTCTCATAGCTTCAATGTTTGAGATGCTGCGAAAAGAACACAATTTGATCAAGTTTTCTTTCTGGGCTGCAGGAAAATTCCCAAAGATCTAACAGAGGCATCGGTTTCCGGTGCTGGGTTGTCCATTATAGCTGCCGTCTTTATGATCTTTTTATTTGGAATGGTATGATTCTGAACAAAGGTTAAATATGGAGTACACATGAATAACATTCAATCAACTTTTGTTCGTCATGATCATGCCCAAGAACGGGTGTTCATGTTTATATTGACCTCAAAAGATATCAGATTTGGCTTTTTCAGTGGTGAATTATCAAACATCGTTTTACTCCATAGCCTTGCTGCTAGGATTTGCTTTTTAAGGATCAAAATTGAGATCTAAGTTTTCTACAGAAAGTCTGATACTGTCTGCCTCTTCCTTTTCCAGGAGCTAAATGATTTCTTGTCTGTGAGCACTACTACAACTGTTATTGTGGACAACAGTGAGGATGCGGATTTCTTGCGTCTTGACTTCAACTTTAGGCACGGATTACCTCTTCTTTTCGTCTTTACTTTTTCTTTTCTTCTCTTGTTTCCGGTCCTTCTTTAGAAGGTTAGCTTTTCTTTGTTTCCCAGAAGTGAAAAATGTTGGGTGCAAAGAGGTCAAAGATGACCATCTGTTTCTCTAGCCCACTGTTTAGTCCACACACATGTAAGTATATATATATAAGTCTCCCATGTGTTCCAAAAAAATAAGAATGGATCAGAAAATCTGATGGGACCAGTTTGATATCGATAATATTACAGACCCTATTGTTTCCTTTTCTTTCACTTGTAAAGCTGGAGAGAATACAATGAGTTCATCCTCTATAAAAGTCTGTAAATTTGAATCTGCAGCTTAAAGCTGTGACAGAGTATTGTAATTCGCATATTAGACTGATCTAGGCTTTAAATGAGAATCAGTGAGATCTGTCAGTGTATCGTGATGTTTGTGTGTTGAGCAATAGCATTGGTAATCAGAATCCTTGATTATAGCAGTGTATATTTTCTCTTTGGATCTTTATGTTTACTCTGTTAAAATGCTTTGTGAATGATCTATTGATGTCTTCAGTTCTAACAGTTTGGCAGTACTATAAGTTTCATGCTGTTGATCTAATATTTGAAACAATAATTTTCTTGTAGTTTTCCAGCTCTGTCCTGTGAGTTTGCATCAGTTGATATCAGTGATGTATTGGGAACAGTAAGTCTTAATCATCCTCCTTATGTTCTAATGAAATGAAACACCTCAATAAGACTAACTTTCCAAATTTATTTTTACTTTAGAGGAAGTCAAACGTTTCATTTTCAATAGTACATTTTTCATAGTTTTTCTATTTACCGTTTCCTGCAAAGTCAACAGTTTAAGCTTAATAATTCACCTCCCCTCCATAACCCTTTCTACTTGATCATGAGCCTCACTATCTTTTTTTTTTTTTTTTGAATCAGAGCCTCATTATCTTTTGCATATCTGATTTTCAGAATAGGTTAAATTTGACAAAAACAGTCAGAAAATTCCCTATCGACTCAAATCTGAAGCTCATCGGCCCTGAGTTTGTGTCAGAACCACTTACAGAAGAACTTAAGCATGATGTGGAAATTGATGAAGAACATGGGGAAGGTGCTGTTCCACTAAATGCACGTAATTTTGACAGAGCCTCTCATGAGTAAGTGTAGGCATGATTTAAGACTTTATGACATTGTTTTCTTGAAAGAGTTGCCTAATCTGTATAAAATGCTACTTGCAGATTTGACTTGCTGGTTGTTAACTTTTACGCGCCTTGGTGCTCTTGGAGCAACAAGCTGGTATGTTTCACTTCTTCATTTTGTAAATTAGCCTATCTCTGGATTGACCCTTGCTTTTGCTGTCTTGTGTTCTTTTTGTCTACATACACTCACACGCATCCCCACGTGGATACACACATACAAATCACACACACAAGAGTGATTTATGTATAGTAACTTGTTCTTGTAGAAACCTGCATGGGAGAAAGCTGCTAAAATCATAAGAGACAGGTAAAGCTGGATAACTATTGGGACTGAATATTGCCTTGATTTTGAAAAGGTTTTCGCATTATCTGACAGTCAATCCTTGCATGTACAATGTTGTTTCTAGATATGACCCAGAAATGGATGGCCGCATTCTTTTGACAAAAGTTGATTGCACACAGGAAGCCGACTTGTGCAGAAGGTACTTCATATATAAACATGGGCAAGATTCAGGGAGCAATGTAGGGGGTAGCTTTTCCTGCACAAACGCGGGAGCCTAATGCACCGGGAACATTCTTTTTATAGGGGTAGCTTTACAGAAATCTTAGTATATGTCTCATGCTTGTCACTTCACAAAATGTAAGGTTGTCTTCACAGCCAGTTTTTAGCTTAGACACTTCTCCATCTCTCTCCATTCATAACACAATCTCCAACACATCTTTCTTGATTTATTTTGCAGATTTAACTATGTTTCTTTATTGATTTTTTAGTTTTAACTTTATTCCTATCTATTGCTTGCAATTTGCCTTGGCGTTGAGAATTTTTAATGGCAATGTACCTGAAGGTTTGACCCATTCCTTGTTCATCTACATAGCTAGTGCTTATAACTTTGCATCCTCAAAGTTGTCAACTTGTCTTAAGGTCTTCTACTCGAATAATTGTATGATTGCATCTTCTATAGCATCCTTCTTCCTGATGATGTTATATAATCCTGCTTTGGTTGCTTTTGTAAGTCTGTTTTTGTAATTCCTTCAATCCTTGACACTGATGGTGAATTTACAGGAACCATGTTCAAGGTTATCCATCTATTCGCATATACCGTAGAGGAAACAATGTTAGGTAATGCTTACTCTTATTTTTCATTGGCTCTTGGTAAATGCTTGACATTCACCTATCATTTTTATCTTTGTAAGTATCTTCAATGTGCCATTTGCAGTCTGAAATACTCCAATTTTGTTCCTCAAATGAGCATTTTCATTAATTCAATTATGCATATGGATGAACGCCTGCTTTATACATATTCTTTTTATTGCCATCTATTTCCTACATGTTACAGCTAGTTTGTTGGGGGGGGGGGGGGGGTTGTCATTTCTAATTTAGGAGATTCTGAGCTGTTTTTCTTGTCATTTTCAGGGATGAAAATGGTCACCATGAACATGAGTCATATTATGGACATCGCGATACCGATAGTTTGGTTAAGGTGAGGAGAATTATAGGCCAAGTGTGTGTTGCAAGCCAAGAAAATCAGTAAATCATATGATGCTCTTTCACAAAGCATTTCCGCATACAACAACAACATTATCTATTGTCTTAGAGGTTCCCGCCTATGGCGGGCTATGTAGGGGTCGAATGTACGCAACCATACCCATGTAAATGCATAAACAGAAATAACTTATACACCACCAATTTTATATCTTTCAAATTTAGTATGAATTTTAGTTTTAAAGCAACTCTTATGCTTGCAGACGATGGACGACTTAGTTGCATCACTCTCAGCCGGTCCTGGCGTACTTGCTTTAGATGGACATGTAACAGAGGCAAAAAGGCCAGCACCTAAAACTGGGGGATGCAGAATTGAAGGTTTTTTACGTGTTAAAAAGGTATATATACCAAATTCTCAGATAAATATTAAACCTGAAATCCAAAAGAAAAAAATTTCCTTTGCACGGCTTATCTTTCTGGAAGAAAAGGCTGAAGGTCTTTGGTTCGCCTTGCACTTCCCCAGGTTCCAGGCAACCTTGTCGTCTCGGCTCGCTCAGCTGCTCATTCCTTCGATGCTTCTCAGATGAACATGTCTCATGTAGTTAAACGTTTTTCCTTTGGAAGGAATTTGACTCCAAAAGAGAGAACTGATATCCTCCGGTTTCTTCCATATATCCGTAGAAGCATTGGCAAATTGGAAGGAAAATCTTACATTGCCAACCCAAGTGAATCCAATGCAAATGTCACTGTAAGTTCTCTCTCACACACATGTGAAGTTGCTCTTGGTTTGCAATGGCATACATGACATTTTACTCGTGTATATGTATATGCAGATTGAGCATTATATACAAGCTATCAAGACAGAAGTAAGGACAAAGTCTTATAAGTTACTTGAACAGCATGACTATACAGCACATCATAGTTTGATTAACACTGTTGACATTCCAGTGGCTAAATTTCATTACGAGCTGTCCCCAATGCAGGTACTTTGAAGATCTGTTCGCAATCTTGGCTTTTATTTGCCTTCCAACTGTTATTCAAAATAAGAACACAAATCTTTTTTTTGGTTATCTTCTCTCTTGTAATCAGGTCCTGATAGAAGAAAACAAGAAGTCATTTACACACTTCATTACTTACATCTGTGCCATCATTGGGGGTGTATACACAGTTAGTTCTTTCCTTTTCAGCCATGTTTTTAACTTCCTAAGTTACTAACCTCAAAGCCTACCTCTGTTCACATGTGCGTCAAGGCTGCTTGGGATCTCTGTTTGCTAGGTGTAAGAACGTTCTGTTTTGTGTTGTTTCAGGTTGCTGGAATACTTGACTCGATCTTTCACAATGGTGCTTCACTGGTGAAGAAAATTGAACTGGGCAAAAATTTCTGAAAAAAAATGCTGCAACACATGTTAAAAATTTGTTTCCAGTGAAAGAGGGATAATCATTTTGTGATGAACAGTTTTCCAATGGAACAAAAATTTATAAAGTAAATTTGACTTCTACACCTTCAACGTTTTTTGTCGCAGATTCGCAGTCGATTGTTTTGTTTTTTGTGTAGTTTGAGGCAATCTGGATTGAGACATTTTACACTTACGATACAAGAACGAATGACAATAATATTCATAAAAACTCATTGGAAACAAAAACAACATTACCCCTATTGCTCATATCTACGGCGGAGTATGGAAGGTCGGATATGTGTAACCATATTCATATGTTAGAAACAAAGAGGTTGTTTCCAGATGACTCATAATGAAAATTGCGTCAAGATGTATCGATCAACTGTTACTATAACAAACGCAGTCAATTTAGTGAATTATTCTGTTTTATCCCATTATATTCTAAAATCATAAAAGAATGTGTATTTGACTACTTTGAAAATAAAACGAAAAACTCATTGGAAAATGCACACTTATAATTTCGAGTCCAATCAACAGAGATAATGCTTTTAGAATTTGCTTGTTCTAATGTACAAAAGATTTGTCCAAGTAAAATGGAGCTACATTTTCACCTTTGCGATGCGGACTCGCATCTATTTGTTTTTGTTCAACTCATAGCTGAGGCAATATATGGGGGTGAGATCAGAGGAGGTCGGAAAGGAGGCAAAATATGAGGCCTCCAATCACGTCCCGCCACGTGTAAAAAACATTGTCAGTGGTCCCACCACATTCAAATTTTTTTTTAAAAAAAAGAATTTTTTACACGTGACAGGACGTGATTGGAGGCCTCATATTTTGCCTACTTTCCAACCTCCTCTGATCTCACCCGATATATTGGGATCTCTTATACACGATGGATGATAAACTGTAACTGAATCGTCTGTTAGTCAACAACAGTGAACGGCTTGATTCGAGTAGCACAACATACAAAGTACTGCAGTTCAGCAGTTCAGCGCCTAAGTATGGCTGTTCAGCCTCAGCGGCACCTCAGCAGGGCATCATGGCGTCCTTATAACATCGAAGAATGTGCTGAGGCATGCACCTCATCCTATGTCTAGATACCGCACTTCAGACCACTTCCACGAGATAAGGCCAAGTCACGCACTTCGACAGAGTTCAGCTGTGTGCCACAGCAAGTCATACACTTCGGCAGGGTTCAGCTGTGTACCACAGCAAATGAACCCATTACGATAATACTTTGTGGGACCCTCGAACAGAGATGCAATTCAAATATAGTGACTACAGCTGGGTATTCTTCCCGAGCACGCTAAGGTTATAACAGCCGGCCTATTAGTCACATCAGTCAGGCTATTGATCATATCAGCAGACCTACAGCTTCCTAGTCTCTCTGTCCCAAGTAAGCGTCCTATCCATAATCCACTATCAGGAGCTAAAGGCGGGAAAATATTTATAAAAGCCAGCCGATCAAGACCAAGAGGGGGATCCGGAATTCAATCTTTCATCCCTTAAAGCTAACTCATACACTCTGCTCCTCGGAAAATACTGTGAGAAATTCTTAACTCACCCTTTAAATTATAATCTCAGTGAGATATGGCCCAAACTGACTTGAGCGTCGGAGGGTTTTTCCCGGAGCCAACCCCCGAGACCTCTGACCTGTGCTTCTCTTTGCAGGACATTTGGCGCTATTCCAGCTACACAATCATTTCAATTCCAGTTAACAGTTTTTCACGATAACTGACGAAGCTTATTCGAGGTTATCTAGACCCTTGGTGAAGATACGGCTTCATCAATGGAATAGCAAGAATATTCATGAAAACTCATTGCAACAACATACTCTTATTTAAATTTTTGAAGACGATACTTCTTGGATGATTTTTTTTTGACGTGCAAAAAATCTAACAAAAAAAAGAGCGTTTTCAGTGTATTTACTTTCGTATTTATACGGGTATGAACAGGAACGATATATGCAGCTTTCTCATACACTTTATAAAAAAAAACATTTTCCGCAACTTAAACCCGTGAAGTTAAGATCACAAAGCAACATTCCATCAAACACTAACAATTGGGGACAGGAGACTTGATGCCTATTTTGTATCTTAACATTGAGGTGCCCTATTCATGGGGGAGGGGGAATGGGGATTAAAACATAGTACGTCAAACATTTGTTATTTTTGTTTTCAAATGCTATCTTTTTCAAGAACAATAAACATTTATTTAGAAATCTCAAAAACATAATGTGATATGATATGATATCGGAAATCATTTAAAGGTAAATATGACACTGTTTAATTAAGATATATCTAGTCTTAAAAAATGTTAGTCTAGTGAAAGTCAAAGAACGTCTTTAACCGATCTCTGTTATGTTATATGCATTTTGTTGAGTTCAGTTATATCACATTAATATAGAAAAATAATTTGTGACAGAAAAACGACACATAACGTCCATTTCTTTTGAAAGAAGTTATCACACAATCACAATCGTACCCATTATATTTCAACGACAGCACCAGCTATCGTTAGAATCTGGGGAGGGTGAGAGGCATGCAAACAATACCCCTATCTCAAGGGATAAAGAGTTTGCTTCCAGTGAGACCCCCAGCTCTATATGTACCTGCACAGATATCATAATAACAGAAATATGTACTAGTGAAGCTATTTTATTAAACCTATATAAAAGTATTCCGATATTAAACTAGTCATAATAGTGAACATGCACAAATAATTGAAATAAAAAGACTGAAACAAAATATGCAAAATCAAACTAAAGTGCAAATACTATCTAATCCTCTAAGTATGCTCTAAGGTGCTCTATATCATGTCTACCCCTCCTTAACCTTAATCATCTGCCTCCATGAACTCCTATCCTGGACCATGTCCTCAGAGATGTGCAACTCTAGTAAGTCATGCCTAATCTGCTCATCACACGTCAGTTTGGGCATGTCTTTACTCCTCTTCCCTTCTACATTGAAGCTTCCAATTGCTCTGACAGACGCCGTTGTCTGTCTCCTCTTGACATGCTCAAACCATCTCAGTCTTTTCTCTCTTATCTTATCTATTACACTAGTCACCCATAATCTTTCTCTGTATACCTCATTTCTTATCGTTATATTGAAGTATAAACGAATCACGGGTCAAAAGTGACCAGAAAGGAAAAGATATGATCCGATGATGAAAAAGATATTAAGAAACACAATTTAATTTGTCAAACATCCCATCAATCAATCAATCGAAACCAGTGTTTTCCAACAACATCAAAATCTATCGTTATGGTTTGCAGTTCTATTGACAATATCAATATCGCATTTCATGTAACGACATGATGCTGATCAGATCGATTCTGAAAATAATGCAAGAATTTCGTTCCATGAGTCGTTTAATTTGATTACCTTATTTTTGAAAATTTTTAACATGATGAACAAATAATTAATACACTAGTCATCTTGATAATTATTTATTAAATAGATAAAAGATAAAATAAAGAGATAGAAATCTTGTTCTGAACATATTGACATCAGACAACATATTGATTTGTTTTATTTATGTATATTTGATTATGGAATGTGTAAATTGAAGATTCATAATGATTACTTACCGATAGAAAGTGCCGGCAAGAGAATATTTACGGTAGATAAGATCCGAAGGTAGCTGCCTTGATAAGGTAGCTAGATCAGTAAATTTCATACAACAACGTTATTGCTTTAGAGTCTTTCGTCTATGACATGATATGTAGGGTCGGATGTACGCAACTATATCTATGTATTAAAAACACACTGAGGTTGTTTCCTTATGACTCATAATGAAAATTACATTAATATGTGTTAATAAACTGCTACTTAACAATATAAAAAGTGCATCCAGTTTAATTATTGAGTCATTTTCTTTTATTCTATTATATTTCAAACCCAAATAAGAATGTGTCATTAATTCCATTGAAAATAAAAAGATCAATAAATTTTATGGTTACCAATAAATAATTATTAAATATTTATTATCTAATATGATAATACTTTTAATTTTTATTTTCTATATTGATGGTTGAATAAGTAATACCATCCCTGTCCAAAAATATAAGCTATTTTAAATTTTTTTAAATATAATGTAATTTATATTATATTAAAAAATGAAAATAAACTTATAAGGGATATATTTATTGAAGACGAGAATAAAATTTGTGAAGCTAGCTCATGCAAGACCAAGCCCTTCCTCCCGCCATTGCGCTCCACGTGGACTCATTTTCAAAAGAAGAGTCTCTGCAGGAATTTTCCCCTAAAATCCAAAAATAAAAGAACAAGAAGAACCAATATATTCAACCCCAGAAATGAAGAAATCCAGGTTTGAATATTCCCACCCGCTTAAAATAAAACTTTAAAGGAAAAACAGAATCATAGACAGCACAGCATAACACACTACCGGTCAGTTTTGCCGACCACCTTGCCACTTCAAATTGGAGAAATTTTCTCCAAATCTTTCATTCATAAACGCTTTTCACTTCTCTTTCACTTGCAAAGTTGTTAGATTTTACTTTTCCTTTTCCTATCAGAATTTGGGGCAAAATGCCGCCCTCCAATAAGCTGAAATCTGTGGATTTTTTCAGGTTACTTTTTGTTTCATTTTCAGATTTTTTGTAGCTTGAGCTTTTGAGAGATTGCAAAAATAACAGCAAGTTTTATCTGCAATATGTATTTGGAAGCAACGTTTTGATTTCTGTATGGTCCGCAGGAAAATTCCCAAAGATCTAACAGAAGCATCGGTTTCCGGTGCTGGATTGTCCATTGCAGCTGCCGTCTTTATGTTCTTTTTGTTCGCTATGGTATGCTTTTCAACTTTCTCTTTCTTCTATTTGTATAATTTACTATCTAGTTCGTTATGATCACATCTAGAAAGTGGGTTATCAAGTTCAAATGTTTAAATTTTAAAAACACAGAGAGAAAAGAGATAAAGAAGAAACAGAGAGTCTGATTACTCTGTCTCCTTCTTCCTTTTGTAGGAGCTGGATGATTTTATGTCGGTGAGCACGTCTACATCTGTGATCGTTGACAATAGTGAAGATTCGGATTTATTGCGTATTGAGTTCAATGTTAGGTACGGTTTACCTCTTTCTTTTATCTGGTTTCTGGCTTGCTACAGGATAGAGGGTTCGTGTGCTTCTATATATATATATATATATATATATATATATATATATATATATATATATATATATATGAATTTTTTACTTTTGCTTTCCGTGCGTTTTGGCCAAATATTTAGTTCTTTTCCCTTTTTATTTTCTCAAACTTTACCTAAAATGTTTTTGTCATTCTGCGTCCAAGTCAACACTGAAATATACATGAAAATATCTTTTAACCCTGTTATAGTTTCGGTGAATAATCCATAAAGGAAATCAAAAGATAATTTGTTGTTAATTCAAATAGAAAATCTCCTTTAATTTTTGGTCCAAAAACATAAAAGAGTTAAATGTCAAAAAAACGAGAAAGGGGTTTGAGTGTGTTTCACTAAAACACAAGGTCTCAAAAAGTTATTATCTCACACGTGTTTCACTAAAACACAAGTCTCAAAAAGTTATTATCTCTCTCACACACATATATATGCATGTGTGTGGGCGGGGGACGAGGGAGGTTTTGGGCATATACACGCGCATGCGCACATATATATATATATATTTCGGGTGTATTTTACTAAAATAACAGGACTCAAAAGGTAATTATGAACTAAAAAAGTGATTATCACACACATATGTGCGTATGTCTGTGTGTGCATATATGTGAGTCTCCCATGTGGGCCTCACATCCATGACTTATGTGAAAGAAACATTAGGATGGAAAATCTGACGTGACCTAGTTTATCACCGATATGATTGCAAAACCTAATGTTTCATTTTATTTTAGTAAAAATTGGAGCGAATACGCTCGAGTTCACTAACTATACAACAACATTACTCCATTGCCATAAAAGCTACCGTCTATAACGGAGTATGGAAGGGTCGGATGTACGCAACCATATGCATTTGTTAGAAACACATAAATGTTAGTTTCCCGATGACCCATAATGATGCGTCAACATATCCCGATCAACTACTACTTCACAATATAAGAAGCGCAGACAATTTGATGACAGAGTGTTTAATTGCAACTTGCATAACGGAATGCTCTAGGATTTAAATGAGATCAGTGAGGACCTGCGGTGTATGGTGATTGTTGTGAGTAAAATATGAGCAATGGACTGCCGATCGTTATTCTTTTATCTTTCAATTTTTATGTTGACTTTGTTATATTACTTTGTTAAATTGTTTTATGATCTGATCAATTTATACCCCTTTTCTTCCTCTATGTTTGCCATATCTCCACCTAGTAGTGTCTTCAATTTTAACAGTTAGGCAGTACTATAAATTTCAATGCTGTTTGATCTAACATCTACCAAAAAAAATTTCTTGTAGTTTTCCAGCTCTCTCCTGTGAGTTTGCATCAGTTGATATCAGTGATGTGCTGGGAACAGTAAGTTTTAATCATCCTCCTTGTGTTCAAATGAAACAGCTCACTAAGATTCAGTTTTCAATATCCTTTGTTTCTCTGATTTTCAGAATAGGTTAAATTTGACGAAAACGGTAAGGAAATTCCCGATCGACTCGAACCTGAAGCTCACTGGTCCTCAGTTTGTGTCGGAACCACTTACAGAAGAAATTAAGCATGATGAGGAAATTGATGAAGAACATGCGGATGGTGCTATTCCACTAAATGCACGTAATTTTGAAAGAGCATCTCATGAGTAAGTGGACATGATTCAAGACTTCATAATGTATTCTTTTTGAAAGAGTTTGCTAATTTGTATCACATGCTACTTACAGATTTGATTTGTTGGTTGTTAATTTTTATGCCCCTTGGTGCTCTTGGAGCAATAAGCTGGTATGTCTCACTCTTCATTCTGTAATTAGCCTATTCTCTGGATTGACTCTACCTTTGGGTTCTTCTGTTGTTTTTCTCTCTACACACACTTGCAAGCATGAGATCATGCGCACGCACACGCAAACCACACACAGAAGAAAGAGTGCAATTTATTTTATCAAGAACTATGTAAGGTGTCTTGTTCTTCCAGAAACCTGCATGGGAAAAAGCCGCTACAATCATGAGAGAAAGGTCTGCCTACTTCTTCCCTTTTTCATGTCCAAAAGCTGGATAAGTACTTGCTTTGATATTTGCCTGAAAAAGTGTTAGCATCATCTCACAGTTAATCCATTGAAGTGCAATGTTGATTTTAGATATGACCCTGAAATGGACGGCCGCATTCTTTTGGCAAAAGTTAATTGCACGCAGGAAACTGACTTATGCAAAAGGTACTTCAGTTACAAGCATGGACTAGACTTGGGGAACAATGTAGGACATAGCTTTACAAATCTCTTAGCATATGTCTTATGCTTGTGATTTCATCTCATGCAAGTTTCTGTTCATAGTCAATAGCTTACTGTCACTTTTCCATTTTTCTCCTTTCTGAGCATAAGCTTCATCATGCCTTTCTTGATTTATTTTGTAGATTTAACTATCTTATCTGATTCTTTAAGTCATATGACGTCAATCTATCTCCATTTTCAATTTAAAGAAATCATACTTCCGTCTCTTTTATAAAAGTGTCTTCTTAAGTCCTCCAATTCTTAACGACTCAGTGACCAATGTACAGGAACCATATTCAAGGTTATCCATCTATTCGCATATACCGTAAGGGAAGCAATGAGAGGTAATTTTATTATTCGTTGGCTCTTAGTAAATGCTTGAGATTCATGTATTCATTCGATCTTTTGAAGAATCTTCCGTGTGCCATTTTCAGTGTCCAATTATTCCTTGAATGAGCAGTTTCATTAGTTCAATTATGTTGTGTGGACGAACACCTGCTTTGTTTGGCGAATTGTGTGGAGTGGTCCTCCCTTTTCCTTTTTTTCTTCACTAGAACTTATTGACGGTGGAGTGTTTCTTGCACCAGTCTGCTGGTTCTTCTTTCATTTGGATAGTACCTTAAGGAGTAGTAGACATAACTTGCATTTCACAGGGTACAAATCTCATTAAGACCAAAATTTTTCTATTGAACAACAGATGAATGTTACGGCTCATAATATTTGTTCCTCACCTTAAGCAGCAATTGACATTGTTTTATCACCGTGTTTTACATGCATCTTATAGGCAATAATTAAATTCTGCTACATATTTCCCACCGACGACATTAAACTTTGATAAGGTCAACAGGATGGGCATAGAATCGATATTTTTTTACTGCGAAGCATCTAACTGGGGTTATTACATCAACCATGTATATATGTAACTATTTCAGTCTTCACTTTTAAGACTAATTGGTGTAATGTTTATCCCTTTCACCGTCTTATGCCATAATGTTGGTTGGCATTTTTGCTTGTTTAATCTCTGAGAACTGGAACCCTGGATAAGGTAGATTACAGGTTAGGCTTTTATTCACTCAAGGTGCTGGAAGCTATAAAGCATAGAGCTCACTTTTGTTTGATGCCATCTATTTCGTATATTTTACATCTAGTTAACAAGTGTGACATCTAATTTAGGAGATTCTCATCTATTTTTTTCATTTTCAGGGACGAAAATGGTCAAGATGCACATGAGTCATATTACGGGCATCGCGACACAGATAGTTTGGTTAAGGTGGGGACAATTATAAGCTACGTATATTAAAAGCCAAGAAAATTACTAAATGCCTTGGCGTTCGTTTACTGCGTAGTGTATAGACAAACAGAAATAACTTGTGGATCATCAAATTAACTTCTGCCATTTACGGGATAGCTTCAAGTTTAAAGCAATTTTTATGCTTGCAGACAATGGAAGATTTGGTTGCATCCCTAACCGGCGGTCCTCAACAACTTGCTTTAGATGGAAATGTAACCGAAGTGAAAAGGCCTGCGCCCAAAACCGGGGGATGCAGAATTGAAGGTTTTGTACTTGTTAAGAAGGTAGACTATTCTCTAGCAGGAGACAAGGATAAGAACCTGAAATTTAAAAGAAAGCAATAAGTAAATGTATACATTCCATGCACATATGTTATCCCCTGTATAACTTATTTTTCAGCAAAATTGTTGAAGGTCTTTGATTTGCCTTGCACTACCCAGGTTCCAGGCAACCTTATCGTCTCAGCTCGCTCAGCTGCTCATTCCTTTGACGCTTCTCAGATGAACATGTCTCATGTAGTTAAACGTTTCTCATTTGGAAGGAGTTGGTCTCATAGGGAGATAGATGATATCCGCCGGATGCGAAAACACATTCCTAGAATGGGTGGCAAGCTGGATGGCAATTCTTACATCGCCAACCCAAGTGAATCCAACGCAAATGTCACCGTAAGTTTTTCTATCTCATACTTGTGCAGTTGTTCCTGATCTTTACATACTATTTCATGTGCTGCGTGTATGAAAGTTTATTGATACCCTCTCCATCCTCTTCCTGTTTCGTCTTATGTAAAATAACCATGTATTTCTTTCTTTGCTTGTTGGAATTTTATATGTTCAAAGCTCAGCCAAAGCATTGGAGTTTCTGCACTTCTCTGCTTGTTGCTTGTTGCCTTATTTTGCTTTCTGGTTTAGCTTTTTCACTCATTTTAAGATTATTGAAAGCTTCATAAAAACCGTTGTACTGTCCCGTATTCCTCTGTTCTACCTCTGTTTTTCATGATCATGCATGTGAACGTGCTAGGACTTGGATTCAGAAGAAATGAGTCAAGTTCTCATATTGATGAATAAATCAATGTCTGTGTGCAGATTGAGCACTATATACAAGCTATCAAAACAGAATTGAGGACAAAATCTTATAAGTTACTTGAACAGCATGAGTATACAGCACGCCATAGTTTGATTAACACTGTTGACATTCCCGTGGCTAAGTTTCATTACGAGCTGTCCCCAATGCAGGTACTTGGTAATATGCTAAATAATCATTGCATTCTGCTTCTGCTTGCTAGCTATCTCGGGTTCATTTTCATTTCCCCTACCACTTTCATTCGAAATAAGCATACTAAATTCTTTGGTTTATATCCTCAAATTGTCTCGACTTGAATCATTTCTCTTGTAATCAGGTTCTGATAGAGGAAAACAGGAAGTCCTTCACGCACTTCATTACTTACATCTGTGCCATCATTGGCGGTGTTTACACGGTTAGTTCTTTCCTCTTCCTCTATGAACTTCCTAACTGAGTCACCTGAAGCCTACCTCTGTTCACATGTGTATCAAGCCTGCCTGGCATATCTGTTTGCAAGGTGTAAGAAAATTTGTGTTTATGCCGTATTGGTATTGTTTCAGGTTGCTGGAATCCTTGACTCCGTCTTGCACAATGGTGTTTCACTGGTGAAGAAAATTGAACTGGGTAAAAACTTCTGAATCAAAAGGTAATGGGATTGTGAGGTGACTACAACTGAAGTTCCGCGCATTCTTAATCTGCTTAATCACTTACCTAACCTTGTATTTCTAGCAGAGATTCAAGAAGTAGCTGGAGGTCTATATCTTCAGCGTTGTGTTGTAGACTCGTAGTCATTGCTTCTTTTTTTTTTTTTTTTTTCCCTTTTTATATAATTTGAGACATTTTACCGTTTGGTCCAAGGCCAAATGGCAAGACTATTCATGAAAACTCATTGGAAAATGCTACAAATTTATTCAGTTTAGAGGACTTTATACTGTAGTATACGACCCGTAAGGGGATATGATGGAATATGAAGGCTTTGTGGGTGTATGTTTACATGATCTAAGAATTCAGATCACCTAAAGAAGACGTTTCTTGTTTGAATGTGTTCCTTATGTTATTTGACTGT